>JABFEA020000029.1:4670574-4708467 GCA_019775915.2 Cyphomyrus plagiostoma
TATATTTGCATGCTTGACATTGCATGCTGGATGAACACAGACAGGTGAGCTACATTGTAACCTATCAATAGTGAAGAAAGGTGAGTGTTAGACAGACCTAAGGTGTGTATACTCAGCTGAATGACCCCATAACCATGGCCCACATCGCGTTTAGTTGCATTCAACCCCTGACACCAGACATATTGCTTCATACATCACATTGTGCTGCCTGTCCCCATAAAATATGTTTCCTCAGCTCCCAGGGGCGGGTATGGAGACTGGGGTGATTTTTTTTTTGGCTGGAATCAGGAGAACGCCCAACCCAGATAGCCTGAACAAACCAGGCCCGAAGAGGGAGCACAGATGATCCTGACCTAGCAGGGGCCATGTTGTTTGAGACCAGGAACGAGTTCGGGCACTCTTACAGGACCAGTGTCTTCAGCTAGATTCGATATACTTGGGGCAGTGGGGGTGAAGTAGGCGGGGCTTGAACAGGAAATTGACACTTTTACAGCAACTAGAGGGGAATCCCCCATGCCAGAGCATGACACGTCATGTCCTCAGAGTCTGCTGTCAGTCACTCAATCTCTAAAATGAACTTACACACATGTTTAATCTGAATTATATAACACATATTGTCAATGTATACATAAATATGGCTTTTATTAAGCTACTGGCGTATTTATGACACTCTTACTTGCACACATATTTGCAAGCACAAATGTAATCTAAGCAGTATTCGCGATTCTTTAAGGAGTTTCTTTTGAAACTGTCTTTGGTCTGTGTCCAGTGTTGTTTCGACTTCAAGGAAATGCTTGCGTCCCTCTGAGTCTGGAAGACAGCAGAGGTAAAAATAGTCTAAAGAATATTAAGGAACCACTTTTGCATGAGCCACAGAAATGAGACAAGCTGAAGTAAAAAAAAAAATCTGCTTCACATGAATTCCAGGAGCCTCTTCAGCAAGGAAAGATGGTGTTTCCGCCCGCGGCCCCAATTAAAGGGCCAGGCGAGTTGCACCCACAAGCCCGCTGTGCAAACTTCGCTCGTTCTTCTGTGCAGTATTGATTTCTTGCACATTTTTAGGGAAAAAAAAAAAACATTATTTGTGCAGCTTGGGCGGCGAGGGTGTACAATTAGACACCGAGAGCCATTAACGGTTAGCTCGATAAGTTGAAAAACTGTCACGCTTCGTAGAAAGGGCTCTTTAAAAGGCCCTTACACGTGATATTACAGTCCGGCTGCTCGTTTGCCACGTGTTTTTCCATGCTACAGAATTTCCATTCATTTAAAAATGCCAAGCCAGTGCGTTTTATTGATTGGAATAATCCGTCACTGCCCGAAACCATCCCCCCACCCCCTGAAAAACAAATTGGATGTTAATGTGGATTGAAGCAGGCGGAGAATCGTGAAGCGCCGGATCTCTCCACAGCATTTGGCAATTTCGCTCGCTGGTTGTCCATTAGCCGTCCGTAACCAAGCGTGCATGAGTCAGGCGGTTTATTCAAGGCCGGACAGGAACGATTGGCCGTTAGATACCCCATGACATGGAAGTAAAAACACTGGCCGGGAGAGGCTCCTCTGATCTGAAACAACTAGGGGACAAGGGGACAATGGTGAGCCGCCCACCACGGCAGAGCGCCGCTCATTAAGAGCGGATCATTAGGGGCGCTGCGAGATGAAAGGGCTGCCAGACTGGGTGTCCAGCAGCTCCAGGAACCCGAGTGGGAGGAATCAGTCACCCGCCCCAGTGTGCTGCCGCTGGCTCCAGCCCCCAAAGTCATTATCGACCACCACAGTATAATTGAGGGCTTGAGCCCATGGGACGTTAAGGGAGGAGGGAGGGGCCCACAGGAGGGCCACAAGAGGGCCGTGTGCTGGCGATGGTGGTGACGGGGGGCCTGAAATTAATTTAAGGTGGGAGAAAAAAGTGATGAAGGGGCTGGGTGGCACCCTGTCGAGGTCCCGCATCGGCACTGGGGGGCCTTGGTGCAGAGCGATAGAAATCCTAGCTGGACCAGCTGGCCTCACTCCAGAACAGTGCTTAGTTAGGGTGCATGAAAGGGGGGGCCAATCCGCAGAGAATAGGCGCCGACCTGCTGCAGCGAGCAAGACTAGGGAGAAGCAACAGTCGGTGAGGACTAATTAAACCATTTGCTTGTCAGTTGCTGGCTGTAGGGAGCAAAGGGCGGGGCTTTGGAGCGAGAGGGAACCGAGAGCAACACATGTCAGGGGGGTTCGGGAAGACCCCCCCCCCCCCCCCCACCGACTATGGGGCTGAGCGTTCAAAGGGCGGAGAGACGGTTCCTGCTCGCGGCTTCCCGGCGTTCCTGGTGGCTTCAGGATGAGACGATGGGATCCGCTTCCTCTTCAGACTCGCTCGGCTGCTGCGGCATCATCCTGCTTCCCGTTGGTCTCCTTCACACTTTCCCTCTGTACTGTATCTCTTCTTCCGCCCATAAGTGTTGTTATTCATCCCAATGAATATCGACATCAGTAATGAGCCGGTGACAAAGCGAAAGGAGCAGAGCTTCCTTCAATGCACCGAAGGTGTGAAAAGCTATGCGGTTTAGCACCAAGCTATTATTACAACTCTGGCTTGAATGGACCATGTATACTCATGCACCCATTATATTACAGTCATATAAAGACAAAGGGTCATTATTAAGCAATCCTTCTGCGGCCATTTTCAGTTTCAGCCTGACTTACGCCCCCCAGCCTGCCGCCGTTCGCTCGCCCTCCTCAGCTACATAGCTGTGTGTGCTGGCACCCAGGAATGTTGTCTATTTTAGGGGTGTTTATGATGGAGGCTCAGTTCAAGCGCTGGTTCGCGTCAGTGTGGCTTTGTGAGCAATAACGCACGGAGTGAAACGCCTGGGTCTTCCTGGGGCATGTGACCAAGGCGCACCATTTTATAAATAGGGTCATTTGTACACCTATCAGCATTCAAGGGATCAGCGGCAGCTCTGGGAGCTATTTTCATTCTATAGGTTCATGTTAATCACATGACCACCACAATCCAGATGTGAAATTAATAGCAGGATTAAAAATAATGCGACTGTGTGAATTTTCCTCTGCTTCAGGGTCTTTCCGCCTTTGTGTATTTTTGCTATAGTAGCTTGAAATGGAGCACATATGCTAAATTTGTCTTGGGCGACAATGCTGGAAGGCTGCTTCACCCATGTCGATCTCGGGCAGGCATCGTAGCAGCTGATTGCAATTTTCAAGTTAGGCCTCACTGCTATGTGGGCATTATGTGAGCAGTCGACTCGGCTGCCATGCCGGGCCTCTGTCGATTGTGGCACCAGGCGGTCTATGGAAGCCCCCGCTCTCAAGCTTCCCGAGGGGGGCGGTTCAGAGCGTCTTCGGGACGTAAAGCCGCCGACAGAATCACAATCACTCCTTCCCGTCCCCCCCCCCCCCAAGGGCCTCTGTGCAAGCCCTGCCTGGATTTTTGCTGCTTCACAGACCAACAGACTCCCCAGGGGGACACTAAGGGCACAAGCAATCCAAAATTATTTGCCTGCCATTTGCAAGACATTCACTCCTTTATTAAACTAAGATTGGTGCTCAAAATAAATCAAGAAATGCCAATCATTCACCCGCTGCTTCTTCTATAACAAGCACCCTTCCGTGGTAAAGGTATAAAATGCATAAATGCATCCTGTGTAATTTTCCGTGAACTATCCACCGCTTCTCCTACTAATAAGTGTATTTTCTTTGCTAAACAGGCCTCGCAATTCAACCTTCCATCCTTGGGTGGACATTCATTCACAGGCAGCTAAAATCGATAGGCTGAGCTTCCTAGAAGGGTCTGGCATTGAACACTTTATCCTTTCCTTAGGGCTCCGCTGTTCTCAGTCTAGTCCTGACTAATCCTTATCAGTTCTGCTGCTTGCAGCGCAAAAGGCAGAGAATTGTGGGAAAAATGGTGAGACCAGATGGCTCTCTTTCCCCAGAGTCACCCTTGTGGTTTAGATAGGGACGTATGCCTAGAAACTAGTGTCTAAATGACAGCAATTGTTGAAAGAATTAAATTTTTTTACTGATTCTTTGGTCAGTGGCTCAGCCAGAAGCAATGTGGCTTTAGACTTTGAGGAATGGGGGTCTTAAATCTGGTCTTAAACAATGTACAGGCAGTCCGTGGTCTAAGAACGTCTGACTTACAGACTACTTATGAACGGATCACCCTAAAGTCTTTGTATTATATAAAAAAAAATCAGGTTAAATACAAAGACTCATAATAAATAACACACAAACTACACTGTGACGCTCATGAAAACATGTGCGACTACAGTGGTTTATCCACTGGAGGTACAATACAGGAGTGTATGTACTTTTATTATTACTGTATCATAATAATAATAATAATAATTATTATTATTATTATTATTATTGTTATTATTACCTACAAATTCATCTTAGAGACAGACTTGGGGAACGCAGAACTTTAGTAACCTGGGGACTGCCTCTGTATGCCTTTTCCACTTGAAATGACCCATAATGAGTGTGTGCTTGGGCATTAACATCACTGGTCTGGCACCCCACCCAGGGTGTCCCCTGCCTAACCTGCTCTGATTACCAGGATAAGCTCCAGGCTCATTCTGGCCCTGTACTGGATGAGTAGTGATTGAGGTATATTATCTGGGAGCCATTTGTTGCAGCAGGGAAAGACAGCATTAATGAATAAGACCCAGAACATTTACTAATTAGCTTGTTTGTTAAGTGTTCTTTAATCAGCTGGGCCTGAAAGAGAGGCACCCGTGTTGGAACACCAAGAAGCTGCCTTCCACCGGAACACTGTCGCTTTCGACTGCAGGGGCAAATAACCCGGCCACCATTTGTCACGCTTTAATGAAAAGGCTTGTAATTAAAGGCCTTTGACATGTTCGTGAGGCAGGGGCTTCCACTTAATGCCGTCATAAAGACCATTATTCATGTCAGTGCCCTGCTCCCAAGCACCCAGCAGATGCTCCCTGTCTACTGGGGCTCTTTCTCTCCTTCTTGGCAGGTTCTGCTGCTAACAAGGAATGGAGGTCTAGAGTAGAGGATGAAGAAGGCAGGGGGCAGAGGGGCAGGCAGCCACAGCTGGGGTCCTGGGCGCACTTATCCTCAGCAACACCGGACAGCAGGGCCAGCTTTACTTTTATCACCTCCGACTGCATCAGACGACAAGTAAACGAAGGGAGGCCTTTTACACCGGCCCCCTCGCCCCGCCCACGCGCGACACCTCTGCCTGCATGTACACAATGGGTCCAGGAAGCCGACAGTGCAAAGACAAATATTATTGCAGGGCTGCTCATCTGCCCTGAGTCTACGGCTTGGAGTGCAAGCAGAGCCCCCCGACCCAGTAGATAGGTGTGAGGACAGCCATCTGTTTGACAAGTGACACCCCATTCGGTCAAATACTCCGGCCATGTCGTTCACTTGATTGGAGAATTATAAAGATCTAGTCTGTCAGGACAGCATGAATCAGAACTGTGTTATACATCAAGAATCATAGTTAGCACACGCTTCACCAGAGGATGGGAAGCAATTATTTGGCCTCCGCTGGGCGTCTAATGAAGCCGGGCTGGTCAATGGCAGGATTTTCATTGGCTCGCACTAAGATAAGAGTTCTGTGACTGGACAGTCGTGCTGGTCATTATGTTCAGACACCATGGCATTAACTATGATATCAGCTAATCTGTCAATCGCCTTGTAACAATGAAAATAATGCTTTAGAGTAATGACTGTAGCAGCAAAGGGTGCATTTCAGAAGGTGGGTCAGCTAGAGCTTTCTTATAATTGCTGTTTCATTGCATTAGATGTTGTCACATGAGCAGGATTAGAACATTGAACTAGACGTTGGCTACTGCAGTAAAGCATAGAAAAACGTGCCACCAGGATGGTAATATTAAATAATTAGTAATTGCAATGCGCAGACTTCAATCTACTATTTACACTGTGGTGGTCCCTCGCTTTACTTTCAGCCAAACAGTCCAGGAAGTGTCCTCATAATTACAGGCCTTTCCTGTTCCCTTCAATTGCTCCCTATCCCTGAATAGCCCTTCTTGCGGTCAGTAAGATCGTAACTGTGATTTCACTAGGGGAAAAGCAGAAGGATCCAAACACCGTCCTGCTTCATTATGCGCTGATATCGCTGCAGTTGCTTTGAAGCACTCTAGGCTTGCAGCTGTCTGGGTATAAAACGCCATTAGTCAGAGGGCAGTAAACGGAAATGAGTGTTAGTGCGCTGTCCCCTTCTGCCCTTCCTTTTTATAGTAATCGCTGTCTCCATCTCTCCCATGCGGCTCTCTCTTTGTTGCCGCTTCCCATGTTTATGTTTTCCGCCAGCCTCACCCCCAACACCCCAAAACTGCCCTCCACCCTCCAGGCGAGAGCTCCGGCACTCACACACCGAAGAACCACAGGAATCGGCTTTACGGAGCGACTGCCAGCTCATTTTCGGGTGATTTTAAAGCCCATTTTGCTTTAATGGCTGTTTTAACATTTCATATTTTTATGAATCTGTCTGGTGAATGGACGTCGAGCAACATGCTGACTTATGGACTGATAGCCTCCGGGTCTGTAATTTGAATTTCATGGCCTGAAACGGCACAACGCTGCATAGCTGCAAAATCTCTATGTCGGTTTGGATCTCGTGAGACCGGATTTGGGCAGAGGAGTCAGAGATTTAGGGAATTAGTTGCTAATAACACACCCTGCTCACAGAGTCTCCGAAACGACTTTCAATCCCAGACGGCAGAGCATGTTAAATCACTTGAAAGAGGCTAATGGCCTCTGGCCGGGACTGTTTAGTCTGTGCAGACTATAGAAATGGCTAACCTGGACTACAGCAGCTAATTTAGCTCCAGCAACTGGTGCCAAAGAGAATGTAGCTGTCTTTCGCAGTGCCTTCAGAAAATCATCATATTTTTTTCCTCTTAAATTTTGAAGGTTGTTCAACAAAAAAAAAACGCGTCAGCTAAATATTAAAGCAGCAGTTCATTTCTTCTTGACCCTCACACTAAGCTATTTTGTGAACCGTTAGATTTTGAGGGGGTTTGAAATCCCATTTGGAGCGAGTCGCTCATTTCACCTCTCCCACCTTATCCAGAACTGCCAATTGCTCCAAGCATTCCCACTGAGTTTCCTGAGCTGTGGGTGGCCAGTTTCCATGGAAACATCCATCTTCCAGGTAAACCTGAACCCCCCCCCCCACCACTAGCTGATAAAATAATTACACACTTATCTGTACAGCACGCAGGGAAACATGCAGGTAGTCTGACGGCTCGGTATGCTGAAGTGCTGAAGCCACAGAGCATTGTGGTCCCAGTAGGTATATAGCTTCAGGAATGGGAGGAAGAGCAATTCAGAGCTCAGGTGGAGGTTCAGTAGCTGATGGCCCTGGGCGACGGAAAGGCAGTCAGACATTTGAAATTAACACAAATATCTAATCAACACAGAAGATTCCTTCAAACCCCATGAAGTGGTACCTCAAACCACAAGGGCCTTCATACCCACCGATCAGACACTTTAATAGAAAGGACCTCAACCCTGTGTTACCGTGTTACCTAAGGCTAAGGGACTGGGTTGTGTTTCAATTATCCCTCACACCAAAACATGGCGACGTCATCGTCATGCACGGGGTTTGTCGGGATTTGCCTGACAAAACACATTCCCCCAATTAACTTCCAGTCATGGAAACATGCAGAATTCTGGAAGTCAATTTCGACAACTGTGGAGGAAAATGAATGTATTCAGGGCAGGTAACAGTGCCTGTCCTTGGGGCTTATGAAGAAACACAGGGCTCTCTGAGAGATGTGGTCCCAACAGAACTGAAAGAACTGATCTTACACAATGGCTCTATAACAAAGACCTCCACATACAACCATAGACTCCTCTCACAGACCCATACAGTGCCCCTGAAATGCTGAAACAAGAGGTCGAGTTGAGCCAATAGCCCAAACCTATAGAAAGTCAGATTCCCAACACAAGGTGGAAGTAGGTGAGGCATATTCCAGTTTATTGATATTATGCATCAATATTTCACCATTAAAAGAAAAGAACAAGTAGTGGTGAATGTTTTGGAAAGGTGTACGGCCTGATGTCGAATACTGGAATTTGCAAAAACAATATACAAATGAGCTGCTGGAATTCTGCCTGTATGGACAGGTGAGATCAAAACAAGCATCTATAACCATCTTGGAAAGGCAGAAAGTGTGCAGAAGAACAGGAATAGGTGACCATAAAGGCAGCAGTCAGGACAGTGCTGGGAAAGAACAATGATGTAGGTGCATATGGACACTTCTGTTCCACATTTAGCTCAACAGTCAATTCATGGATACACCTGGTCTGCAAAAATAGCACCAAACTTGGGTGTCATGCAACAGGAATATAACCTGGAGCATACCAAACACTTAAAGCTTAACATTATAAGACGGCGAGTGGCAGATGTCAATCACAGGACCGAAAACAGAAATCCAGACCACTCAGAGGCAACGTAAAGCAGCTGCAGTTAATTACTTAGTGAAAAAAAATGTCTCCTGGCATTAGAGGAAGAGTGACTTCTTTCAGCTATGCCAAGCAAATGATTCTGAATGCTTTTAGATCATTACTCATACTTAGGGGGATCCAAAAGGGCTTCATAAGTGTCGGGCGAGGGTTTATTTTTCTGTCTTTGTGGTATTGAAAGGATCTTTTGGCAACGGTGAGCAGAGACTGTGGTGGAACATGATTGGAATGACATGCTGATCTGGTGGCTGCATATCTGACGGTTAGGCAGGTAGATTACAAGGCCCAGTGCTGCTTATCACTGTCCTTCAAAGGCCCCCACAATGGCCTGGTGGGATGGGGCACCCTTAACGGGGTGTGCATCCACTCCTCTCCCTGCTGTCTCCATTCCTCTGCCAAATGGGACCCAAGTGGTTTGAAAAGCTCCAGGAGTCGGCGTATTGCTAATAAGATGGAAGGCGTCAGTGCTGGACACCAAAGGCAAGTTACCCGTATCACAAACAGCTGTGCAGCGGGCGCATGCTCTGCCACATGTGTCTCGTTTGGGAGGGAGCTCCCACCCCGCGTTGGCGTGAAGCAGGCTTGCCGCCCTCCAGCTCGCAGAGCCGCGCACTCTTATCTCTGCCGCAGGAATGCGGGTCGTGCAGCGGCACTGCCAGGGCAGCGGGCCCTCGCATGCATGCTTAGAGCCAACCCCCCCCCCCGTAGTCTCAGTGCTTTCGAAAGCACGGACTCTGCATCCGCTTAATGGGAATCAGCACATTACCACATTCGTCTTTGACGAAGGACTTGAAACACTGAGAGGCGCTGGGCAGATTCTACCTGCGGCAGAGCTTCATTTACCCACGGCTGGTCGCCGCTCTTCTCTTCTCCATGAGTGCCTGAGAAGGAGAGGAAATCCACGGCTGGTTCAAGGGATTTGAGGGTCTGATTTGTCACAGGTAAAGTTTACAGCCAGACTAAAACCGTGACTGCAAGAGTGAAATGCAAGGCAACCATAATTAAAAAATTGCAGGCAATAAGACGGAAAAGTAACAACATAATATATATATAATAAATAATGAACAGAATTATTCTGAGAGAAAAAGCAGAGCGACCTGTATTTGCCCAGACAGATATCCCACTGGGTTTATCCCTCCTGTTTCCCATGCACAGCTGAGGGACTCGACTGACATGACATATGACACAACAGAGTCCTGTTGTACCTATCATTTGTGCAAGTACATAGATTGTCTGTGATGTTCACAAATCCTATATTGATCCTATGAGGTACAAATGAGACATATATCTGACCCCAGTTCAGTGTTGAAGGCCTTGTTCAGGGTCCAAGCATTAGTTTGAGGGCCCTGCTATGCACAGGATCCCATCTAGCAATCTGGCACAGATTTCTAATCCACAGGGCCTCACTTCACCGTAAACTATGATGAGGAGCTACCTTATACACATTTTAGGAGAAAGGTTTCATTGGATTTTGAGGGGGTATCATCTGTTCTCTGCCTTTGCCCCCCCCACCCCCCCCAACCCCCAAATATCCACATGGTCTCCAAAAACAGCGAAAGCTGGAAGGATCCACACATCCAAGAATGAGCATCTCTTATGAGCAGCCAAGACTTCAGTGGGCCACTTCAAAAGGGCCACGTATCTGCTTTTGGGCTCTGCCTTTACACTGCCTCACTTGTGTGTGTGGGGGGGGGGGGGCTTTTTATGATAACCACACTTAAAGACTCACGAAGATGAAAATGTTTCGCATGAAAGCAAGCTATTAAAATAACCCCCCCATTATAAAGAATTAACTACTTACAGACTTACAGGACAATCCAGTGCATGTAGTTTCTGATTGAAAAAAACGTTCTTACGTCTATAAATACAAATCGACAGAAAAGGAGTCATTAAACTAATTAAATTGAAGTGCTTTTTCAGCACACCGACATAAAACTGGGTTCAAAGCTCTTTCTAAAAGACTTACATTGTTAGATTCCTCGGTGCAGAAAAAATAATGTTTTGTGTTTTTTTTTGTTGGCAGAGAAACTGAATTATATCTGGATGCCTACGATGTCTGGACAAGATGTCCTACTTTTGAGTCCTGAGCGTGTAATCCTTTGCATAGATTTGCTACAGATTACACCAAATGATAGCACGGAAAAACCAAAGCAGACCATCAAGCTGGTTTTGCTCGTTTTATTTTCTGCAAGCTATTGTTCAGTCACGTTTGAATGGTTTCATTCTAGGATTTTTTATTATATAATAATTCAAATATAGTAATTTGTCCCGTTGTAATAGAAGGTAATCCTGACACAGGGTCCCAGCCAGATGATCTTCCGGCAGGGGTGTGTGTGTGCCGAGCCTCCTAGGGGTCTCATTACGTCTGTGATTCCCCTCAACTTCAGACGTACCATGGAGGCAGTGAATAAGGATAATGCCGTACTTACAATTGTAATGTCTGGGTGAGGCGTTCAGGATTTCATTACTCAGGAATGATTCAAGGAAAGAAACGCTTAACTGGGTAATTGATTTCTTCCACACAGTTTGTGGGCATCACGTGAGAATGGGGAGCAGACAGACGCCGTGAGCTGCTTGCTGAGATTTCCTCCTTCTTCCTCCCGCTGCAGTCTGATCCACCCCCCCGCCCCCCGCAGTCCTGTGTGAGATGCAGGCTTCACCCCAACCCGGCTGCCGCCCCAGCTGCTGGAGGCTGCAGAGATCCCTTGTGAACCAACATGGGGCTGACAGACACGGCGAGCTGCTCCCCGCTCACCTCAGCCTGGGGCGGGGCCGCCCATTTCAAAGCAGCACCCAGCTGAGAGATCCCCCCTTCGTCCCAGCAGTCTCTTCCTGTCAGGGCCCCTTTTTCACCCCTGTCCCCCTCTCATCTCCCCCTGTTAATTAGCAATACTCCGCCACGCCCCTCCCCTCTGCTCCCCTCCTCCGAAGTGGTCACAGTCAGGCCTGCTGGTGTTGGATTCTTTCCCAAGATCCACTGTTTTTCCACCTAAACAAAAATACTGGTAATGTGAGGAAATTAACGCCCAGCACTTAGCTCTTTAAAAGAAGTGACAACATCTGTGTCCCTTATAATGAATACACATCGGATACCTGTATTTGAGCTGCCCTTCATATTGCCTGTTTAAAAGGCCACATTTTTAATTTTTCTGTTTTCAGTGTATGAATTTTACACAAAGAACAGGATTTGTTTTTTCATCAACACCGCTGTGGAAAGTGTGATACCTTTCCAAGCCATTTTTTTGATGTCACGTCACAGAAGCTCTCCAGGTTTTCAGCTGCCCACTGCTCTGAGCTCAGTGCCAGAGAATAACCTGTCCGCTTGCCTTAGTGATCAGAGACTGAAATTACAGCACCCTACTTCCACTGTTTCCTTAAAAGGAACAGCAATGATTGCAGTTGCCAGCGGTGCCTCTTGTGTTGCTCTCCAGAGGCTCAACTTTGACAAAAAAAGAGTGGAGCCCCGTCAGATGCGCGTCCATTAATTGTGGTGCGAGTTACACAGCCAGTTCGCTTTTTTGAGCCTGTTTAATCACGTTCCCAATGTTTTATTATCCGTAGCACGGCTCTGGCAGAGGTTCTGTGCTTAGCGTGCTACGGAACATCACACGGCCTGAGCTATTTCAGAAAGTGCCCAGTGTTTTTTTCTTAGTGCTACAATATGCCGTCAGCAAGGTAACGTAATCTTCAATAGCTGCAGTATGTGCTCGGTTTAATGTATGCTACATCCAGGCACCCCTCACCAACCACGTCACCCATGCCATTTTGACAACTAAAGCATACATTGAAATATTTCTGCACATCTTGGCATACATACATACTATCAGACATTTCTATCAAAATACCTTGCTGCATACTAATAGGTCTGCACAATTTTTGGTAATTTATTCATAAATTTGTCCAATGAAAGCAGTTAAAACTAAATGAAATATCTCTGTCCATTTAAATATCTTTCCCGTTTTGTATTCCCATAGAATACAATGTCTTTTATCAAAAAAGCCTCAGGCTCCGTTTGAAGGATCTCTTAGATCCAGGAACTTCCTACAAGCTAATAGTAAAAGCTGCTCCCCTTTCTTCCATGATGTGTCTGCTTTTTTGTGAGCAAGCTATAAAATATTGAGTCTGGCAGCAGATTAAATAAACTCTTGTGGAATACTAATCATGTTCTTCTTTGGGCGATAAGAAAAGGTTTAGAGGAAAAAAAAACGTTTTCATTCTTCGGTTTTCCGCAGACCTTGAGTGTGCGTCTTCCTGCTTAAAGGACAATCGTTCTCCCCCTACCTGTATCAAGGCTCCTACACGAAATTACTTTCAACAGAGAAAAGCCCCAAGCAATCCAATACCCAAGTGTGAACGGGGGGGCATTAAGTCAAAGAAAACAGACACTGAATCAGCCAGAATCAAAGACTCATCCTTCCGAATGGTGATGACACTTGCAGTGGAAATGAAAGCCTGAGCAGGGCAAGACAGTTCTCTACAATAGGTGTTTGCTTAATGAAAACTAGAAAGAAGTGCGTGTGTGTGTGTGTGTGTGTGTGTGTGGATGAATGGGTGGGTGGATGGATGGATAGGTATAAATCAAAATATCATGAAAAAACTCCAGAGGCCTTGTAAATGTCTTTACATTTATACAGAAATCCCTTTTTACGGAAACAGAACAGACCTTCAGCCACCCATCCACCGTCCATCTGCCCACCTTGGATGGGATGCCGATCCATGGCAGGGCCCTAAGCGTTCTGCATTGCACTCCTTTGCATGTTGCGATGCAGGGGCTCAGCCGGCAGCCCTCCTGCATGCTCTCCCTGGGCTTGTGGGATTCCTCCAGTGTCCTGCTGCCGTCCGAAGACCAGCAGCTGGTTCTAATTCGCCAACGGTGTGACTGTGTGAATGTGCATCCTATGATGAACTGGTATCCCGTCTGCTGCGTGCCAGAGCCTCGTGCCCTGCACCACCTAGGACAGGGCTATTCAAATCTGGCCCTCGATTCCAAATCCAGGCCTTGTTTTCAGTTCTCCCAGGTAGTTAGTTTAATAATGACTGATTCTGATTGGTCAGAGGCTTCACACCTGGCTCACCGGTGAAGGAAGGCTGGAAAACCAGCAAGGCTCAGTTCTTGAGGACCGTGAGTTGAATAGACTTGACCTAGGATATGCTCCAGGCCTCCATAACCCAGAACTAGAAAGATGGATGGATGGATGGATGGATGGATGGATGGATGGGACAGCGTTAAATTTTTACTCAGGTCTCAGGTCATTGTTTGGTAAATGTGTAGAAGATGACAGGGTAAGGAAACAACCTAAAACCTGACCTCAGGAACAGCACGGCCTTCAGAACAAAGGAAAATAATTGCACTGCAAAAATGCCACAAATCAAAACTGAATCACCAGCTTTATTCATACCAATGGGCAAAATAAATATGGTTATTTAACTTGACATGCTGGTTAATTGGTTAATTGAGTTTCAGCATTGTTCTTCTTGATTTATTGATTTCTCAGTATTGATTAATTTCCCCTAATTTGAGCAGGACACTGAGTAGATCATACTGCAAATTATGTATAAATCCAATTAATCCAGTTAATGTGGAAAAGGACTCAATAAATTAAGGCTGAATGGTGAAAAACAATCACACATGACACAGAAACAGGATGAGAAGACCGGACATCATGGTGCAGAATGTTTGCTGATTTTTCCAAGCGCTGTGCTGGAGCCATACAGTCAGTTCTGGTGAAATACAACTTGCATTAGTCCCTATTTTTGCGGGGCTGAATTCACATACTTTCAGCGACAGGCTGCAAACGGCAGGATTTCCGTTTGAGCAGCACCACCCTATGAAGGATCCAGCCGGATCATGGTTCACAGCTGCAGGCCCTCGCTTCAGCAGAGGCTGGGGCTGCCTCACCATGACCTCTCCACAGCTGCAGGCCCTCGCTTCAGCAGAGGCTGGGGCTGCCTCACCATGACCTCTCCACAGCTGCAGGCCCTCACTTCAGCAGAGGCTGGGGCTGCCTCACCATGACCTCTTCACAGCTGCAGGCCCTCGCTTCAGCAGAGGCTGGGGCTGCCTCACCATGACCTCTTCACAGCTGCAGGGCCTCGCTTCAGCAGAGGCTGGGGCTGCCTCACCATGAGCTCATCTCTGGGCGGACGCCCCGAGTCCAAGGATGCAAATGCAGCCAGCACTTCTGAAAAAGTCCCCCCACAAATAACCGTTTTCGATGGGGAACTTCCAAAGTGCAAAACTAAATATACACCCCGACTTCCTCATTACCCTACAGGTACAGTAAAACAGGCAGGACAAATGTGCCCCCGCTCCAAATTCCTACCTGAGTAGAGATATGTGAGTTTAAGAGGTTGCCAAGAGTACCTTCTGGAAGCTTCTCCACGCTATAATTAAGGTAATCATTAGGGCACATTTTATGAATTATCCAACTAACTTATGGTGAGCAGTAAAGAAATGTGTTTGCTAGATATTCTGCGATCTGTTCCTTCACACATTTAAATATTTTGGTGACTTAATGGCAAATGGCACAAATTTAAGTGTATACATGTTGTGATAACTGCGCTTGCAATATTAGTGATAATTATTACCTGAATAATAATAATAATGATAATAATAATAATAATGCCTTGCTGACATTCATTTTAACAGGTGCCATGGGCTTGATGCAATATTTTTCAGTTGCCTACAAAATGAACATTTATATACACAAATCCATACATACCTAAAACATGCATACATACATTCATACATACGTACATATTTATGTTCTTGGTTTTGTTTAAATGAACTGAACATAAGACAACAGTTTCTTTCATTCTTTGCCATGTCTTAATCAGCTATAAAGGGCATTGGAACATGGAAAGATATATTTAAAATGTGTTCCCTAATTACAAGTCTCCAGAAAAGTGCAATGAGTGATGACGGAAAGTCTTGTTCAAGGGCCATGTTATGATTGGTGGAACTGAATGTACGGCCACCCGATTTAAAGCGTGGGGATTATGTCAGTGGGACGGGAGCCAATGGAATTTTTATTTTTCCATTTGTGCTCCGTGCCAAGCTAACTCAAGGTTTTTGAGGCAGTCTTACTCCCGCTAGTCACGGCTACACACAACATCTGCCGCTCACCTGTGCCTCTCTGCGTGCTCCGTCTCTGCAGACTTGGTGCTTCTGGGAACAAGTTACACCAGGCAGACAGTAAAACAATGTCCAGGAAGATGCACTTGGTAGCTGCTTGTTAAATGCGCCCCCTGGGATTGGATGCTCCCCATCCGTAGCTCCTGCCTGGCAGATGTTAAAGTCCAGAGCTTGCTTGAAAAATGTAATATTTATACAAAGTCTTTCTGATTTCCCAGATGCCCAGCCAAGCACAGCCAATATATCAACATAAAGTCAACGACAGTTCATCCTATTATGAAGAACATGGCTGATATATCAGGTTGGCTCGTTTGGCCACCATTAGCTTCTCCCCACATCAGTCAACGTGGACGACACTTCTGGTTATCACCAAACTCACACTAATGACACAAGTCCTACTTTGTTCTGCTGATGTTAGCTGTCCAGGGGGAAAAAAAGGTAAACAAAAGAGTGCAACAAAAGACCAAACCAGGACACCAGTAAACTTACACTGGTCTGAAACCTGAATTCTAAGTGCCTGCCTCAGCGAGATCTCTGGCCGAGAATCCGCCACATCATTACGTTACCAGCCATTGTTGATTTGTGGCTGATCAAACGCAAAAACAGCAAATATGTTTTTGAATCCCTTTTCTAAACTACTTTGCAATGTGACTCCTGTTGAACTACTTAAAAACACCACTTAACTCCACTTAAAAGAAAATCATTACATTTGCAAATTCATTCCATTTGATGTTTGTGCTTTAATGTATTTGGCCATGAAAGTAAACTCAATATTTAGACAGATTTACAGTGTTAGACGTCCAGATGACATCAGAAACGAAGTGCCCACTGAGAACAAAGGGGCAAAAGCCCATCATTAATCCTTATTAAGGTGGTCAAAGTTCATTAACCGGGGGCGACCTGCTCTCGGGACTGTAGGACACGTTTGCAGGCTGGTCTCTGGTACCATTACTCAGGTCCTTCTCAGCTGTCTCATTATGCTAATGGCCGCTGGCCTGGCAGCGTGCGGTACGAGGGAGCCAATGAATGGACGTGCCCTCCTGCCGACCTCAGCGGGGCGCCCTCCTCAAAAACCCAGCTTTTTGTGATTTGTTTCCATCTCCGTTCCCATCTTGTGGCCTTAACTGGAGGTGGCTAACAGCAGTACCGGGCGCGCGACATGAATTCCTGCCTGCGGTGCTCAGATTGGCCGACTGTGGCCAGTCTGGAAGGTGTCTGCAGATACACGCTGGTTTATCACTCCCCCCACTGCATTCAGCCATTTATGAGTAAACATAAACCGTAAATAACAGGCATAACCTCATTTGACCAAGTACTCTTTGGCAGTACTGGGGCCCAGTCATGTGAATCTACTGACTTTTTCTGCACCTGACAGCATAATTAATTTCCTCTGACTATACAGTAAAAAACTGCCGTCTTTAATTCTTTTGTTATAAATCTGCATTAATCTGTGCTGGTAACAAGGTGCATTTAAAAGTGTTTTTACAAACGGCTGATTTGAGACAATAAGGTTAACTACAGAATATTGGGGTAAATTTGATTTGGACACATTTAAGTGTATTATAAAGAATGGGTTAGTTTTATTTTCAGCATAGATCTTATGATACTGGGGAAACCATATGCAATATCAGCATTTTTCCCATAGATTATATAACTGATGGGATGTGAAATTCCCCTAAATAGAAAGGTAATAAAGTAATAAAGGTAATAATAAGGTAATAAAGTAGTTGGTAAAAAAAGAAATATGTGAATAAATGAAGGAATGAATAAATAGGGACACATTTGGAATATTCCACACACCAGGGTCCTAGGAAAAACATGTGTTAAAAATGTCCTGCTAAATTAGTGACATCGTTTATATCCTCCATTGAAACCTTGGAAAATGTTTGATATCTGCACTTTTGATATATATATAGACAGCAGTGAAAGAGCACTGGTCCCTGCTGACCTCCCCTTAAAGGTGACCTGTTTTCAGCTGACCTGAGAGGCTTGGCACAGGTCTGGTAAATCCACGAGGGTGACGGCCCTACACTGCGAGAGCAGACACCTGGTTAGTGTCCCTGGGACCCAGGATGTGTCCACTTCCCATCTCTGAGGCCACAGGGCCTCGCCTACTCTCACATTCATGCTTAAAACAAAGCCTCGTCTTTTAAAAATGGTAGATATGGTCAAATCTGTGGTTTGACATTAAAATCTCAGTTTTGAGGCTGTTATGCATGCCATGCCATGTACATTCTGTAGTTGTGTCACATAAATCACAACAGCAGTACTGTCTTGATGTAGATAGAGCAAAGCTCTGGAGACCAACTTAATCACCATCAGCGCCTCATCAGAGCATTAACAAATGGGGCTCACCAGATGACAGAGAGCACTAGAGATCACTCTGCCAGTCTCCCAGTGATGTCTGAGTGTCCAAAGTTCACCTCGTCAGAAAGTTGACTAATGAGTTTCGAGGATGACAGATGGAGTCCATGAAGGAACACAGGAAAGAAACATCTTAATGTCTGTTTGATCAGTTCAAATATGAAGTGAGTCGTGAAACTGCATGGTGCCCTTAGGAAAGCGGCAGTAGAGAAGCTTATAGATGAAAGGCACCTTTCCCAGTGAATATCTCAAAGCACCTTAGCCAGTGTACAGTATACCTACAAGACCAAACAATAAAATACTATAATACTCCCAGGAAACACCATCCCATGGGTTTAGAGCCTGACCCATTATGTGGCCTCTGTCCCAGGCACCTCTCTACTTATGTTCTGGGACTGTCCTCCTGTTGCTGTTCCTTGGGATTACATGGCTAGATCTCTCACATCGTTTTTGTTTCCTGTTCTATTCCTCTGGCCCCTGCAGTCCTTCTTCTCCTGGACCTCTCCCCTCTCTCCCTTTCTCGCTCCCAGCAGAGGCTCCTGATGTCCGCCTCCTCGGCAGCTAGGGTGTTATCGGCCTCTCGCTGGGAGGCTCCTGATCGCCGTTCCCTCTGCCTGGAAGTCTAGCTACCGTCTTTAATTTGCTGCTGCTCAAAGTATTTGTGGCCCGAATGAATAATTCCTCTAGTGCTACTCTTCAGAGCTTCAACATGCGCAGCTACTCAAGGGCTGGCTGGGGGGGGAGGGGGGCATTCATTTCGTGAGTCTGCATTATTTATTTATTTATCCATTTACCTACCTGCTTAACTATTTTATTTAAATTATTTGACTTTGTTACGTCTGTTTATTTTCACAGTTTCTACTTCATATCGTTGTTTTGCCCTCAGCTTTCAGTTGTACTCTCGCTGAGGCTGGGGGTGCCAGTGACTTGATGGAGATATATATATATATATATATATATATATATATATGCATTTTTTTTCTCCTTTTTTCTTTTCGCTTACATGCTGTCTCAGGGTATGGGGATTGTTCTGTTTTGTTGTATGTTAAAATTGTTAAATAAAAATTTGATCACAAATACCATAATACTCTCTACACAACACAATAATACTCTGGTGTATAGTGAACAGGACCTTCAGAGGATGGGGACAGAGGGGCGGGGGACAGTGTCCCTGGTCAAGGTGTCCCCTGGGGGTTGCCACTCAGGGGATCCTCTTACATGTAAACAAAGTGAGGGAGGTCCTGTCCATTCTGCAGCCTCCAGCCCTCCAGGCCCTAGCCGCTGCTGACCTCTGGGAGGCCCTCTCTCCCCCCCGGGGTGCAGACGACCCCTCGCAGGCCAGCCGTGGCGGGCCCCCGCTGTGATGACACACCAGGGATGGTATCAAGGAAAGGTCTATTAAAAAAGACAATGCCATCAGCCATAATCACCTGCACCCCCCCCCCATCGTCCGCCATTCTCCCAGAGGTCACACAAGGAGCTCATTTCAATAGAGAAGCGCTCATCCATTTCCCAGTGACAGCGCCTGTCCGTGATGCTCTCTCATCCCCCGCTCCCAGCTTCCCTGTGCCACAGCGATGGGAAAAACAGGCGCGTTCAACTAACTCCCATGGCCGCATGACATCACAGCTTTATTAAAAAAGCACCTGAATTGCCTGAGCTGAACTGCACTGAGAGATGGGTGTATATGCAAGGCGCTATATAATATTGGAAAAACGGTATTGCTCTTATATCAGCATGCATGTAAGATGCCTGGTTTCTATAAAAACGTAGACATGTGTTCCCTATGACCAATGTTTATAACTGGATGTGAGACAAATTTTCATGAATAAAGAGGCTGAAGTCATCTAACCGAAAATGTTATTTGTCATCATCAGAAAATATTAAATAGTTTGAAATGTGGGCAATAAAAATAAATGAAATGGTATTCTGGCAAAATTAAGGTTTTTGGACCAATTGCGGTTGCAGACCACATGACATCTTTGATTTACAAACCTAATCCCACCATATCTTTCCTCCATTTCCTCCCATTAGGTTTATGGCTCTCGCGACCATTTGAAAATCAGTGGGCAAGGAGATGCAGGTCGGCATACAGGATTTGTTTCGTGCTGCTCCCAGGAATACTGAGGCAGTTTGGCGAACAGGAATAGCAAGGCAGACTGACATACTGTAGGTGCTCCGCTCCATTCCCTGGAAGTGGGTTGACATACGGAACAGGCTCTGCATCAGTCCCAGGCATGATGAGGAGCGTTGGCATAGGGACTAGGCTCTGCCCCCACTCCTGGGAATAACAAGGTGCTTCATTGTACAGGATGGACTCCACATTGATCCTGAGAGTAACAACAAGGATCGGTATATGGAATGGGCTCTGGCCCGCTCCTGGGAATAATGAGGTGGGTCAGTGTTAGGGATGGGCTTCGCCCCGCTCCCGGGAACGACGAGGTAGGTCAGTGTTTGGGATGGGCTCCGCCCCGCTCCCAGGAATGACGAGGTGGGTCAGTGTTTGGGATGGGCTCCGCCCCGCTCCCAGGAATAACCAGGTGGGTCAGTATATGGGATGGGCTCTGCTCCGCTCCTGGGAATAACCAGGTGGGTCAGTATATGGGATGGGCTCCACCCCGCTCCCGGGAGTAACCAGGCGGCTGGGCATATGGGACAGACTTCTCAGACATCATAATCAGGGGATTTTTATGTAGGTTAGCAGGGGCTTGGGCAGAGGGCTGCCAGCCAGGCACTGATTAGAAACACATATATTTGCAGATGAGGGTCTGAACCTGGTGGGAGAGGGGGTGGAAAATTAATGGGCATGAATAAAACATGCCTGGCTGGTACTATCCCCAGGGCCGTAGCTGGTGCAGCCTCCATTCCTCCGACCAGCCTCGTTACTCACTGTAATGCCAGCATCTCTCACCCCCCGCATCCCCAGCACGTCAGGCCATACAGGCTGATGGACCTGTCATCCAGGAGCTGGAAGGCGAAAGATAACAGAGAAGACAGAATCCAGCCCAGCGAGCTGCGGGTCGGAGGCACTGAAACAACAACACCGCAGTGCTAAAAGGCATGAGATCCCAGAGTGAAGTTTGCTGTTGAACCCTAGATTGGCCTCAATTGGTCCCGTCAAATATCTAGTTGCAGAAAAACTATAGACAGGGTTGGAAAGTGCTCAGAAAGCACAAATCCAGGCCAAGATTTTGTTTCAACCAAGCAGTTGAGTACTCAGATGTGAAAGTGACTATACTCAATTGGTCGATTGTAACAAAATCTTAATCTGGATTTGCAATTTTTAAACCTGAACTTTCCACCTCCGGCTACAGAAGATATTTGAGTAAATCTGAAGTAAATAAAGCAAGTGGGAAAGCCCTCGTCATGTGCCAGGGTGACACCCAGTGCGCTGAGAATAGAGTTTATTTGTAAGTAAAACAATAATATAATGATTCTGTGAGTTCTGCCAGCTGAGGCATTATTTTGAGCTCAGAGTAATAAGTGCTTCACAGGCTTCCATAGAGTTATCCCATTGTCCGCTCATGGCCTGCCCTATTTATTTTAAGTCCAGAATGCATCAACTCTCAGGCACGCATGGATATTATAGAGCAGTTGGGAGTTTGACTTATTATGGTGATTGTTTCATTTTGCCGTGGAAAAAGCAATTACCATCCTTGGGAAGGGGGGCGGGGCCACGCGACACGGAGTGTGACTGATTGATTGAGCTGCATGGATTGAGTGCTATTTTGGGACCGGCCCTGCTCTGCAATTCCCTGACTTCAGCAGCACCTAAAAGAATCATCAACGTCAGCTGATTCCGCCTGTTTAGTTTGCTTGGGAGCATCCTGAGATGGACTGGTGTCTCGTCCAGAGTATCCCCAGCATAATGCCCTGTGCTTCCCAGGAGAGACCCTAGATGCACCCCCACCATGGACTGGATAAGCGATTAGGGAGACAGATATACAGCTGGAAGGAAGTTCAGCTCTTTTCCTAACTAGTGAATGAGGTTCAATTGACATGCTAGTTAAGATAAGCAGTTAATGCTGTGCACAAATAATTAACACCAAGGTAAACCAATAGAATGTAACGGTGCAAGGAAATGCCTTCTGGTGCAGTGGTATCCTTCTAACGACTCAACAGAACACAGATATGCTTATTACAGCACACACAGCAACACGGCAGCCTGTTGAGAAAAAAAACGTGATCCCATTTTATAAATTATATAATTTCTCCCCCCCCTCAGCATAAAAACTATAATTGCAGCCTACAAGAGCGCAAAGACGCCAAGGCGCGGTCAGTTTTCCGACACACTGACCATATCTGGAAAACATGGCCAGTGTGTGCCGAACAGTGGCAGCCGACACTGGATTCTTACAAATCAGCTTTAGTGGTGTATAGGCTTCATTGATTAATGGCCACACAAACTCTGGGCTGGGTAAGCGACCGAGACCGACCGCTCTTAAGCAAACTCCACGCTTTTTGATGACAGATGAGAAAATGCTCCTAGAGAAACAAGAAACGTTCCAGAAATAATCGACGGTACCATTCCCCTCAGAGCCGCCCTCGTCGGCGGCCTGGCGTTTGGATCCAGCGGTGAGCTTAGGACGCGCTGACTGATGACTGCAATGGTTTCATTTCAGATTAAGGCCTGGGAACATCTGGTAATTTAATAATAGACTTTTTAGAAGAACTTGGCTCACCACGTATAAGCAAATGCAATAAACGCAGAAGCTGGAATGTCACAAAAAGAGAACCGCAAGACAACCGCATGATAAAATCCTGATGGAAAACTCATTTTTGTAGGGGTTTTGGTTAATTTTGGATTAAGAACTGTATTTTCCTGTAAATTAGCAAATCAGGCACTCAATTGCATCTCAATGGCGGTCTCTGTGAAAGACAGATAAGCCTGCATTTCCTTCTTCCATTCGTTTTTTTTTTTCATGACCTTGTACTGGATAAGTGGTGAGGAAATAGATGTCAACAGCAGTGCTCAGTCGCCCAGTAACATCCATTGTGTAAACTGGCCAAAGGTTCTCAACAGAAAACACTCAAAAGCATGTTTGAAATGTCAGATGTCTGCACACATTTAATTCCGCAGAATTTCAGGGTTAATTGGTCTGATTATTTGTCTGAGGCATATTAGTAAGACAACAGTCATTTTAAAACAGCAGTACCATATTTATGAATATACTCTGCAGAAGCCAGGACCCACTGTACCAGCAAACTCACAGTCAGCATTGGCAGTCCCTGAGGGTCTGGGCCGGACACCTCCATCCCTCCATCTGTGACCTTCGGTCAAGCCAGCCGTGCAACAGGAAGTGGCAGACGGGCCAGAGATCCTCACCGACTCCTCCTCAGATCATTACCCAAACAGCTCCTGCTGCAGACAAACAGCCATGGTGGGACGGTCTACTTTCCATCTGGTTTGAAGGTCTATCTGGGAAAACATCTCAACTTCTTCTCATCTTCCCCTCAGTGGCTGCTGGGCGTCTGCAAAAAGCTCTTAGCGTCCGGGAAGGGGGGGTTGGTGGGGGGGGGGAGGGTTGCAGTGACCCCCAGGGAGGTTTGGGGAAGTATGTCCAAGCAGTTGTTCAGGTATTAGGTTTGCCCACCTGGCCTCAGCGGGCTGTGAGCAGGCCTCACTTCGAAGCCTTCTGCTTCATCTCCGTGAAGAGCCTGAAATTCATTGGCCTCCGGAGAGCTTCCACAGACCACGGCTAAATCAACATAGACTGGATGCCACACATACCCCGGCGTCCCCATCGTGAGTGTGGCCCTGGAGTAGCTTCAAACGGCGAGCTTTGACCTTGAGAGCTGAGGGGGTGGAATATAACCCCAGCAACTGACCCAAACTGCTGGGGGACTAATCTCTCATGCTAAGGCAGGGGACAAGGGCCTGGTTAAGAGCTTACAGACCATTTCACAGCAACAGGAAGCTCTTAAGGACTGCTGTGTTCTCTAAATCACTCATTGTTCAACAGCTAATAAAATGGCCCAAACATTTGTTCTTCCTTAAACACAGTATTTTTGCAGTTAAATCATAGGTAAAATAGGTCACATCAGACTTTCTGTCAGTAAAAGAAACAATTCTTTAATCTCTCCTGTGATTTATGTACAATGTAAGGTGGGATGAAATTCCTAAAATGTTTCCAAGAGAAAGGCATTAATGTGGTGAGAAAATATGTAGAGGAATACCCCGACAGAGATACTCTTTACCAAATCTTGGAACAAGAAGCATTCGCCACCATTACCTATATCAGGGTTTTAGGATTAATTATGTGTAACACGAATGGAAAATGTGATGATGATCACACAAGATCGAATTAGTCATCTGGGTGACGTACTTGAGGCTTTTGTTTGTGAACTTAGGATGACCCACTACAGAGAACATGCTAAGGGCTTCAAATAATCATTTTCTTGTTGAACCAGGGGAGGTGTTTACTTCACTACATTTAGCAAAGCCGATCCAACTAGCATCCTCACTCACTTGAGAAAAGTGCAGAATCTATACAATGTCTGGCATCACGTTGTAGTTACACATTCACTATTGTGAGTGGGCACACTCTTAATCAACTATCCTCACTGCTCATGAGGGGAGCGGAGCTGGTTTCAAGTGCCCAAAAAATGCTCATCGTCCACTTAGGGCCTCTCAGTGACTTTTTGGCAGTCTGTAAATAGGAACCAGTAACCCACCCTGCCCCCAAAGGCAGGGGTGACCCCCCCCGCCCTGACTCAGTGTTGCCTGATATATGCCGGGCATTGCAAACAGCTGGGCCCATTAGCCAAAACATGGCCCCCAGGCTTCCCAATATATCATGCTGGATATTTTCCTGGGATAAAGCACACCTCCGATGCAGACAAAATGGGTCCCCACCACAGCCTAACAAATCTCATTACATTTTTGGTCTCTAGACTTACATTCTAGATATATTCTAGATACATTGCAGTCACAATGAAAACTTAACACAAATGAGACACTCAGAATATTGTGCAATAAATACCCTGCATGCATTAACAACTCTACATCAAATTTATTTTAATAAAAAACCAGTGACCTAACACACTAACAACTGTGTACAGTAATTGTCACAGATCATTTAAAATATCAATAGAATTGCAGAGTAGTTTCCATAATGCTTTTTTGATTTCTGATTCCTAGTGTATAGCAAGTAAGTCTAAATGTTGACTTGGACACTGTAAACTTCGACCTAAAAATCTTTTCCATTCAAACCAGCACATCTACTGTGTCATGCTGTGCAATGTCCTCGCACCACGGTTCCATTTCTGCACATACCTTCCATTCATCTCCATTTTGCTATCTGAAATGGAAAAAAAGATGATTTGTGGGGGTGATGACAGTTAATATCGTCAGAAATGAAAAATGATCCATAATCTTTACACATTGAGAAAAAGAGTATAATTAATCCAACAATCTTACACATTAAATATATTCATTATTATAACCACCCTGCTTTTATATATATATATCTGTCAGTATATATTTATATATAGTATTTATTGATGTTTCTATAAAGAATGAACTAGGACTGTAACTTTTATAGGAAACCACACAGGTTTCCCACTGGCTATCTGATACTATCTGAGTGCCCCTGTCTAGCCCAGTTTAACCTCTCCCAGCATGGAAAAAAAAAAAAACAAATTGACCCTTCCGGGGGTTGGGGGGGGCATGGGGGAAGTCGCATTTTTAGTGAGGAACTAGGTTAGAACATATCAACCACTGGCTCAAACCTCCTAGTTCACAAAGACTACCTAAAAATGCCAATGTCTCATAACAAATGCTGTGTTAGCTAAAGAACTGGATATGCAGTGCCTTAGACAGCAGCGCTCATTAGAGCGCTTTCAGGACAGAGACAGGCTCTTTTTAATAGAGAAGACACAGCAGCGCACCTCTGTCTGAGCATGCGGTGGATTCTGTGCTGCCATGTCCTTCTGGCGATGTGCTGCATCGGTGTAGAAACCAAGGAAGAAGAGGGGAAAGAGAAGGAAGTCAGGCCGAACGAGACAGCTTACTCCAAATTACTTTCACATCTGTACCTGGTCAGAGAGGGAAATGACTTGGAACTGCCCATTTCACTGACATTACAGGGGTGGGGGGTGTTATTTTCAGTTGGACAGGCTGTGTCTGAGCTGTTGGCCGTCAACTGACAGGAGATGGATTGACCTGACATGACATACAGGTCAGCACGTACAATAACAGTGAGCTCTGGTAATGAAACGCAGGCCATCTGCACAGACAATAATCGGCAGCCATTTTATAAGGGTTTATATGAAAGAAACACATAATCCAGGGCCACTGCTTAAGGTAGCAAAGCAAAGCAGTTTGTGACGTCGGGCTGAATCTGAAGAGGCATTTGAACATCTTGAATTGTGATAGCCTGGCAGGAGAAGCATGTCCCACCTTCATTAGGTACAGAAGGCGCTGAGGACCTGAAGCTGTAGTCAACGATTCATTCATCGTGTGACAATGTAATGGTACAGTATTAGGGCCTGGCGCTAATGCCACGAATCACAGGACACAAGACAGGGGACACTCGTGACAAGAGGCTGGTCCATTGCAGATGCACATGCGCAGACACAAACTCACAGACCATGAGAGGCAACTCTCTAAACTCTGTACAGGCTGAGGGCTGGAATTTTAATCCTTAACTTCGGAGGTGTGAGGGAGCGATGCAAGGCACCACACCGGCAAGATAGGCAGCTCCATGTGCCAGAAACCAGGCTTTGAATGGATTTCAGCCATAAACCAGTATAAACTGCAGAGAGTGGAGGCAATGCGAAACAAAGTGTAGAGCAGTATTGTGCATGAGCTAAATTACCTCTGGGAGGGGGTTTAACAGAGTGATGGCCACCATCTGGACCAGTATCTCCACAAACAGTGCTATGAGCCCAAGTAGATCCCCGCATGCTGTACATAAGGACACCACAATCCTAGGCCTCACAGTGCTAAAAGATGATCTCACAGAGTCTGATATCCCCTTGACGAAGGTGATGAGAAGCTTTCTTTGGGGTGAAGCATAGATAGACTTATCTGCACAGACCAGAATCCCATCCAGCGTGCACCCATCTTTCTTAAGCTTATCCAGGACAACAGCACGGTGAGCCTGAAGCTTATCCCAGGGAGCCCTGGGCACAAGGGAAATAAACACAAATATGAAATAAATACAACGTTATGTTTGGAAACAAATACAAAAACAGTGTGTTGATTGTGCTCATGTTTGGGGAACTGCGGAATTTAGCAGTTCAGGAATTTAGGAAACAAGTAAGTTGGTTACAAGTATGTTCTGCATAACACAGGAAGCTGTCTATGACAGTGTTCCAGTAGAACTCTCAGAATACAGAAAACATTCCCAGAACTTTGGGAGTTTTCTTGAGTCTGTCATCAAAGTGTCAAATAATGTCTCTACCAGCACTTTAAAAAACGGTATTGAAAAAAGTAAAATGCATCAGATTTCTTGTTCCCAGTAAAAATAAATCTGAAAAACATTTCCTTGGAACATTTTGCAGAATTAGCAACACAAACAATGTTTAAGTCACTATGAAAGTTTGTCATCCCCAAACATTCAGAAAACAGAAAACTAGGCAGAATTATACTACAACCAAGAATGTTTTCATAACCAAAATCTGGACTCCGGACCACATTGTCGTCTTTACAGGAGCACGTGAAGAAAAACATTTTAAGGTTCCAGCCTCCATATATCGGCCAGCAAGTCAGAATATAACAAAACGAATTGGGTTATGCAATTTCTATTAGGACATTTTCAAAGCAGTGTTTTTATAAATGAATCAACGGAACCAATTTATCGAACAGAAAAAAATTATCAAGAAGCAATGCAGAATATTTAAATAGAGAACATCAAAGTAAATAAAAATATGGTTTCAATTTTCCATTAGTTGGTGGGTTTAAGACATTTTTATGGCCTCTTGAAAGGAGGAATAGGGAACAAAAGCTTTCCAGTATTACAGAACCAGCAACACAGTCGGGGGTGAGTTCCACGAAGCCTTCTCAATGCTACGTTGTTCTCTAATTCTATGTTAAAAGACAGAACTTACGAACGACTTAGCGTTAAGAAGGCTTTGGGAATCTGACCCGATGTCACTGGAGAAATGGGATATTCCAGTGTTTGCTCTAGAGTTTAAGTTCAATGGCCAATCATGCAAGCCTATACAGCGGCAGGTAGGACCCACTTCTGCCTCCAGAACCACCTGAGGGGTTGACGGGTTTTGTATCCAGAGAAGCCTTTCTGCACACGGCTGTTGTAGTGAGCTGCTATTTTTGTGTTTGTGCTCTTCCTGTTTGCTATAATTCTGCTTATTGTCCTCTGACCTCACTCATTAACGGTCTGTTATCACCCACAGAATAACTGCTGACTGGATGCATTTTGTTCATCACACTGTGTTCTATAAACGCTACACACTGTAGTCTGTGAAAATCTGAGGACAGTGGCTGTTTTGGTGACGCTAGAATCATCATGTACGGCACCAACAATCACACAAATTACTTTCACATCTGATCCTGGTCAGAGAGGGAAATGACTTGGAACTGCCCATTTCACTGACATTACAGGGGTGGGGGGTGTTATTTTCAGTTGGACAGGCTGTGTCTGAGCTGTTGGCCGTCAACTGACAGGAGATGGATTGACCTGACATGACATACAGGTCAGCACGTACAATAACAGTGAGCTCTGGTAATGAAACGCAGGCCATCTGCACAGACAATAATCGGCAGCCATTTTATAAGGGTTTATATGAAAGAAACACATAATCCAGGGCCACTGCTTAAGGTAGCAAAGCAAAGCAGTTTGTGACGTCGGGCTGAATCTGAAGAGGCATTTGAACATCTTGAATTGTGATAGCCTGGCCAACAATCACACAACTTTAAAAATAGATTTTTTTAAGGCTTAATCAAACAGTAAGTGTACTTCTTAACCCTGTCTAAATGCTGTATGAATTCAGTTCCCACCATATGATTGGTTGTTTGGAATAATAGGCCGTTGGCATTAGCAAGCAGATGTATGTAATACACTAGCCAATGAACAGCATGCACATATACACATGTATAAAATACTCCCCCCCTTGAACAAGATTAAGTGGTCAAAATTCCATCCATCCATTTTCTGTAACTGTTTGTCCTATTCAGGGTGGCAGAAGGTCGAGAGCATATCCTGGAGGCTATGGGCACAAGGCAGGGATGGGGCACCAGCCCACCACAGGGCACAAAGCAGGGAATAA
Organism: Cyphomyrus plagiostoma; assembly: GCA_019775915.2. Taxonomy (NCBI): domain Eukaryota; kingdom Metazoa; phylum Chordata; class Actinopteri; order Osteoglossiformes; family Mormyridae; genus Cyphomyrus; species Cyphomyrus plagiostoma. The sequence goes on from JABFEA020000029.1 coordinate 4,699,778, forward strand.
CCCAGGATGGGGCACCAACCCATCACAGGGCACAAAGCAGGGAACAACCCAGGATGGGGCACCAGCCCACCACAGGGCACAAAGCAGGGAATAACCCAGGATGGGGCACCAACCCATCACAGGGCACAAAGCAGGGAACAACCCAGGATGGGGCACCAGCCCACCACAGGGCACAAAGCAGGGAACAACCCAGGATGGGGCACCAGCCCACCACAGGGCACACTCACACGGCAAACACTCACACACCATCCACTCACACATGCACACCTACAGGCAATTTGGTCATTCCAGTCAGCCTCAGCCTGTTTTTGCATTTTGGGGGGAAAGCGGAACACATTTTTTTGTTGTAGGGAATTGTGTACTACTATTTGTTTGTATAAATAATACACACTTTCCTTTGTATAAACTTCGTTCTATTCTGCCATTCTTTGAGATGTAGATAATGTTCAACTACAGACAACAAGCTATTGAGATAGAATTTTGGTATGGAAATGCTCTTGCTGCTCGGCCCTTTTCTGGAAACCTCTGTGGAGATGGTCTACTTGGATGTGGAAGCTTTATGTGTTTCCATGCTAACAAATACAAAGAAACATCTGGACCAAGGATTCATCTTTCAGGAATGAGACTGGAGTAATAAATGGCTTCTCAAAAGCAGCCCCCACAACTACGCAAGCAGCTTTTCTGAAATTCTCTGAAGAGAACTGTTAGTCGGCTATAAAGCGCCACAATAAGGAAAATTCTCTGGAACTGCAAGTGTAGATTTTGAATTTGCACTACGTAGCAAAGGAATACAATACATCAAAATATTCATAAGCTATTGATTATTCATGCTACCTCTTGGCGCCATATCAGGATGTCCTACAGAAGCACTGGTCATCTCATTATTTTTTTAAATAGGAGATGGATGGACCTGATGTTTATACCAGGAAGCACAGTGCAGTGGAAAATCCCACGCATCACGCTAGTCCTAGCAAGGCACAAATGTTAGATGAGCAAATTTTAAAAGATGTTTTTGAACTGCGAGAGGACATCAGAGGACCGGGCTGAGAGCCATATAACACGGGGGGACTATGCCATCAAAACACAGATGTGGGCAGGATTCAAACCACCCTTACCCTCTAGTGCAGGGTTCTTCAGATCTGGACATCAATTCCAAATCCAGGCCGTGTTTTCAGTTCTCCCAGGTAGTTGTTTAATGATCACTGATTCTGATTGGTCAGAGGCTTCACACCTGACTGACAGGTAAAGGAAGGCTGTAAAACCAGCAGAGCTCGGACCTGGAGGACCGTGAGTTGAATAACCCTGCTCCAGTGGGAAGGGACAATACAACCCCAGCAGTTCAGATTAAACAATCTGTTTGCACAACAGAAATACTTAACACTTAAAGCTTAGACTACAGGCACATTTCAAACTTGGCTTCTTAAACACTAAACCTTCCTTCCATCTTCTCCAGTGTTTTTTTTCCTGTGACCCAGTAACTGCATAAATCCACTTTTGCCGCAGCTGAGTGCAGATATTATGAAGATTTTCATTTAAAAGTTTAAGGATGAGCAGAAAAGCGTAAGGTCACAGGTATAATGATGGTACCTTGAAATCTAGTTCTTAATGCTCTCCTGGGTCCCCACCAACTTTGCCTACCCTTGCTTTAATAAAAGCCATCTGTGACAAACATCTTCCCAAGTCTCTCTCTGACTTTCTTCTTCATAGTACAAGCTGTTCTTTAGAAATATCCACAAAGCATAACAAATGCAGAAACCGCACTGACAATTCCAGACAACCTTTGCCAATAGAGCAACAGAGGTAACGAGTCACTTCAGAGACTGGCAATAATAATAAAATAAATTAAATTAAAAGTAGAACGGGTGTCAGAGAGAGATAGTGATAGTCCTGTAAATCATGTCAGGTGATGACATATTTCCAAAACTATAATTTTTCCAAACAAAAAGTCACTTCCACTTACAGATGAAGAAAAAAAGGTAGTTTTTAATCAGACATTTATTTCAGCAAAAAATGTAGCGCACCAGCATTAACAGAATACATACAAAGATCTATATACAAAAAAAAGCTATTTACAGCTATTTGGCATCAATAGAAAACTGAAGGATAAAGCAGTTGGTCATGCATACATTATGTGCACAAATAATTAAAAAAAGCACCATATCAGCAATAGTCTTTAAGTTTGTCCCAAGACTCAATTCAGAAACAGACTGCATCTTTTCAAAGGAAGGTTCCTTCCCCTTCCCTTAAAGATCTGCATTGATAATCAATTTACAGCTACTTCCTCATTTGATGTTGGACTAATTAAAATATATTAAGTTTAAATATTTTTTAGCAAAGTAAACCATAGTCAATGACACATTTACATAAAAAAGGTATCAAGAAGATAGCACCACCAATAATAAACATACCGTCAATAATAAATATTTAAAAATGGCTTCATACAATAATTGGGCGACACTGACTATTTGTACAGTGTGCAAACTGTATGATTTTATCTAGAAAGTGCAGGTTTAAGGTTACAGATACAATTTGTAAATCATTGTATCGCTATTTGATTTCTATTAACAGTCGCTGGGACAGTTACACGCAATGAGCCTAAAACAGCCAAGGCACTTGTGGAGAGGAGATGAACCAATTTTATTGGCTACTGGGACAAGCTTTTCATACGGTAGTCATCAGCTTCAAAGACCCAGATCGAAAGCGGAGGATCTTCCTCTTTAGATTGTGGGATGCCTTTATTTTGACAAAAGCCTTAGCCTGGGCCGCGGTCATTTCCTGGCCAAGAATGGGCCCAGCGGCATGGCCAAACTGAGGCCAATTCATGCCCCCGCTCTCCTCCGAGTCACTGGTGGTTGTGCTCTCCCCCACAAAGTCCACCTCACTGAGGCTTGACTCGCTGTCTCCAAAGCAGTTGGTGGTGTAGTTGCTGCGTTCATCCTCACTCGTGTCCAGGATCGTTGAATGGAATAAACTGGCACATTCCGCTGAATATTCCGAGTCGCTGCCTACGTATGAGTACGGGCTGGGGTACTGCACGTCAGACGGCAGGTACACAGCGGGGACGTGGCCCAAAATTGCCCGCTTCTGCCGCCGTCGTGCCCTCCTTATGGCTTCCTCATAAGGTACCTCCGTTATAGACTTCAGCCTTCGGTAGTCGCTCCTTTTGTACTTAGGCTTTGCCAACACCACGTCACGTCCATGTGTATGGTGCTTGGTCACAGGTTGTTTTCCTGCAGTTGGGTGTGGGTGTCTGTCCACTATGCGGCCCTCAGGGATCGAGGCTGGGATCCTCTTCATTCGAGAGGAGGACGTCTTCTTAGAGTATCTCAGAGGGTTGGATACATCCTCGGGGAAGCGGCACTTCTTTGGCCCGGTCCTCTGCTTCTCCCGCCCTGCCTCGGGAAGCGGATCGGCATGCGTCCTGGATTTCAGCGAGGCACTCTTCACCTTGACGACCTTCACGTTCTTCCCACCCTTGCGGAGTTTCACCGTCTGCTTGTGGCCAGGTATGTACTGAGCACTGACCAACTGCCCACCTTCATCCTGGCTCTGAGATGAAGAGCCTAAGCTTACTAGCTCTAGAGCGGGTCGCTCCTCTGGAGCAGACAACACAGCCGGGGGGGATTTTGTGCATTTCTTTGGAGTGCACATCTTTACCGTCTGTGCGGCTTTATTATCCTCATGTGACAGAAGGTAAGCGTACCGGTTGTCTTTAGGGGAGGAAACTGCATGACTGCTACTTGGCTCATGGTAATTCTTTGAGCTTAACAAAGGGCCTTTATTTACAGGCTTCTTTTTTGAGAGGCTGTTCGCGTGAACGTCACCATTGCCGTTGGTCAAATGTTCATTAGGAGGTAGGCCCGGGATGTGACACTTTCCATTCTCCGGAACTTCAGGCCGGGTTTCCACCACCCATTGTTTCAGAGGAGACCCTGCACCAATATCCACACTGTTCACAGAACTGGGATGCACACTTCCCTGCCAGGTTGTTTTGGGGTCAGGATTTTTTCCTTGCGATGGGCCCGCAGCCTGCCGTACACAGAGGCTACCTTGCCTCAAGATGCTCTTGGAGGGGTCTGTGTTTATGCTTGTGCGTGGCTTACTGGTCCTCATGGGCTGGCTCCGCCTCTGGAGTAAGCCGAAGATGTAATTATCCAGTCTTTTGTTGGTGGGTCCATAGGAGGCAGCCCAAGAGGTACTCTGGGACACCAAAGGCTGCTCAGGTTTTAAGGCGTCGCTCAAAGGCTCGCCACCTTTCGGTGGGACATTCTCTTCCTTCAAGTGGTTTATGAGAGACTGGAAGAACATGGGGCTTTGCACGGCCACGGCGTGAAGGGGGCTGGGGTAGCGGTACACATCACTCCCGTTCTTAGCCACCAGGTCGCAGTGGTACTTGGACTGGTTGTCGAAGGTGCCGTCGGCGGAAGGTGGGTAGGAAGCAGTGCCGGACCTACTGGCCACCACGGAGCTCCGCTCATCACACTGGCCTTCACATTCCACACATTCCATCAAGCCATCTGCAACACGACAGAAATTCTTAGTTAGAACAAAGCTTCAGCAAGAGCAAGCTTTTTAAAAATCCAAATCCACAAGTCCTAAATAATGAGGAAAAACTAAGAAAGGTACAGTTCATTTAAAAAACCCATTTAAATATTTATTCACACATACTATTGCAACTGGGGAACTACTGACACATTTAGCATGTTTGCTAAATATAACAACTAACAAATGTTAGTGGTCATTCAAATCTCTCATCGGCTCAAATTTACTTTGCATAGATCCATGCATTTGTGGACCCAGCAAGATCAGCAATGGTCTTTCACTGCAGCATAAAAATCTAAAGATGGCAGAATGAATGCAGGGATGGCAGTATGCTGTTCCCAGGAATGTTAAACATCCATGGTTCGCTGCTTTAAAAAGGCAGAGAACTTGCATGGGAACATCTTCCCATTAAAAGGCCTCCTCATTTGTGTGACTGTCATTCGCTAGGCCATGGAATAGTTTCTTCTGTTTGCAGAGTTTGAGTCTTTATTTAACAATAAATCCACACTTTTAAAAATCCCAAGCCCTAATAAAATTACATGGCCAGGGGAATAAATTGGCCTGTGGTATGATTCCCTCTCCACCACACCCCACAGCTGTGCTACACCAGACAACTGCAGCACTCGAGCTTGGGGTTGGTGTAGGGTGAAGGGCTCGCTAACGGCAGCCTTGGTTTGAGACTGTCAAGGAGTGGATGGATTGCTTACAAATTGTTGGAGGGTGAAGGTCCCCAACCAGACAGGCCACACAAGACCACAATGGGAACATTCCACAGTGGGGGTGTTCTGATGCTATGGCGGACAAACTCACCTGCAGACTTGGGTCGTCCCTCTGAGACACTCAGGGAAGATTCCAGGGGGCTGCAGAAGCAGCTGCTCGACTGGCAGCTGGACAAACATTCGCTGAAGACCGAGTTGGATGAGTTGGACAGAGACCCAGAAGCCCCATCACTCAGCTCGTAAAAGCCTGGCGAGAACAGAGGGGGGGGAGGGTGCAACGTTTTTGCATGAGCCCAGGTGTCAAAAGATTACGGTTCAAACGAGTTTTTCCTGAGAAGGTGACAGAAGTCATAAGGTTAACTTTAATACAAGCCCATTAATCTTCTACGAGGAGGATGATTTCTGAATAAAATATCATCTGAGCCAAGAGCATTGTCTTCTGAGCGGTATTTCGCTACTCTTACACCAACCTGAACGCTAAGATTTTCAACAAAAAACTTTGGTTAAAACTTAAGTGATCCACAGTGTGTAGTAAATTTACTTAATACTTCTATAAAACATAATGGCAATGCTGTCAGACATATATCAAAAATAGGTGCATCTGTCGTTAGGAGTGAGTCTGAGGATGCATTATGTGGAACTGCAAGGACAGGTCTGATACCATCAAGAGAGAAAATCAAAAGGAAAGAAGAGCAATAACCAAACACGACACTGACACCAAAATACCAACTCGTTTGGCTGAGACATGTAACTTCTTAATGGTCGTGAATCCTAAAAGGAAGCTGAAGACCAGGGGAGAGGAGAATAATTGTGTCCAAGGTTATTTTAAATACCATGAGCTGTAATCAAACAGCTCTGGATAACCTTGACGCATTAAGCGCTAGGTCTTAGCTGCAACCTTCTATAGTATGTATGAACATTCAGAACATTCAGTTCTCACAAAACGAAAGACATCAGCAAACTATATAGAGATCAGAGTTCCTTCAAAATTTCTCCAAAAGCAAACACCCGTCTTCCAGCATTTTATAATCAGCCACCTAGAGTGTTATTTATAAATTGATAGCCACCATAAATACTGGAAATAAATATGGTACATTTGAGATGATCTAGTTTCACTCATGACCAACTGTCATTTAATAAAAATAATTCAAGTACAAGGTTCAATGAGAAAAGTTTGTAAATATATGATATTGCAGAGATCTGTAGTCTATGGAATGATCCTTAGGTAAAATTTTGTGCGTCATGCATTCAACAACAGCTGCTCAGCTCCCTAAAAGATCTCCATTTCTTCCAAAATCTGGTAACAAAGTTACTAATTAATCAACTAGTGTCACTACATTACCTGCAATGACCCTCGCAACCAAACTCCATAACAATGATCTAAGACCACAGACTCATAGCATATTATATGCAGTACAGTGACTGTCAAATCATCTTAACAAATCTCCTTGCTTTCTGACCAGAGAGGTCAGAGTTACCTAATGACAGCCATTACTTTCCTCTGGGTTCACAATTTCCAAGTGTCACATTCTTCTTCGGCTGCTCACCTGAGCTTGGTCGGCTGTCAGTCTCCACGTGGTCATGTGACACCTTCTCGTTGTCCAATCGGAGGTCACTGATCTGTCTGTCCAGTTCCTGCAGTTGACTGATCAGCCCAGCATCCCTCCGTCTCAAACAATTCTTGGGGGGGGGGGACAAAATGGAAACTAGAGTCATTCTCCAAGGGTTTTTGATAGTATCAGCTAATTCTCAAGTAATGCCTTTCCCAAATGGAGCATATTGTATGAAGCATTTGGAAGAAACTTAAATCCTACAATCTGTAAGCAATTAGTGGAAAATCACTGCTGCCATTTTATTTCATTCAACCATCTAATTTTAGATGCGTGTCAGAGAAAGAAAACACTAAACAAAAGCAACAGGTCAAGGCATTCTGCTCACAGCATTCTATTTAAAGATTTAGCACCAAATTACATTAATTACCAATACACAGGAATTCCCTTATTCTGCTTCTTATCAGTGTAAGCCGTGACAAATGCCTCATTTCGCAATTTACCACATCCGATATCTTTTGCCACGTATTAGAGTCCCAATTCAAGAGTGGAACAAAGTGAACAAATATGCTTAAGTTTTAAATGCATGTTTAAAGGGTTGTTTCGTTTTTTTTTATTATTATTCTATATCTTAAATTAATGTGATCCAGTCACAAATATGTGCCCAATTTTAGATGGAGGAGGAGACATCGAGCTGGTGGACGTGTCTGTGAGCTGAGACAGGGTCAGTGAAGTCAGAGAGCATGCAGGCAATGTGGCACAGGGCACATATGACAACAGCCAGACCTTGTCATGCATTCCAGACATGAGTGGGCCTGAGGAGGAAGAACAATGGAGATGTATCCCTCTTAATGGAGGAGCTGACAGAAAATTACAATGGCAAAGCCGTACTCCAAGCACCCCCACCCCGGCATCTCGACGGCTGGTTTGTACACAAGGCCAGTACTGCAACACTGACGCATTCAGTCGCATTCAGTCATACTGGACAGGGAGCCGCTTCGCTCAGCAGTGAACAGGCAGACCATAAAAATGGGCTCTTGACAGGAGGCAGTGGGGTGATTAATGCACCCTGAGCTCAGTGCATGCTAACACAGTGGAGACCATTTTTATACAATGTGCCATTTTGCAAAGCAGCCCTATGCTTATTTGCAAAGGGAATCGAATTATGCACGTGCTGCTGATAACCCGGGTTCGTGACGAACAAGGACGAGTCTGTTTCCTTATACAAACACATCATCCACCAAGTTGTCATTGCCGAATTTAAGTCACCCAATTGATTAAAACCTACTCATTTTTATTGTAGTAGAATACAAGAACCGTTCAAATAAGTATACCTTTTTTTAAATCATTCTTTCCTACTTAGGAAAGAATGATCTTATTCACCGTGATGATAGGTGTTAAGAACATTACTTAACGTAGTATGAAACGAAACGATATTGAGCACCACTATCGGTATTTCTACACTCCATTAAGCTAAAAAATGTGTTTGATTTTCAGCGGCTCCAGTCAATGCATTCACATGTCAAAAGCTCCGAGATAAACAAAAATGTGTTTCTCACTCCTTATTCAAATAAGAAGCAAGCCACGCAAATAAATCCCCGATTAAACGCCGGCGTGTTGGTGCCGGTTTAGGGTTTAATCCCACAGAAGCTGTCGGGAACTGGCCTGGATCCTTTGAGAACAGCAGGGGGTGAAGGATATGATTGTAAAAGTTCATTTCTATCGCCTCCTCCATTGTAGCCCATCATCGGGTCTGAAACGGTCAGCCGGTCACCCTTGTTTGCCCGGATTAGGTTATCTAGGTTGTTTTAAACACTGGTAAGGTCCTATTTAAATAGCCCTCATATCTTTTTAACCCCGTGATCATTTTATACATTAA
>JABFEA020000029.1:4708567-4722342 GCA_019775915.2 Cyphomyrus plagiostoma
TTTCTATCGCCTCCTCCATTGTAGCCCATCATCGGGTCTGAAACGGTCAGCCGGTCACCCTTGTTTGCCCGGATTAGTTGTTTTAAACACTGGTAAGGTCCTATTTAAATAGCCCTCATATCTTTTTAACCCCGTGATCATTTTATACATTAACCTCGTCTTTAAAAACGTCAGTTTATATTTTTCTTGTGATTGCAACGCATGGGTTGAAAGTTCATTAGATTCATGCTGATAAGATTTATTGACTTAATAAACTGAAAATTAACACAAAATAATTTATCTTCGTCGAGCATTAAGTGTGACGGCATCAATTTGTGCCGGTAAAAAGCAATTCTGGCAAAATTTAAGACGGCTAATATTTAACACTAACACATTTCTTTCACTTCTTCTGTAGATTTAGCGCGTTTTTAATTAGACATTCCCTATCCCAGAGTGATGTCTATCGTAAAGGGGAAATAATGCCAGCAAACTAGCAGAAAAATGTGTCGCGACACGACAGTTCTTATCAATCTTAACATTGTTCCCCCAACTTTATTACTCCAAGTAACATTAACTCCGGCGCTTCATCTTAAGGCACGTCGTCATGAACTATTTAATGTTTCTGTATATTCCAACATACTGTTTTAAAACTGACAAATCGTAACTTAAATGCATACCAACTGCTGTTTCAGCAACTGTATGTTCTCCTCCAAGAGCTTCTCCTCTGAGCTCAAGTAGTTGTCCTCCAGCGCTCCGGCGCTCACTTTATCATCCCCGGTAATCGCAGATATTTCCCGTTGACTTAACACGCTCCTGACCAGCAACTCCTGCCTCTGTCTCAGGTACTCCAGTTCACCCAGTCCCGCAAGCGTCGCTTCCAGCCTCTCCCGCGTCCGGAGCCGATCCAGGTCTCCTTCAATCCTCTCTCGGGATCTCACGTCGCTCTCCCTCCTGTCCCGCACGGACGGGCTCTCCTTGCAAGCTGGCATCTCCGCAGCGGCGGCTGCTTGTTTCATGATATTAACCGGGGAGAATAAGTTACAGCATTAGCTTAACGCGTGCCACTGCTTGAGGCGAAATTAAAAATTAAAAAACATATTCACAGGAATCCAATCAATTTCAAATTCCAGGTAATCGATTTCTGCTCATAAATCGTCACAGAGGGCAGTGAAAAAATGTAAAACCCTAATATAATTAAGGAAAACTTGCAAACATAACTACTTCTCATAGAAAGTTAAGAGATGCGAAATGCATAGAGCTCTTTGGCCAAGCACGGCTGTGAAGGTAACATCACTCAAGTTATTAGACGCTCAATCTCAGCTTCACGCTCGCAGTGAATGACGCGCAGCCGACAGCTGCCTTCAAGTTTGTAACAAGCAGCGCCGCTCAGGAGCGCAGGCAGCGCAGCGCCAGCCTACGGCCGGCCTGAGAGACCGGGGAGGTCCTAGTGCCCGCGTGTCGTCCTCCCCTTCTATTTCGACCATCTGCAACCAACCGCTGTTTACGCGTGCAAAAGAGAATAATATAAATCGTGCACGGTTTTGATATTAAAGTGGAACCGAATTATAACATTATGACTACTTCGAAAAGGCCGGTGTAAGAGTGGAATGGACTGGTGTGATCGAAATTCCTAGTGAAAACAATTACTTAGCCAGGCATGAGTACTTCGGGTTACTAATTACTAATACGAGTTTAGGCATAACAGCGCCCTCCTCTGTAGAAAATAAATATTCTGTCACAATTTTACTCGGTCACAAAGCAGAGGCATAACATGGTGCATATGTTTACAAATAGCCTAGTACATTATACCCGTATCTGACGTTTTGTGTAGTCTCAGATGCTTCTTAGTAATTTGGGGATTCCGCAGACATTACTTTAAAAAAAAAGCCTGACTTGCTTCTTACCCATATATATTCCCATTGCCATACAACAGCTTGTTCGTTTGGAAAGTATGAAACATGCACTGCTGTTTTAACGTCACGTGCCCGTTGCCAATATCACGTTTTAATATTTTTATTCCGATATTTACGTTTAATACATACTTATGCGTGAGCTATGGTCCAACTCAAGTTGGCTGGATGATTCAATATGCATAAAATCATGTATGACAATAACTTCTGGGTAAGCTGAAAGAGTGGAAGGAGTTGGAGTTGATTTTGTGCTGCAGTGGATTGGGTTTCTGTCTGGGATCCGTCGCTGTTTTATCTCGTAGAACCTCCGAGACCGCGGCCACTGGTGCAAAGATAGAACCGCACGCCGAGCCTTTAGTCCCTCACGGCCTCCCGTGAGCAGCCAGCGCTGACTCCGGGTAATAGAAGATAAGCGCACCGCAACCGCAGTACGTTTGCAAGGCATGCCAATGATGACATTTCAACACGACCTATGAAAAGAGTCGACAGAAACAGCCGCCTTTGTTTCCACACCGCTGACTGCGAAATGTCTGCGACTGTGAACGATTTCCCAAGAGCACCCCCAGGAGGTACAGATGCGGATTCCAGGGTTATAAATGCCTCCTTTAACTTATCTCTTCATACTGATCACTCGGATCTCCTCGTTTCTTCTCGGCCTTCGTTTGCACACTTTTAAATCGTAAACCTATAGGGGAAGGTCACAAAAATCAAAGCCAGGACCATGAAGTAATCTGTCAGTCGCGACTGCGATGCGCACACGCTCACAGATGGTTGCACCCATCGCGTGAACTCCACCCACGTGTGTTTCGTTACCAGTGTCATGCCATCACATGCCCGAGGTCTTGCCAGTTTGGGTCAATATTGTCCACAAAGCAGCAAGTGAAAGTTCGGAAGTTGCCGAAGATTAGATAATGTCGGTAAAATTTATTTCTTGATCTATGAAACAACTAAACGATTAGATTAGATTAGATTAGATAATCATTTTTTAGTCTCACAAGTGGGAAATTTGCATTGTCACATCAGAAAGCGGACAGTACAAGATAAGAGCAGCAAAACTAGAAAACAGTAGAATAAAAACTGTACCAATAGTACAGTATAAAAACTACATTAGGGTGGAATACAGATGTTTTTCCGCACGGAACAAAGATTTTGTCAATAAGAATTCTTCTTGACTAATAGTCTTCTTTGTTGTCACACCGGGGCGATTCTAGGATTTGACCCTTAAGGGGTCTCAACCCTTTGATACAGGACGCTATCTCTCCCGGGTCCCCCGTGATTAAATGTGCCGTAAGGAGGGGCACGAAATATGTATGAATATACTGGACAAATTACTAAGCAGTTTTAGAGTACTGTAATTATTTTTCAGGGGTGCTAAGACAAAAATAGGGCCCCTTTAATAGTATCTAGAACCGCCTATGCTATACCGTATGCATTCTAGGATGTCTAAACTATGAATATCGCTTATCTTAGCGCAAAAGAATGCAAAAATGTAAATGCTTTTGATTTATTACAGATCTGTTAATGGTTTTAAAGAATGATCTAATGATGTAGTTCCACCCAGAATGTAACAAAGGCTGTGTGAAGGACAACTGTTTTTGTCTGCTTGTTTTTTTATCTCCAAGGGAGGAGATGGTAACTGTGATCTTAGATTTCTTTAAGCTTCTTTTTATAATCTCTGTTATGCCTTATGGCCAGTGTCATCACAATAGACAGGAAACTGCTTTTATGTTTCATTGTAAATGTTTTACTTTTATCTAAGTATATAAGCTCTTCTTTCCTAACAATCGAACACTCTTAAATTCCAGGCAGTGACATAATGTAATAATTATATTCCCTGGATCAAATCATTTCTATTTACCTTTCTTAATTATTAAAATTCGACTGCTTTGAGACCTGAAATTATACACTTAAGTCATAAGTCTCTAATAGGCATTAAGTGCAGCCTCCTGATGCGAAGCGAGGAGGTTTGAGTCAGGAGCTTGGAATTTTTCTCGGTGGTTTCATACTGGAGTAATTGGTCCACATGCTGCAGCACATGTAAAAATAGCATCCGTTTGTGTTTTCACAGGTTTTCGCTTAATGGCAGACATACTATAGTTTCCTCTCAGTAATAGCACACTCTCTCTGTCCTCCTATGCAACAGAACATTAATATTACATAAAAATCATTGCTGAAAAGACTACAATGTTACAAAAGCCAGTGTTGTCTTTTCAAAGTATTCGACGCAGCCCTGTTCATTAATGGGTGTGGCATGGAAGCATTCATGATCATGCATTTTATTATAACACATAATCCTGTCCTATGTGTCTGCATCTGAAAGCGTGAATCACATCTAGGGAAACCAGGCAGGTACATTTGAAGAGATGCTAAATAACTTGTGATTCTTTTTAAGGTAATGGTTGATATGTCTCCATTCGTAACACCCATGTTTGGCTGTTTTAGCATTGATCTATATATGTAAGTGTAATGCAAATTAGTGACCTATTAAAGGCGCCCATGCATGATGGTGGCACATTATAGGACAATTCACAGCGAATGAGAACAATACTCTATTATTAATATGCAACAGGGAGGGGCACAGGCCATGCATTAGAAATAACATGCAATAAATCTGCCAGGTGTGAGTGTGTGCATGTGTGTGCCCTGTGGCGACCTGGCATCCTGCCCAGGGTGCCTCAACTGACCCCCCCCACCCCCACCTCGACTCTACCCAGCATAAGCAGTTGGAAGATGGCTGGGTAGATAAATCTCCCATTCAAGTAATCCGCTATTTTAACTACTTAAAGTAAATCTTTCATTATTATTAGGTTGTTTTCCACATGCAGCTGAAGGCCCTGTGTATAGAGTCAGACCACACAGGAAAGCCAGGATGCGTCGATTATTCTCACATGTTTTTGCAATCGGCTGAAGGACAGAGAATGAAAAGCCGTGACACACCTCCGAGGATGGTAACCCTGAGCAACGACAGTACGGCCAGATCTGCATAGCAGACGCTCAAGGACAGGATTCACTGCATTCTTTCACCTTCTACAAAGAGCAGGAACTGTGTTCATTTTGATAATGGGGTAGATTGTTGAGTGGCTCTGCTGCGATCAGAAGGTTGTCAGTTCAAATCCCATGACTGGCAGGCGGTTTTCATCCTTGGGCCCTTAAGCGAGGCCCTTAACCCTGAATGCTCCAGGGATCGGCTGACCCTCATCATCAATCGTGTGCTGCATTGAATAAAACTGCCTGCTAAACAGTGTCAGTGTTATGTAGATTGGGGGTACTCAGTGGCGTAGGAAGAAGTTTGACACTGGCGGAGCAGGGGGTACCTGCATACTGGCTGAGATTTGTTATTTATGTCCAGGCTTGTGGCAGGGGGGCAAGTGTGCAGTCAGTTTAGAGCGACTAATTCTGTAGATGGTAGTTTTAGGATGAATCAGACAGGTTAGGACTGAATTTTAAAAAAGTATTTGGGGTTTTTTGGGGGATGACAGGAAAATGACTTGGGGGGGGGGGTCATGGCTGGCTGTGGATTTGAATGGAAATATTATACAAGTTTGTGAGTGATTCCAGGCTTTGTGTTCGAGGTTCACTGTATGTTCTGGCTAATAATACTAGTGTTTCAATGACGCAGTCGCCCCCCTGTACCTTCTGTTAAAGGCATTATATCATACCTCCATGCTACAGAATCCCCCTGCAGGGCACAGAGCAGTGAAGGCTGCAGCCATCCAGAGCAGCATCGACTTGGTCACCAGCCCAGTTCTCCTACAGCTTCACCCTTCACCGTAAACAGTGTGTGAACTGAAAAAATAAATCCCCAGGAATTCTTCTGCCATTCTCCTTTTAATCCTACGACTCCACGTATTCACGTCATACCCAGGTTTTTCCAGCAAGATTTCCAGTGATGCCTTTAAGATGCCAAAGTCTGGTTTTATTTAAACTGACCCCGAGAAACTGCAAACCCTCCCTATTCTCTCATTGGGAAATGAGAGCATTTGGGAGCTTATCTGACACAGTTATTTAATTAGGTTAAATATGCACGGAGATCTACATTAAATTATTGTTTCAAAGCAAGGTGATTCACCAAAACTACAGCTGGAACAATATGATTAAATATGTACCGATATCTGCTGGTAATAACTAAAAAGCATTTTTTGGTATGTATTTCTTTATTTTTATAAACATAAAAATATGTTTGTAAAACATGAAATTAGCATAAAATTAAGGTGATACAACAAGCACATTTTTGTTATTATTCAGTTTAGGATATTTTTTGTCTTTTAACATCATAATGTAATTACAAGACTCCACATCAACATGCAATTTTATCTTTGAGTTTATATGTAATGTAATCCATTCCTAATTTGGTGTAGAAATCTTTATGCAGAAGGGAATTATATTGAAGACAGACACCCTGTGTGTATGTTTCTAAATCACTGTAATTGGGGTGATTAGCAATGTTGACAGATTGTCTGAACGGCCAGTCCGTTGTTAGGTGTGCCCCTAATTAAAAACATTACACTTCCTAAGCCTGGTCCATTCGGGGGGTGCAGTTTACTTTGGGGCTGTGTTTGGATGTAGCTAAACAAGTGATTTCCTGCTAAGGATAAGAAGACACTGGAAACTGGCAACTGTGTCAGGCCCAAACAAAGCTGATCCTTTCTTTCTAGACTTGACATGGATTAAGGAAATGGGATCCGTGGACAGCTCTATGAGGAGCAGATGTCTGAGGTACAAATGGTGACCTTCTACAAACATCCCAGGTCTCGATATTCTGTGGAATCTAATGCTGTAGGGACACAGGATGGAAGCAAGACGGCAGCGTAGGCGAAAAAACTGTGGAAGCCAGATTCAGTTCGGAGAAGGGATTTCAACAGCAGGAATGAGTAAATGACAGTCATTAATTCTGTATGTCCTTAGGGGTGGGGGGGGGGATGCCCAATGGAATTCTGGTCCAGGAAACAGGAAGTGAACCAGAGTCAATCCAAACACCTTAATTAGATCAGCAAAAGAGCCCCATTGTGCCACTGTAATGAAACCATGGGGGCAAACGGAAAGGACATTCAGTAGTTGTTTGGAGGTTAGAAATAATTTTTGCATTCATTGGCCACTAATAAACAAAAAACACTATCTAGCATTACGGTGAACGGGACGTATAAAACAGGATGTCCCAGTCAGCTGCATAACTTAAACCCAATGTGAAAACTGTTCAAAAGCAGGAGAGGTAAGTGGCATTGCTATTGGGCAATCCTTACATTTCACTTAAGATTTCTGGCCAATGAAGAAATCCTGCTTTCTGGATCATTCCCCCAAGTTTGTGTTGCTGCAGTTTGGCAGTTTAAGGTTTCATTTGGAAAGGACATGGTTAAGCTAACATATACGTTCTGGAAAGAGGGACACGGGTACCTGGGCAGCATCCATTGTTTTTTCATGGGGCAGTCATGTCGAGGCATCATTAGGAACAAGGAGAACAGAATAATGTGTTTCAACATCATCGAAGAGGGAGTATTTCAGTAGCTCACTGGGAGACCAAGCCGTCTCCTCAGCGTGTTCCAGCAACTTCCGCTGCCCCCCTAAGTCAAGTTTCAAAGAAAAAATAAACATCAGAGCATGAAAAGAAGCTTTATGCCAAAGGAAGAAGATTAAGCATTTCTGGCCTCCTGTAAATGCTCTCTGTCAGTTTATTTCAATAAGCCTGTATGCCTAAACTGGCTTCCGTCAGAGAGAGGTTAGCATGATGTTTGTGCAAGCCAAATTACTTGTTGGTTGTGTCAGGCAAAGCTTACAAAGTCTTTGTGCTGGAAAGTGCGAGGCACAGTGGGTCCTGTGTTTAGCGCTGTGCTCCATTGTCTGAGAAATTAAATGGCTGCCCTGTTACAAAAAAAAAGCACGATCCAGCAAGAGACACAGTTGCGTTTATCATCCAAATGCGGTGAAAGGAAGAGCAGATTCTGGCAGAGTGGCTCTGTTTTATCCCCAGCTGTGCAGATCTTCTAAGCAGAAGAAAGATAAACAAAAGTACGGAAACTGTGGCTTTGCTCATTTCATTTCAAAGAGGGGTCCGGTAACACAGCGACGTAGGTTACCTGGCATATCAAAGGGGCGGTTTTTAATTAACTTAAAAAAAATTAAATTGAACACCCCACACAGGGTGCCCCCCCACTTTGTCCCTTGTCCTTCCATGAATCGGCTTCTGGCTCACAGTAAGCCGATAGAGAAGATGGATGGATGAATGGATGGATGGAATTAAAATACAAAAAACTGTGTATAAGAAAATGTATTCATCCATGGCTCTGTCCATCTATGTATCCATTTGTCATGGTTAGGAATACAGGGGGCCTGGATTCTATCCCAGGCAGAATAGGGCAAAGGCTGGAAAATGCTACAGAAATATAATGTAACGTAAAATAACTTAATGGCTTAACAGGACTATGCAGATTATAATGTCTTGTCTTCTTTAGGTGCCGCACAGGGCTTTGAAATATTCCCTCCCTATTATTTTATCGTGTATTTTATCATCATATTTTTATGTCGACTGACAAAGTTGACCTTGTCTACAGCATCCCGCTAATTCAATAGCACGGTTCATTCATTGTATCTTAATGGCTAAAAAATTAGTATTACGCTGAGTTAATTATTCTGTTCCTCACGTGGCTTCACCTTTAATTGAGGCCACCGTCACTGGATACCCCTGCAGCACTGGCCAGCATCTGACTGGCATCTGTGTTCTCACACTGCACAGCCTTCGAAATCTATTAACCTTTCGGGGAATGCATTTCATCGCCTACAGAACGAACAGCTCAGCAATGTGTCTGAAAGTAACACCCTGTGTCGGCACAACTTGCCTGGGGACAGTTTACTTAATTTATTTCTTTCTTATTAAGGGAGCATTTTGCCTCATTTCACCACATCCAATCCTCTCCAACAGTATGTATATATAACCAGAAATGTGTCTCTAAATTACATAGATAATAAAAAAAATTATACTATCATACCCTAACTCCTGTCATAATAATCTGTCTACAAATTGATGCTCTGGTGTGTTATTAAGAAAAATATAAAAATGCAAAGCTTGACACAGAGCCAAGTCGAATGCTGAAATAATCTTCAGTCGTTTTTACATTATCAAGCTGAGTACACAGACTGGATCCCGCCTCTAATGTTTTCTGCAATTAAATGTATTTCCAACAGATTTGTCCGTTCCTCATAAAATTACAGTATGCTGTTACAAAAACGGTATAGCGGTGTGGAATAATGTGTGCGTGGGTATTACAGAGCCTGATGGTATTCCATCCATCTCGTTCATTGTGTCGTACTTTAGTGGTCGTTCCTATCATAGCATCAAGTTTAATCCAGTAGGTTTTGAAACCGGATGAAATTTGGTATCATGTACCTTAGCCAGGAGCACCTTAAGGTGGGGAAAATTACAACGATTCCAAGGGCCCCTGAGTGACAGGGGGCATAGGATATTTGGAAAAGATCTAAATTGGTCAGGACTTGGGGGCCCAAAAGTTCTGGCAACACCCTTCGTTGGTACAATATCGTGGCCTTTTAATTGTATATTAGAGCTTTAGTTATGGAGCAAACATATGTCACACACCAAATATGTTCCTTTTCTAATGCTATATATAGTACAGAGCACGACCCATTTCAGAACTGATTATGAGGTTCTGAGCATGAAATGTATCAGGAGATATTTGGTTTAATCTATGACAAGTCCTTTCTAGCCGCTGCCAATTATGTTTAATGAAAAGTGTAACAGTCGGTAAGTGGTCATGTAGGATCAGAGCAGCTAGCCACACTTAAGAAGTACTGTCACCATCTGAGAAGAGCGATGTGAGAAACGCAGTCATAATAAAACGATTTGCATTAAACCGCGTCTAAGTTTCAGATTTAGATGAGGGGACGTTTATGTGCATTACAGTCCAAGATCAGGCCTGATTATGCTTTGAAAGGCAGTCAGACTGTTACTGTGTGGATCTACATAAGCATGTACTGTCACCACAATGAAGTAATCTCATATCAAATAAAAATCAGCATTTCATACGTCATACATTAAATACTGAAACCACATGACACTAACCCTAATTAACATAGGAGTCGATGAAGCTGCCTGTCCTGCAGGTGACGAGAAGCCCGTTTTCCGTTGGGCCTGGCTGTCCCTGGTCAGTGCGTTCGTCGTTATTCTGCACTTCTGGGGCCGAGGACACAGCCTTCCTGTAAAAACAAAACTGAAAATAGCTTTTGGGGCTAGGGAATGGGTAAATTATTTTGCCCACTGTTTCTGTGACCATGAAATGCTTATTTAAACTCATGCCAACTTTCCAAACTGCTTATGTCTCTTTAGCGATGAGCAAAGAGGCTTTGGTGCGTTTCTACCGGACAATACAATAAACATTCTCCAAACGATGTAATGTTTGCATAGTATCCCGTTAACAAAACAGAGAAGCCAGGCCTTAGTGTCATTAGTTACCAAGATAGACACAGTCGGCATGTTGGATGCTGGATCTCAGCAGACTTTTCATGTTATACGGTCAGGCAGCTCCTCACTGTCAGGTCCTCAGCCGTTAAGGCTCTTGATGTCTAGCCAACCCATCACTGTACAATGCCAATTAGCTTAGCCCACACAGGCATGTAATCGTGTGCCCAGAGAGCACTCCCCCTCCACCTCTGAAGGGCCGGGTGCGAGTCACACACCCCATCACACCTCCCTCTCAGACTCTCAGCCACGTGCCATTAATTACATTAAAGTGACGATTCAATTAACGGCGGGAGACGGAGACCAACTGGTATGGCGGTAAACCCCCATAAGGAAAAACCTTACACCACTTTAAAGTTAAACTTACTCAACATGAGATTGACAACAAAATTTTCATTACTTCAACAAATAAAGCAAATCAAAAACGATGCCAAGCTCTTCAGGAGCAAATGCTAAGTCATACTCAATACCCGATTTTGTAGTTTTTAATGGAGCTTTGTTAAAAGCTAGAGATTAAAAACATTATTTATAGTCTTTTAAATTATAACCCCAAAGAACAGTGTATTTATTTTGTATATTATGGAAGCCCCCATTTATGGCTGTCCATCAATATGCCAGACCAATTAGACATACTCTTTGTAGTAGATGCCCAACTTAAGATGGTCTGGCATTAAGAGTGCCTTAAATAAATAATATTTTGTATATGTTTACTTTGAAATACAACAATAAGGATTAACTGGATAAGGAAGGGTCTAACTTATCAACGCCTCATAGATAGGAACGGCTTCCATAAGCCTGGTTAGATGCAATGATTCGTGATAATGATTGTGCATGCAGGGATCTGTATGTGAATGAAAGCATCACATGGCTTCAGTGGTGCAGTGCAGTACTGCATGTAGTTACTTTTATTATTACTGTTTAAGTATTACAAGTTAGTACCTAAAGACAGACTTAGGGGACTCATTTATAACCTGGGGACTGCCTGTACAGGGCATGAGTTATGGCATCTGTTAGACAAGAACTTAGTCTATTACGGGGCATAAACATGCACGAAGTCACACTCTAAATGCAACGTAGAGAAAGCAGTCCGCCTAATCACACACTGCTAGACTGCCTGGGGAATCCGCAGAGAGCTAAAAGGCATTTTCTTCAAAAGCACAAAAAATAGCTGTTTGCAGTTGATGATGTGACTCACTTGCATTGTAGCAAACACAACTGGCCATGTAAAATTACAAGGAGCCTCTTGCCAGTGCCACTCTAAGGAGCAGTAATTCTCTGAGATGAAGCATGTCTGCTGGCGGTTTTGGCCTCTCCATCTAAATGTAAAGGCAAGAAGAGCTGCACAAAATCTTTCATTTCATTTAAAATCTGTGCACACCTCCTTGCTGCATTTGTCCCCCCCCCCCGCCTATGCCTGTGCTGCCTGGGATGAGCTCCAAACCAGACCAGACTCAGTGTTTGAAGATGGATGGATGGATGCATGATGCAGTCTGTGTGTTACAGTTATGCACTCCAAATTTAGAAGCACTTCACTGAATTAGCCTTGACTGGAAAATGATTGGTTACGTCAGATTCTTCACGTGTGGTGCTGTTGCGGCTCTCCCTGTTTGCGGGGACATGCATACCCAGGGCGACTATGTACCTGTGGTAACAAAGAAAGGAGAGAGGGGTGCCAGCAGAGGAGCCTATTCCAGTAGACTAGATAAGAAATAACATTAAGAATTATTTTAATATTTGGGGAAGTTTGGGTGGACGGAATTGATTTTTATTCTGCATAAACCTCATTTACCTTTATCTTTATAACATCATTTAAAATGTATTTAATCTGTAGTATGAACTCTAATACTTTTGTTGTCCACATTCACCTTTTGGAACCTTTGTCCTGGTGTTAAGTTTGTGTTAGTGTTGAAAGATGGATGGATGGATGATATTTATTTCATTGAAAAGAACATAATTTTTTAATTACTATCTATCCATCTTCCATAATAATTTAGGGTCACTGTGACCCTGGAGCTGATACCAAGAAATCCAAAAGCAGGGGACACCCTGGATGGGATGCCAGTCTTTTGACAAGTCCATTCTACAAAATTACCATTTTTGTCCCGCTTACACACCCCCACTTTTAGGACAGAGGTGGTACAGTCGCCTAGCTGCTGTGAAATGAAACTCAGTGCTGTACGACGTGTAACCTGTGTAATCACACATCGCTGCACATTTCCTTGGCTCTATTGTCACACTCCGGCAAAGTGACAGATCAGTGCCACCGTCACGCTTTCTCACTTGGAACTGGGTTGATTTTTTTTTTTTTCCTTCCATGCCGACACCTCTGCTTTCCGCTTGAGCGAGAATCTCCATCGCAGCTCATCTCTGCCACAACAAAGTAGGACTGCAGCACCTGTTTTAGCCGGCGAATGGGGAGAATTAACCTGTTAGCCTGAGTCTCTGAGGCTTCTGGCCAACGGTGCGGCATCAACTCGAAACACAATAAGCGTGCGCCTCCCTCGTGAGAGCTTATCAAATACAGCAGACTAGTCCCACTGGCCACTGGTGGTACTGCAGCAGAAGACATGTTCGTTGTATCCATTAGTATAATATGGTGGTTAATGCTGCAGCCCGTGCTTCTACATTCGTGAGTTTGAATATCACTCCCTGCTTTGTAATTTTCAAAAAACAGGTGGTTAGTGACTAAATTACTCACAGCGCCTCAGTCCGATGGACTGGCATCCTGTCCAGTCTGCCCCCTGGATCATGTCTCGTGTTTCAGCTTCATCATCGCCATGACTCTGTGCTGGTGATCCTTTACAGACTGCATGAGTGTGGAGCGGCTTTTTATGAAGGTTAAATTTCCCTTAGTGCCATCGTCATGGGACGCATTGGGATATCGTTCTCCAGAGTGTAATGAAATGATGTGGACTGACGGTGCGCACACGACGGTTAGGAAATGTTTGCCCACAGAAGTGTAAAAAGGATCGGTGCTTTTAATTTGATAGTTTGATAATTAAGAGAAGAGGCGCAGATGGTCAAATTTTAAATGAAGCGTCAGAATATGAAACTCAGCATAATGAAATTAAGCAGGGTGCAGAGAAGGAGCAGTGAGACGAACTTCAGACTGGAGTCCAGTCACACTGACAGCTAACTGTTAACCGCTGCTACATTCAGTCAGAGGAAATTTTCAATCCTCCTAATCTTTTTCTAAATGTGAGGAAAATTTGCCCCCTAGTCCCAGAATAAATTCATAAAGAGAACATGATGACCAAATATCAGAATGCACATCCCCAAGCAGTGTGTGACTGAGCTTTTATATCTGGCAAACCGTAGGTCAGTTCACGGCTGTCGGGGGGGGGGGGCGGGGTGGGCAGTGTTAATGCTGCTGGCAGCAGTCACCCTGATTGGTAAAGACCCCTGAACTGATTAATAAGCAC
>JABFEA020000029.1:4753746-4772754 GCA_019775915.2 Cyphomyrus plagiostoma
CCCCCCCCCCCCCCCCCCCCCCCCCCCCCCCCCCCCCCCCCCCCCCCCCGCCTACCGTGCATCTCATTGGCACTGGAAACCAACCAGCAGCACTGTACCCATCTCCGGTGTAGAGGTTTTTAGCCAGCGCAGTCAGACTACCTACAATAAGCTCATCCATCCGTGCATATTCTGCCGCTTATCTGGGGTGGGGTCGCGGGGGGCAGCAGTCTGAGCCGGGATAATCAGACATCCCTCTCACCAGCCACCTTCTCCAGCTCCAGTGGGGGAATACCAAGGCGTTCCCAGGCCAGCTGAAAGAAAGAATGTCTCCAGTGCACCCAGTTGGACATGTCCAAAACACCTCCCCAGGGAGGTGTCCAGGAGGTAACCTGGATGCCTGAACTACAGCTGGCTCCTTTCGATATGGAGGAACGGTATCTGTACTTTGAGTTCCTACAGAATATCTCTAATGTTGAGCCCAGACATAAAGGAAACTCATTTCTGCTGATTTTATCCATGATCTCGTTCTTTCAGTCAATACACAAAGTTCGTGACCATAGTAAGGGTAGGAACATAGATCCACCAGTAAATTGAAAGCTTTACCTTCCAACTTGACTTTCTCTTTATCGTGACAGAACAGTACAATGTCCACATAACTGCTGATGCTACACCGATCTGCCTGTCAATCCATGACCTCAGACTTGGAGGTGTACATTCTCATCCTGGCCACTTCACACTCTGCTGCAAAACACCCCAGTACATCCTGCAGGTCACAGGCGCAATGAGGGCAACAGGTCCACGTCATCTGCAAAAAGCAAAGATACAATCCTGAGGTCATCAAAACAGACCCTATCCACCTTTTAGCTACGCTTAGAAATTCCGTCTATGAAGGTTATGAACTGACTCAGTGACAAAGGGCAGCCCTGGTACACACAACACAGGTAGACTGGTTGGGCAAACTCCCACGAACCCTCCACTATCCTTGTGATGTGAAGAGCTGGTCCAGCGTTCCGCAACCAGAACAGAATCTGCATTACTCATCCTGGATCGGAGGTTCAACCAACACCCAAGTTTTTGCTTCCACAACTGCCAAAGCTACATTCCGCTTAGCCTGTTGGTGCCTGTCAGCTGCTTCAGGAGTTCCACAAGCTAACCAAGCTTGGAAGGCCCCTTTCTTCAGCCTGATGGCTCCCTTTACTGCTGGTGTCCACCATTGGGTTCAGAGATTTCCATCACAACTGGCACCAAGAACCTTATGGCCCACCATCTGATCCAAAAACACCAGAAGGTGATCAGTTGACAGCTCAGATTCTCTTTTCACCCGAGTGTCCAAGACATGCGGCCGCACGTCTGATCGATCATTGAACTGCAGCCTAAGGTGCACTTATGAACACCCATGTGTTCAAACATGGTATTCGTTGTCATTACCCATGTAAGAGTTCTCCAAGGGGTAGCCTTCCAGCACCCAACTCAAACTCTCCAAGAAGGCCAGATCCTCTGAACTGCTTCTAAGTCAAAAGGTCTCATACACCAGAGTAAACTCCAATATACTGGTGACAAACCAGGGGACTGTAAGTGTCCCCACACCTGCATGGTGCCTTTCACCAAGGGCAACTCCAGAGTGGAATGGACTCCAGCCCCTCTCCAGGAATTTGGTTCCAGAGCCCAAGTCCTGCGCTGAGGTGAGCCTGACTACATCTAGTTGGTACTGTATCTCTCCACCTTCTGCATTAACTCTGGTTCCTTTTCCACCAGACAGGTTACGTTCCATGTTCCTAAAGCCAGATTTTGGAGTACATTATCAGTCCACTGAGGCCTCTGCCTTTTACTGCCACCCAACCCGCATCACACCTGACCTCCATGGCTCCCCCGGCAGGAGGTGGGCCCACAGGAGGGTGGACCTATGTTGTTTGTTCAGGTTATGCCCAGCAACGCCCAGGGGTAAAGACCTGGCCACTGGGTGCTTGCCTTCGAGCCCCCCCAGGCCTGACTCCTGGATGAGACCCTAGTCTCTCTAATCTGGGCAGAGTCACATGGTCCTTATTGTTAATCATCACAGGGGTCTATGTGAATCGCACATATATGTATGGCTGCTCACCTTGGACCAATCTGCCTTGAGAGACTCTACCAGCAGCAATGACCCCAGACTACGTAACTCCTAGGAACACAGCAGCACACAAACCCCACCACCATGATAAGGTGCCAATAATGTTAAATGATCCTAAATATTAATAAACCAAATAAAATTAAATACTGTTATTTCCCATCCTGTTTGTATTAAAATGCATAGATTATTAAGATGCTTTTTCCCCAAAGCAGCTGATGGGCTCGTCTGTAAATTCTTATGTTCTTATAGAACATTTTAAACTGGATTTGAGGAAGCACTTCTTTACACAGCATGTAGTTAGAGTATGGAACAGTCTTCCTGCTAGTGTAGTGCAAGCTAAAATCCTGGGTTCCTTTAAATCAGAGCTAAATAAGATTTTAACTCTAAGATATTAGCTCAGTTCTCCCCAAACGAGTTTGATGGGCCGATTGGCCTCCTCTCATTTGCCAATTTATGTTCTTACACAGGTGAGGATCAGAGCCCGGGGTCTGCCAGTGGCAGTGTCCCTTGTTCCAGCGATGATATGTTATTTAGCCAGTCATGAGATTTGAACCTAGGAGCATCTGGCAAAGAGTTTTGATCCCTAACCCACTCAGGCGTGCTGGACCCAAACTATGCCCTCACACAGCAGAAGTGGGATTCAAACCCTCAGCCCTGAAGGTGTGAGGTGACAGTGTCACCCACTGTCTTTGATTACAGGAACCCCTACAGGAAGATACATAATACAGAGGCACAGAAGCTGCCATGTTAAGGAGATAAAAAGGAGAGCAGATGTGAGAAAGGAAAAGATCCTTAAAGCTGGTGGTGTCTAATTTACCTGTTTGGAGGGACCTGCCTCACATTCCTGCTTATGCACATGGGCCTTTCAGAGCTTTTCAAGCATAAAGCGCTTTCAAGTCAGAGGCAGTGTACATGCAAAGTGCTACAATCTCCCCTGAATGTTAGCCGGGGGCCACATTTAAATGGTACCTGTCCTGCACCGCCACCTGTCAGTGTTACTCTAATGGCATCGCCCCCGACATCAACAGACAACGATGGTCTGAGACATGAGACAGAACCCCGGCCCCCCCAGCCCACTGTAATGGGAGATGTCTAGGAGGAGGGAGTGGAGGGGCCTGGTGGTGGCATGAAAGGCGAACCCTGTCCTTCTGTCGCGTGGCGCCACACGTGAGATGCTGAGGGCCCGTATGCTAGAGGCCCCAGATCAAAGTCTCATGGCCCCTGGGACGGGCCCCCGCTCTGAGCTGCCGGGGTGAGCCGGGCCTCCCAGAAACAGAGTCCGGTTTCAGACGTGCCGGTGGGAGCCATCTGTGTGCCTGACGGTCTCTGACCCGGAATCACCACGGCGACTGAAGAGTATGTCTCTGCAGAACATCCATTTTACAAAATAAGTATGACAAGCAAATCAAATGTCCTACTGCTATCATGCTTTTATATCCAAAATATGACAGAAAGATGCCAGATAACTAAAGCACTGACACGGAGCATACGTCAGGGGGTGTTTCTGTTTTCTCATCTGATTATCTAAAATGACCTGCCATCACTATTGTTACGTTAACCACAGGATTTGGGTGTCAGGGGGAAATAACCGCCATGTTTCACCCAATATAGTGTACAGCTGACTCCGCTTAAGCAATTGGCGGATTTGCCGAAGTGGGGGGCCACTGAGCTAAGGGGAGGGGGTGCACACTTTGCTGATGGGGGAGGGGGCACACTACGCTGAGGGGAGGGGCAGGTGCTTTGCTGAAGGGAGGGGGCGCATACTGCAGAGGTGGCGGCCAGCTTTGCTAAGGGATGGTACTAATGCTCGCCAACACACCCAAGCACATTTGACCCCCAAAGTTGAGTTTGTTTGTCTAGTGTGATCATACTGTACCTTGCCCAGGCCCCTTGAAGAGATCAGCCAATCGGCGGTGTTATAGCAACACAAAAAAGTCACATGGTGATGATGAAAGCATGCTCGGGCCAAGTCTGTTAAGAGCAATGTGAGCGCAGACCAGTGGGCAAGTGGGGAGGGGAAACAATCATGTTAGAGCACGGTACAGGACAACCAGGCCAAGTGTCAGTACACCCTAAGAAGAGGCACGCTTTGTTGAGGGGGGGGCCCGCTTTGCCCAGAAGGCCGGCAAGCAGAAATGTCACCCACCAGCACGTGACCTCAGTCACATCACACACACAATAATCCGGCCGTCTTCTCACGGGCCGCTCCTAGAGGTGTGAAACTTCACTGGTCTCACAATTTGATTCGATTGCAATTATCATGTCAGCGATTCGATTCGATATCTTGAGTGAGATGTAAGCTGCCTTTTTTATTTAACCTGAAAATGTAAACAGAAATTGTGACATTACATTAAATTGTAAACAGAAACAAAGAATATAGAAATAGCTTATCAAAATGTAAACGGAAACTGTGAGCTGCCCACATCTCGGAACAAACATGGCTGCCTCCATGAACGCGCTGCTATGTGTTGTTGCTTTATATTTTAGCAGATTTGGAGTGAGATAATTCTTTCCGAGAGACACACAAACAAGAAACACCAACTAGTCAAAACACATTAAAAGCTTTCTAAAATATTTTAACACATCGATAGCGATATTTTTTCGTGAGGCAAACAAATTACAAACAAACCAAAAACACTAACAAGTAAAAAAACTCATACTGCATGATAGGATGTTTATGGTCATGATATGGTATTCTCTAAATCGAACATGTGCAGTTACATTTATAACTATTAATACATTTAACAAAGTAAACATTTTTAAAGATTTATAAAATTGAATTACTGTTGAGTGTGTAAGCCGCCATACGTTGAAATTACGTCACGGGCAACACGGACAACAAAATCTTGTCCGACGTCAACGTCATAAAAGAGTCGTGTTTCCGACAGGAAGTGACGTTTTCTCTACGTTTCGTGGTATTTTCATCCGAGTTCCGACTTGGAAAGAAATAATCGAAAGCACCATTACTTCTACACGGAGGAGCGCTGTACTCTGATCAGGTAGCCACAGTCACTACCGGAACTACTTTTTAACTAGAATTTTTATGCCGCCGCCAGGAAATCACCAAGCAATGTTATGATAATCAATTATGTTCTATCACTGCATCGATGCAGAATCGTCCACGCCCACATCTATTATGAGATTAATTTCAACACCCCTAGCTGCCCCACAGTAAGAGGCTCACAGTAAGACGCAAGTCCAGCTGTGCTGCTCGCTCAGGTTTTCATCCGCCAACAGAACCAACCCCCCCCCCCCCCCCCAGCCCATATACCACAGTAGAATATAGGACGTCCTAAAAATAATCAGTGGGACAGTAGGGATTTGAGCTGATGGGGGTTTGCTCATTTTTCAATGCCTGATGTCCTGACTATCAGTATGTCATAATTACAGCAAGTTGATATAATGCACAACTCGTTTAAACGTAATTAACGCCACAGTTAACGTGCAGACATGATGTGGCACGGTACTTGGGGACCTCAGCGGGCCCTCACTGTGACGCCTGTGTAGAACCTCCCTGTTACACGACAGCAGCAGTGTGTAAGGGTGCAGCTCGCACAGAGGTATTCCCTGAGACGCGCTACAACAGCTACTGTACACAGGAAATCTTACATGGGCAACGACTCATGCATAATGGTCCCATGACTTTATGCCAGGGTGGGAACTGGCCCAGGACACCTGGTTGAGGAGCAACAAGCACCTAAATACCAGTGACTCTATTTAGCCGGAGTGATAAACCGCACACGGGTTCGAGGGTTATGCTGCTGCCTGGCAGTCAGGACATCTGTCGCATTTGTGTGAGGAGCAGTGACATCACTGCAGTGCGTGTGAGATACAGTGGCTACCCGCATCCCAGCCTGAGGGGGGCACAGAGAGTAACGCAGCCAGGCAGGCAGTTCGGGGTCTTCCTCCATGTTCACTCAGCATGTTTACATGCACAGCTAAGCTGAGCTACGGTTATAGTTTTTCTAGCCCATTTACCCGGACTACTGTCCTTGTCCCAGTATAAATGCACAGGAGGGGAGTCGAACTATTGGGCGAAGCATGTACCTCAGAACACGAACTTAATCTGTTCAGAACTCTGGATGGAATCCTAAAAAGTTCGAGTTCTGATCGAAATTTCCCCATAAGAAATAATGGAAGACCAATTAATTGGTTCCCAGCCCCAAAAACTTACACCTAAATATGTTTTTTTTAGCATTTAAACACAAAATAAACCGGAGAAAACAAGAAGAGCATATGCATTTATCAAAACAGTAATTCGTCCAATTTACCCAAACAATGTATAAAGTAAAAAAAAAAAAAAAAAAAAAAAAGTGCCCTGCCCCGATCGTCCGCTCCTTCCATGCACCACGTCCCCTCGTTATCCCCATGTGCTCAGCTGTTTCTGGTTGTTGTCATTAGTCCTTGGTATTAAGTTTGAGTTTCAGTTTGGTTTCCCCAGCCCGGTCATTGTATTGTCCATCTGCATTTTGCCTGCCTTACCTGTAATTAAACCCTGTATTCCCTGATACCCTGACGTCTGCGCCTTTGTCTCGGTTCCGTTCCCGCTCGGCACGACAATATTATTGTAATTAAACGTATTAATGGTTTATTATTAGTATTAAAATAACTAATAATTGTTTCCACTGAGAGATGTGCTGTGTGACTAAATTCCCCCACGCGTACTAATCATTTTAGGTTAGTGATCACGGTTTGACTTTTGAGATTCAGGTCGAGTCCTAGGTAAAGCAGATCATATAATCACCAGAACGCTGGGTGTAAATGGATAGATGCTGTAATCTACACTACATATATAAATTAACCATGCAGAAAGGGATAAACAGAGACAGCCGTCCTTTGCATTGCAATTAGCACATGATCCATAGCCCCTTTCTGGGTTTCTGGGAAATGAGGACTGTAGTCAGGGGCCAGCACAACTGCCTATGAATCACAACAACCCACAAAAGTGGGTTCTTCACCATGCTAGCTAGGAGTACCTAATTAGCTGGGCACAGAGGGTACATCAAGGTGGAAGTATATTTTCTTTCTTATTTATTATCTTTTTTATATTTTTATTTTATTTAGCGTTTTTTTTTATTTATTATTATTATTTATCTTTTATATTTACCATGACAGAAACCGTGATATTTTCTCCTTGGGCTGACTGGCATGCAATATGCAAAAATGAATTCTCGAATGAATTCTTATAAGCATCTAAGATATACAATATTAATATTCCATCATAATATCACTCACATGCAGTGTTTGACTCAGAACAATGTATCCTACACTTCCACATAAAGGCATCGCAGTGACCCTCAGCTGCAAAGGCAGTGCGATGAAGACATCAAGTCATTTTTCACTTGAAGAGTTTTCATCATTTAGACATATCATAATAAAATCTTCCATTTACTATTGACTTTGTGGACATGCTGTTATTCACCACTGTTTTGTTACCATGGAGATCAGCAGCTCGCCTTCGATATCGGCCCCTTCCAAGGCTACCGACTCGCTGCAGATCTACGGGGCCTTGCCTTGAAAGGAGAGGAGACAGCTGTGGAACAGCTTGGTGTATTAGTCAAGGATGCATAAAACAGACATGCGGGTGTCTCCTTGACATCCACTGAAGTGCACACCATCTGTAATTAT
This sequence comes from Cyphomyrus plagiostoma, assembly GCA_019775915.2. Classification (NCBI taxonomy): domain Eukaryota; kingdom Metazoa; phylum Chordata; class Actinopteri; order Osteoglossiformes; family Mormyridae; genus Cyphomyrus; species Cyphomyrus plagiostoma. The sequence goes on from JABFEA020000029.1 coordinate 4,761,464, forward strand.
GAAAACTCACCACAAACACATCAGAAACGGCCTGAGGAGTTCAGAATGGAGCCAGAACAGGAGATCTTTTGTCCAGATTTCAAGGTGTGGGATGCATAGCCCAACCCTCGCTATGATGCCACTAATTAATTCTGCCTCATCTGGTAGGACATCATGAGGGTGCATGGCCCAGCCAAGCACTCCTTACAGGATACACGTGCACGGCACAGTATGGAGGCTGATTACACCACAGGAACGTATTGCGCACCCAGGACACCTGCTAGTTCTATTTGCTCCTGAAATCTTAATTAATAAGCCTTGATTAAACAGTTGATTGAATATTGAAGTCTCAGAGAGCACAGAAGGGCATATTCTAATGATCTCAGTCTTTGAACAATCAAGTAAGGACTTTATTTTGTGTGCTTTGTTAACTGAAGGATGAAATAATAGTACACCATTTTATATACGAATTTAGGGATTCGATTCGCTTAAAAGTGATTCAATCAGTCACTCAAGGAATGAACACATGGGGTGTTATTTAGGAGGAAATCTGCAGTGTTTTGAGTTAGAGATCTTCACTTGTTTTCATCACTTTGCCTTAGATGTATTCCTTTAGTAACAAACAGCAAGTAGAGCAAGTCCTCCACTATGAATTGGTTTCATGTCATTAGAATAGTAACATTGAATCAATCAGCAGTCCAATTGAGCCTAATAATTTAAGAGCTTAGCTGGAACAAAAATATGCAGCAGCAGTAAGCAGTAGGTCCCCAGGACCAGGTGTGGCATAGCATGTGCTGACATGCCCTGTGAAAATGCTTCCATTCAATCCATTCTTCCGAGGAGTAATTTGCTTAAGGGACACTCTTATTAATGTGACTTATACACAGTATCTTACTCTTCCACACACACAATGTCTGGAGCTACAGAGCTGAATATTTACTACAGATAGGTACTTTGTCCAGGGGATCGATAATATTTTGAAAAGTATTACTGAGTGCAGTCTGAGATTTGAGACATGAGACTGAGGGGCATGATGGGAAATCAGCTGGAGGGGTGTGGTGGCACAAAAGGCATTCTGCGACATAACTGGCATTTCACGAGGTGGAGGCCGCGACAATGCAAAGGCAGGCGGCAGGGGTGTGGGGGGGGTAGGTAGAGAGGGGCGGTGTCGTCCTCCCACAGCCACCTCCGCTTACGGGTAAAACAGAAGCAGCGACAGCAGCAGCCAACAACTAATGACGTCTGTGGAGAAGGGAAGGGACCTTTATGATTACGCCTGCTACTGGTCAAGCCAGAGACAGCCCATAATAACCCCTCCCAGATGAGAAATGACCATAGTACACAAGACGAGTCCATGAGACACACATGGGGTTAGTTAGCCTTTTAGCATATTCCCCAGCAAGCTGTTTTTGAGACCAAACCTGGCTACATGATTCTACTGAGGCAATACATCTATCAAGAGGTCATCGGCGTTTCGATTACCCATCATTAACCCATTGTGTAACATCAGCATTAGCACTCAAGCAGCCGAGCCACAGCGGTGCGACAGAGCCGTGCATCATTGTGTGTGTATACTGCACACACACACACGCGCACACACACGCAAAGCTTATTAAGTAAATACTGTGTCAAATGAATAAAATGCCCAAAAGAGAAATAGTTTGCATCCTGCTCTGACTCACCAGAGACTCATCCATTCAGATAAAACACCCCACCCACCCACCCAGACTTGCTTACTATGCACGGTAAATTGAACTCAGACTGAGCGTTTTGCTCCGTTTCTGGCACCTGTAACATCCCACAGCATATTAAAACATAAAATCCTGGGCTCCTTTGAAGAAAACGAGCATGTGAGGAACATTAACATTCTCCTCTTTGACAAGCGTAGCACTGGGAACAGGCTGTTTCTGCACCTCTATCGTTCTTCATCGTTTGTGATGCTGCCACGTGAGTCACGGGTGAAAACGTGAAACACATATGAAGCAGGGTTATTTGGAAGCTTTACCTGATCATTGCACTGATGCAGGCTGAAAAACGGCCAGTTTCACTTGGCTCATTGTCTATATGCAACCCCCCTCCCTTTACTGCATTTCCATGGCCAATAAAACTAATGTTTCTAATGTCACAAGGACTTGTTACCATGGCTTCTTTACTGCTCTTGTCCGAGTTATGTTACCCCCTTGGTTAACCAGTACAGCTTAGGCACAAGTTACAACTCCCCACCCCCTTTAAAGGGGTCACCGTCTATTTGACTGCACATCTCTGCCACGGGAGGCATGTATGACCCTGTCCCCCTCACTCAGATATGAAGTGTATGACATTGTTCCCAAGTGACACTGTCCCCCTCACCCAGCGATTAGGTGCCCTCTTTGTAACTGGTTGTTTCCCTGCCCCCAGCTCTCTCAGCTGGGGAGCCCCTGGCCTAAAACATAGAATATGGAAGGAGGGAGAGCAGCCGTCTGGACTTCTCCAGCAGCCAAGGCCTGTTTGTTTAGGGTCTCATTACCCCAGTTCTGGCCTGGGCCTCACAGGCTCTGGGTGTGTGTGTGTGTGTGTGAGAGTGTGTGTGTGTGTGTGTGTGTGTGTAAGAAGGTGACAAAGGACAGAGAGGACCTAATTTCCCTCTATGGTTTCTGGGGGGCTGATTATTACCCATGTAACTTCCTGCTTAAATAAGTACAATCTTTTTTCAAACACAGTCTCCTGGCAGTCCTGGGGGAGGGGGCATGGTGAGCCAGCTGAAAAGGCCTGTCACCACCCCTGATGAGCACACGCCATGTGCAGAACCAAAACGGCCGTGCTCCATTTCCCAAGAATGACGTTTACCGACATGAGAGTGTTTTCACTTCAGCATAGAGACAAAAGCATAAAGATAAATCAGAGCGGCCAAGGGAGATGAAACAAAAATCAGAGCGGCTGAGACAGACGGAAAGAGAGAGAAATCAGAGCGGCCGAGACAGACGGAAAGAGACAGAAATCAGAGCGGCCGAGACAGACGGAAAGAGACAGAAATCAGAGCGGCCGAGACAGATGGAAAGAGACAGAAATCAGAGCGGCCGAGAGACAGATAAAGAGAATGTTACTGTATGACATCTCAGATGCTTGTAGACTCTTGGGAAATCTTTAAGCTTAACATCATGATGCACAAGACATCTCTGCATTTAAAGCATTATTTTATGCTTGTTATGGCAGTAATGTATTACAACACAGTAAATTTAATATATTATCATCACTTTAAATCACACAACCCACAATTTTCCCCAATTCTGAAGTGACTTTAAAACTCAGCATCCAGTCACAATTGTCAACCGAAGGTCTGATTTTCACAGGACCAGGTTACCGTGGAAGATTGTGAGACACACAGGGGCTGTAACGTTCACCATGTGCTATATTTATGCGGGGGGGGGTTAAATCTTGGCAATCATCCAAGTAAAAGTTGTTTAAAAGAATGCACTTAGCGGCTTGCTCTTTCGCCTTGGAGAACAAAGCACACATCCAAGTTCGGCTGGGTAAACAGTGAGCCTTGCTGCCAGGCGGGGTGACCCAAGACCCCCCCCACCCCCTCATTTGTACTTGAGTAGCACATACACCTAAGCCCATGTTGATTTTACTGGGGGGGGGGGCAGCACACTAAATAAAAGCTCTATATTGACATGCTGCTACTCCGGCATAAGCTTGACAGGCTTCTGGCAGGACGGTGGAGCAAATGAGTCCAGGGGCCCCCGTCCCTCCCCAAACATGATCCCCCCCACCCCAGCCACCCAACCCCCACCACACATTATGTTTTCTTGTTGCTTTGTCAGATAGCAGCCGTTATAAGCCCCCTCCTGAGCGGTGAAGCACTCAGCTAATTGTGCTGTTAACGGGGGCATAAATAGCCTCTTGTGCCGGGGGGGGAGGGAGATGGGTGATTATGGGGAGGTGGGGGCGCCCTCATGTCTCCCCCTCTGCTAACATCACTGTCCGAACACTGTAAAGCTGAAGGACGCATCGCCTGAGAAAAGGAAACTCGGATCATTTCAGCGCGTGTGCAGCCAGCTGGTGGCAGAAGGAACTTCAGAGAGTCTGATGAGCCGACACCAGTATCTGGAGGTAAACAGGACAGAAGAGAAAATATACCTTCAAATAAAACAAAAGATGACTACAGAGCTATTAATACCTATTACCAATCCATCGTCTTAAAAAAATAAAGAAATTAATTTGAGCCATACGAGCTCTTACAGTCAATAGGGAGTCTGTTGCCTAGTTACTAAGGAAGTTTTGGTTATTTAGAGACAAAGCTAAGATTCTATCCCAGGTCAGCTGCTGCCGCTATGGTCAGATAAACAACAGGGCCCTAGCAGCCTCGTTACCTTCTCGAGTGAAGGCTCATGCTAACATACACAAGCCCAGAGGCACGGCAGGAAGTCCGCCCGCACCTTCATAAACACTGACGTCCAGCGAGAATTTCCCACCAGTGATGGACAGGCCATCTCAGTCCATGGCGGTCCGTGTTCAGTGTTTAACTGAAAGACACACTAAAAACACACGTTTAAATTTTAAAGAGAGAGAGAAAGAAAAATGAGTATCCAGTTTACTGCAGAGCACGGGGTGGTGCCAGATGCCCCGACAGCTGGGTTCGAGGCTCAGAGGCTTGCCTGGACCTCAGTTCCCCCGACAATTTCACTGCCCAGGACCAAATAAATCCCCACCAACTGCTAACAGCTAAATTTACCTGCAGTGAATATGCAAATAAGGCAGCACTTCAGCTGAGGCAGAAATGCATCTGTGCAATGCCCCATACATCACCCTCAGTAACGTCTGGGTGTTTCTGGAATCTAATACAGTGCAGCAAAAATGTAAACTGCTAAAACCTCAGATAATTATAGAGGATTCACAGTAAATAGCAGCTTTTTGTCAAAAACACAAATGCTATTTTAACCCCGTTGTGCTGGTAAATCCAACTCCCCACATGATGTTAATCGGGGAGACCAAAGTGAATAAGGGTTTGGGGTTAGTATCAGAGAGGGCAGCAGAAGAGGAGGGATAAAGCAGGACAGGCCACCCTGCAGAACATCTGCAGAGGTCAGTGAGGACTTCCTAACTATCGGGTTACATCGGCCTCTTCACGCTATGGCAGAGGACAGAAAGTGTGCACCCCCCACCCGTGATCTTAATTTGTTGCTACAGAGCAGCGCCTTCATGCCAGCGGGAAACAGGCCGGTGACGGTCACACGCAGACGTGCAACAGAGCTTCAGGAGAGCAGACAGGGGTTTGCTTCTGCTGCTGCTGCATGTCTGAGCGGGTGTGGGGAGGGGGCGGCCGGGACCTCAGACCCCCCATGACACAGGAAGGAAGGGGGGGGGGGGGTTACTGACAATCATAAAGCACTAAATTGGCCTATTCATGACATTCCATTATTATGAAGCGAGAAATTAAGTCATACCCATCAGAGATTCTATCAAGACCATCTCAAGATCTATCTATGGCTGATTAAATATTTATTGCTCCTCCTTTTAAGCAATTGTCCAAATGTCATTTTCACAGGCTTTTCACACTTTTTCTTGGGTCACTCTTCACGTTCTTGGTCTGTGTCCGGACGCAGGCCCTGTCCTCACACTATGCACAGCCGCAGTGGAACGGTGGCTCCCTGCAGAGCATGCCACAACTCAGCTGCACACGACAGCAACGCGCTCCGCCCAGCCCTGTCGTGCCCCACCCCTATGCCATTCCACGCCCCCTGCCATGCCCCGCCCCCATCTGCCATGCCCCGCCCCCCTCAGCCCTACCTCCACGTTCCCTGCCAACCCTCTCTGCCTGGCTCTGAGGTTGCCTCACTTTGCTGATGTACATGCTGATCCCTTCATTGTCTGCATGTACTGCAGTAATGCTGGTTTCCAGCACGAAGCCACGTCGTTCCAAAATAACAGAAACCAAATCGCATCTGGTAGGTTTTAAACTTTCATATCTACGGGCGCGTTTGCCTTCAGGCCACTGGACAAAACCAAGTGTTCAGAAAAGAGTATTTTAAAACTAGCTCAGTGATGAGACAAAGAGATGGTCCTGTTAGCTGGGAATAGCTGTCTTTAAATAACATATCAGAGTGACAAGGACTTAAATATTTAACTTATACTGTACAGAACATCATTTTCATACCAAAAATGTTTTAAATAACATCCCAGCACACTTTCAAAAATACAACAGGTATCTGAAATTATTTCAGACACAAATTATGCAACAAGATTTGTACTTTTGTCCACAACAAGGGAATTTCCAGAAGTTTCTGTGAGTAAAAAAGGTGACAATTTTGCATTTTATGCTTAACATATGAGTCCCCAGGAAACAAATTATTACTTTAAACATAAAAAATCCATCTTGGTAGATCAACAACAAATGGCAAGGTCTGCCTTCACATATGTGGTATTGATTCAAATGAATGAAGGCCATACAATATATTTCTCTCAACCAAATTAATTGCTTTTAAAAACCCATTTAGAAGTACCCACTATTAACACAGCACTCTATGTATTGTATTCAATTGCCCCTTCTGCACGCCGGGCAATCGATGCAGACTACCCTGCTGTAACCATGACAACCTCCACGGAAACCTCCCGGGTGGCAACAGTAAAAGTGACCCGCACCCGTGCCCTGGGCCGTTTCACCCCAGCGTGTCATGCATTTAGTCACCCACTTACACACACAGCTGTAAACATTAAAAGCCCGATAACACGTGCCACCAATCACGTCACTGGCCTAATAAAACACTCAGGCAAGGCAGCTGCCTTTGCAGTGACACATAGTTTACCTAAAAGGCTGGTTAGTGGCTCAGCGCCCCAAGATGAGAGTGATCCTCATGCCATACACTTTGATCATGATAAGTAACTGGATAAATTCCCGGCTTGTTTAGCGATTTAACGTATATGGGACTAAATATTTTTGTTCAGTGGTGCACTTAAGTCTTCCTACTGACTGGTACGACACGGACCCTGAGAGGCTCGCTGACCTACACAAGAGGACCGCCCACTGCGATAGCTCACACCTCCACGCAGTCAGCTGACCCCCAAGGCCGTGAATGGGTGACACGTTCACTCTCGTCACGGCACACGGGCCCTTCTCAGACAACGCTGATACCCGAAGGGCCCCCACATAATAATGTCCACTTCCTTCAGTGTGGGGAGTGCGTATGTGGCTCTGCATGTCCAGCCTTTTAAATGTAGCTCGGCTCTGTTAGCCGTTTGCTGCGCTTTTCCATGCGAGGTTGTTCACCAGGGCCCGAGGCTGCTCTCGCACTGCGGATCATGCTCAGAACAGTCATAAAAGCCCATCCAGCCCATAAACACCCATCCAACTGCCATGACGGCGAATACGTACAGGGTGTTGGGGGGATGCCGGCTGATCACCAGACACAGCGAAAGGTGAAAGACACACAGGGGTTGGGCATGCAGTTCTGCAGGCCGGGGCGCAATGCGACTGGCGGCAGAAAATACTGCATGCGAGCAAGAATGAGCTGCAACCCGAAGGCGAGCCTGAAAGCCTCCTGCAGCGAGCGTGTGGACCGGCAGGCGACTAACTGGAGACTAGGGAAAACTCCAGAATGACGTGTCACTCCCTAAGAGCCTTAACCATGACGGTAACCATGCACCAGGGGGCAGGGTGACGCATGGGCTAGTGCAGGTGGATTCTGCTGGGGCGCTGCAGTCCTTTCATGTCAGATTTAATGAAAACACATGGGGAAGGAAATGCATCTGCTACAGAGTGGGCTGCAGCCACGGCCGGCTCTAATCGGACCTGTGTGCTGGCCCCGAGGGTTCACAGACCAGAGGAAGACACGCGCGGCGGCAGACTGCTGGAACCTAGCGGGGGACAGACAGAGGGAGCGGCCGGCGGCTTGCAGGGCACCACACTGCCATCCAGTGGTCACCTCTGTATGACAGCACTACAAGGTATCCCTAGCCGCTCAGAGCCTTGGAAGAGCCCTGCATGCAGGCCACTCAAGGTCACGCAGGACTACTGACAGCGCGAGAGGCACCTTCCCTCATCATCTGTCAGGAATGACGCAGCTGGTTGGAATGCAAGCCCTATTTGTCTCACATAATTAACAGACACCAGGATGCGTGGGTTTGTATACGCGAAACAAAGAACAAGCGAGAGGATGAGACGGAGAGAGAGAGAAAGAGCGGGAGAGAGAGAGAGAGAGCACCTCTTTCTTGAAGGGATGAAGCTTGCGGCTGGTGCTGCTTCACCAGGATGGGCGGAGCTTCCTCTGCTGAATGTACCGACGCCTCAGACAGCTGGAAGGGGCGGCAGAGAAAAGTAAAGGATCTGCTTTTGGCTATTTCACAGCAACAGGATCAGAAACAAACACGCAGGCCAGACGCATGTGTGCCGTATGTAATTCCAAACCGTCTTCCTGTCCCCCGAACACATGCACGGCCAAGCAAATGACTGTTTAGCGTTTGTCAACAGCAAAAGAAAGACTGTCTGTCGTCTCCCCCCCCCCAATCCAGGCTCCTACTCGATCCAGCTGAGCAATTAGCACGTGTTAGCGCAGTCAGCAACAGGCTTTGGTTTGTCGGTGTCTGATCGTGGAGGGTGGGGGGCTGATTAGCAGTGGAGCAGTGCCCCGCTCATATCGCCCAGTTAGCCCTGAGACGTGCCCCTTTTGTTTGTGCTGAAAAAGCCTTCTCAGCCATGTCCCGGCGATGGGCAGCCATCAAATGGGCCTGTGATCAGAAACAGCTGAGCGGGGGCCAAAGACGGCAAGGCTGCATTAAGGCCCGCAAGGCTTCCCCCCCCAGACGCTTCCAGAACGCTGGACGCCACCTGCCCACAGTCCATGTCGGAAGCTCCTTTGCATGATATCAGGACCACAGCCTTAAACAGAAAGTGCTTCCCAACGTAGGGCTCCGGAATTCCACACCTGCTGATCGCTGTCCATGTTCTCGTCTTGGGAGTCGCCCACCTCCACCGTCCTGGGCGTGGGAAGGACCACCGGTCGCTCCTCCGGATTCCCGCAGCTGATTGAACGACGGTCCACACCTGGGGAAGCACAGACAGGCAGCAACTCACGTCTCCCTCCGATCACAAGCCGGCCGGCCGCTCCCATCGTCAGCGCTCCTGGTCGCCATCACCTCACATTCTAATCTCATTAATGAGCTCGTTATTTACATCACAGGAGAGGCCTTCAGCCAACTAGTGTCCATCTGGCCTGGCCACATATTTTAAGATTTTAAAGTAAACTCAATTTTTAATATGATTTCAATATTTGAGAGATGTACACAGACATACAAAAATTTGCTACTTTTCATGTTTTCAGAAATGTAATAAAAACTTGACTTTTTTGTGACGCAGCAGTGTATTTGACTTATTGACTTCTTAGCAGTGCATTGCACCATAATCCCTCAGCAATCGAAACCAACCAAGTTCCGTGAATAAACCCCATAAACACCAGGTTAGGGGAATATGGCTTGGAGGTCACTTTCACACTGACACAAAACCCTGTGTTGGCTCTCTACATGGGTCACCATGAGAATCATGGGAAATCATGGCAGCCAGGAGCTCCTGAGACAGGCAGACCCACTCACACCGAAGTGACGTATTAGCTCTGTTATATATCTGGGTCTGTGTGTTACATATCTGGGTTTATATGTTGTGCTGTAAGACGGCACTGCGAACAGATAAGGCTGCATGGTCAGCACATCGCTCTGCAATCTTGCATGCAATTCCAGCAGCGATTCAGAGCCTATGGCAGTGTGAGTGGGGCGTTTCGGTGAAAATCACAGGCAGGAGGGGTAGGCCTGGAAGACGGGGGGGGGGGGTGCGGGGTTATCTAAGGTCGCTTTGGATAGAGCGCAGATTAGAAAAGGGGAAGAGTGGTGGTGAAACACGGCGTTCGCTGGGTCACGCAGCACCCTTGGTCACAGAAACACAAAGCCCCCATTAAATTTCCACTTAAGAAGCCGCTTTTTGTTGTTTTTTCTCCGGCACATCCGGTCTCCTAGCAACGGCGCGCCGCCTCCGAATACGAGCAGGGCTGGTTTTGTGCAGTGGTTCAAAGTAAATATTGGTGTAGGCTGTAGGAGGAGGAGAGGGAGCATCCGCGGCGGGCGCTCCTGTGAGGTCTGGGAGGAGCGGCGGCCGGGCAGGGCCAGGCCGGGACCTTCTGCTGTTGGGACACGGAGGCACATATGGGGGGTCAGCTGAGAAATATGCAGGGAAATTAACCCCTTTCTACACAAGCCGCTTTTAAAGCCTCGAAAGGGTTTATTGCGAGGAACGAACCCCAATATATCAAAAAGAACCGGTCTTCGTGAATTAGAAAAGCATGAGGCTAAATCATTCCTACGGAAGCAGACATTTACACACGTCTTTCAGAAAACGACAACGTAAAACACCCTCTGCGGAATAACAGCACTTAGTGATGTTAGAGGGCTCTGGTAACTCTGAGTCAGCCATTCTGGCTCCAGGAAAGATAGGAGCATTCTCCCTTAATATTAAAACGTCAACAAAGCCATGACATCACTGTTAAACTTATGATTAGTATCTGTGAAGCAGAGGATGCTGGGTGAAGACTGTCACAGCCGCTTCCCTGCACGAGATTAGAGAGGCAAGGCCTTGATGAAGAATGCAGTCCAGCGGGCTCCCCTGGTGCCGAGGGCGGGTGGGTCACGATGGAAGAACCTCCCCAATGCTGTGAGCCACATGAACGCAGTCAGCAACACACACTTCAGGCTATCCAGAACCTTCTGGTTTCCATGTTTAATTTACTGCAGCAAAACTACTTAAAAATCCAAAATAAACTTTAATAATAATCCTCAAATTTTGTCCTTCCCAGTTCTGCCCAAAGCCTGTCAGAAAGCGTTCTGGGAAATATTTCTAATGTGGTCCTTCATCACACATGTACAAATGCTCAACTATCAACCAGCCAGAATTGACACCAGGTCGGCAGTCTGTAAACGCAGTTGTAGCATGAAAGTTTATTTGTTGAATGTCAGCTGAACGCCCACAGATGGGACTGTAAGGGCGCCTGTAAACAGCTACAGCTCAACCAGGACTGGCACTTTGTACACACAGATGGCAGTCTGCTGGTGGTTAGCAGGGTGTCTGCATAGCGTCTGTGCAGAACCAGGCAAACCCCATTACAGCTACACTGTTGATCATGGAGACGCGCTGGACATCTCCCTGACTGCAGGGGCTGCTTCATTGCCAGCACCTCACAGGCCAGTAGGGGGTGCACTGCTCGGGAGGGCAGCACATGCTAAAATCAGTCCCCCGGCAGTATATGGTGTGAATACCACAGACCCCCAGACATAAACGGCAGCCTCATGTATTG
>JABFEA020000029.1:4772854-4790630 GCA_019775915.2 Cyphomyrus plagiostoma
CTGACTGCAGGGGCTGCTTCATTGCCAGCACCTCACAGGCCAGTAGGGGGTGCACTGCTCGGGAGGGCAGCACATGCGTCCTTGCTAAAATCAGTCCCCCGGCAGTATATGGTGTGAATACCACAGACCCCCAGACATAAACGGCAGCCTCATGTATTGGGTATGTGGGAGGCTGTAGCCTGACCCTGGGATTCTCTCCTTCGCAAGGCCCCTCCCAAAAAAGTGATGGCATGATCCCCAATGGGAATGTTATTCTTGGTATTATTCCAGGTTTTCCCCATAAGGAGCAACGTGCTCATCGATGCAGACGAACCAAAGAGCAGCGGGAACGAGGTCATTTCTGGAAATTACTTTAAGAAGAACGGAATAACAGAAAGTTCTCCAACTTGCTTCGCTCCTAGAAACTGTGAAATTATGTTTAACTACAAGAAAGGCTTTTTTTACAGTTTTGTTCTTTAGTGAGCTGTCATGGTGGAACTTTGAGTGAAAATTATTTGAAAGCAGTTGGAGAGTGCAATTTAAGAGCAAGAAGGATACCCTCCCACAAAAAAAAAACACACACACACTGATGAACAAAATGCAGCCAGCTCCACGGAAGATGAACGGCTGCATTTGACTTTCCTTTGAATAAGCAGCAGAAAGCAAAAGGTCACAGGCCATAAAAGCTGAAAATAGCTGTAAGTGCAACACAGAGGTAATCATGCGATGGTGCTCCCTGTGCGGGCAGTAAACAGGGGGTCTGTGGAGAGCAGGACACAAGCTGTTAACATCATACAGCAAAGAGGTGGACTCCCCATAAGGAGCAACGGACACGCGTCGACCGGGTCAGCAGAATTACTAATGAACTGTGAACTGTTGTCTTCTCCCGTCCGTGAGCGAATCACCTCAAACTATTCCAGAGAAAAACGTGAAACAGCGAGTCACTAAAAACTTACAGCACCCAGAGAGGCATGAGAGATTCATCCAGTACTTGAACATAACGCAGTACTATGTTAAATAGTATGGGTCACTTGCTTCTGGTCTCTCTGTTTACAAACGGTACTGTCATTCAATATTAAAGTAGCATCTTTTTTATTTCTTAATTAGTGGCTGGAAGCTGTTCAAAACAGCATATTTTCAGAGTCAAGAGAAAAATTCCAAACACTGTTGTTCGCCTCTGCGTACAGTATCATCAAAACTTAATGGCAGTTGAAGTTGCTTCTGCTTCCCTGTTCAGTCTGAGTTAAGAAAGCAGTGGCTTGTTGACATTCAGGGCGACAGCTTTATAGTCTCTGTACACACTAAGATTTGCAGTAGACGTTTCATCAGTGACGACGTAACTGATCCAAGAGCCATGGGGGATCGCAGGAGATCGGTGAAGGGTTTCGTTCAGCTGCCATTTGCTTGGAACATCTCCACCCATCCAGCTTCACAGCCCAGGGAGTAGAAGAGAAGGGAAAGACCCACTGAAGCTGCACACACGGCAGCAGGGAATATGACTTGTTCCATAATTACTGCTCTTTGCGTGAACCCCCACACCAGACACGACGTGCAGAAATCGAAGACCTGCCTCATGAAGTCAGGACCTGAAGAACCAGCTACACACATTCTCATTCGCATTACGGTGATGACATAATATTTTGCGGCGGGTAAACCCCGCAGCAGCTCGTGCATTTTGAAATCGACAACCGAATTGATCTACTCTTTTGTAAATTAAAAAGAGAACATTCATGATGAATACTTGTGTCAAAGTCAAAGATATTTTATTGTCAATTCACATTAGAATGAAGGCAGTGAGTGTAAAACATTTCACGCCACAACCTTGTACAAGCAAGCAAGAGTGGAAACAATGGAACCGTTTTAAGCTGCCCAACCGAAGTGATCTTGAATGTGGTGTGATTGCTGGTGCCAGACATGGTGGTTCTGACACCTGAGACAACCCTGATTACTGAGATGTTGGTGCACTACAGTATCTGAAATTTATGACACATGGTGTGAGGAGCAAAAAACAGCCAGTCAGTGGCAGTTCAGTGGGCAAAAATATCTTATTAACAAGAGAGGACAGTGGAGAATGGCCAGACTCATTAAAACTAACAAGAAAGACACCAGTGGTGTGCAGAAAGACTGGAGTCAAATGCAGCCCCCTACCTGACACTAGCCAGGCGCGGTAATCAGCTGCTACGGGTTGTATATATACATACAGTAGAAGCCCATAAAGGATTACATTCTCCACCTAGCGAAACACCCCAAAGGCTGCAACACCTCCTTTCATTTCCCCCTACTCACTACGATAATGGAAAAAAAATTAAGTTTAAGCAGCTTCCCATTTCTCAACTCTGAGGCACTCAGTGGAAATCTACCGCCAGTACTAAACCCTTACGCGAGGGAGTTAGGGCCGCGGGTTTAACCATTAAACTATCACTTGGTTAGTGGGTTCGGCTTCCAGTTTAAGGAATACAGCGACCAGAAGCAGCTGAAGCCAAAGGGCTGAGTGCGTGCAGAGACAGATCTGAATAGCTGTGGATGGGAGGAGTGAGCACTGACAGTCACATGGGGTATTCATATCTGACAGACGGCTCTCAGCACTTACCTGAGGGCAGAGGCACTTGCCCTGGGGAAGACAGCCGTCCCATTTCAGGCCCCGCCAGCCCCAGGAGGGAGAGTCCTCTGAGTGCGTGCTCCACGTCAGCAGCCACAGGGGGGCGCTGTCCCTTACTGACCTCTCCCAGACTGCTTTCCTCGTCCCAGAGACTCTGGGTGACGCACACCATTGACAGCCACAGTACAGAGACTCGCCATTTAAATTATGTTAATTTTCACATGAATACCCTTCATGGTCCCACCCAGTATGGCTGCCTCAAAAATAGCATCACGTATCACAATTAACATTACACAGGGATTAAAAATACGAGTAGAAGATACAGGAGAACAATGACACCAAGGGAAGCATCCTGCATAAGTCAGCTAACTGAAAAAACGAAACAAAAAGAGCAGCAGCTATTGAGGCTGATCGAATGGTAGCACACAATGCCATTGTGCAAAGCCCCCTCTGTTCATAGATATGACATTAGGGGAAATATAGCATTTCACTTGTTTTATGTTTACCTAACACATTTAACTAAAGCAATTTGCAAATCAATTCTGTGGAAAAAAACATCAATATTAGTTCATTGATACTGCAACATTTTGATGAATATATTGTGGTAAGGCAATTTCCTTGTCTTCTGTTGCCCCCTGCAGGTAAACATTGGTATGGCAGTTAAAACAACTTGCCCATGATGGAGATGCATCCATTGGCCCATCCGCCCACCTTGAAAGGGCCCACGAATGCACACACTCACAATTTCGGGATCCCAGTCAATCTAACTGCATATCTTTGGAATGTGGGAAGAAACCAGAGGATGCAATGGAACGCCAAGCAACCTTGCGAGATCATGCGGGCTCCATGAGGATATGCAAGCAGGTGTGCAGACTGCAGTCGCGTACCTCTGTGGGGCAGACGACTTCTTTGGGCAGGATCGTGCCCCTGTTAGCAGGCTCCTGATGAATGAGGGGCGGCCTCCTCATCACCTGGCCCTCGCTGGGCGGGTCGTAATCCTACAGCAGAGACGCAGGGAATCGTTGGGGGGGGGGGCACCAGAAGGCCCTGCTGAAGGCTGGTGGGGCTTCAGGGAAAGCCATGCTACTGCGTTATTCTGGATGCGCTCAGCACATGGCTTGCTTCGCATCGGCAGGGATGCCTGTTGCCATGGTGACAGCCGGCCTGGTACTCACCATCTCCTGGACTCCGTGCAGGGAGCTGGAGAGGCTGGCATTCAGGTTGGGGACAGTGAGCCCGTCCTCCGCCAGGCCTGCAGGGGAAACATGGCTGTCATTCACCGAAACCTCTCACATTTATAAGTGTCTTTTCTCAGCTTAGACCCAGGATTCTTAACCGCCGCTTGGCCTCAGCTGGGCCACAGACTTGCCGCAGGGAAACTCTGTCTGGTCCGGATTGTGCTGCCACATGGACACAAACCTAATCATTAACCTTCTAAACCTATTAAACCTGCTCACCATCATTATGTTTATGACAAATTGAATATACACAGGTAACCATGACTACTGAACTCTCCCAGCACAGTCCTTCTTTCATAACCACAGTTTAGAACAGTGATTCTAAACTTTTTTGCACTAAAACCCAATTTTTACCATGCCAGCTCAGTCGTGACCTTATATCAAGTATAGGTCCAAACTCTAAAGTAACAGTAGGGTCAAGCACACAGGGCACTCTGCTACTTACGCCAATCAATGCCTATCGCACAAACCTGATTGGATGTGCAAGTAAATTTTAAATTAAGCAGTTGCAGATCCAAGAGCAGTTTATATTGGTTAATTCTAGGATTGGGGCTGGGAAATCTGATCGTGGATCAGCAGAGGACGCGACCCAAGGGCGGAGAATCGTTGGTTCAGAGATAGCAGCACACCTAACTGCATGTGTTTAGACTGCAAAAAGAAACGGGAGCAGCCAGAGATAGCAATGCAGACTGTATACAAAGCCAAGTGCAGGGACTGAATCCTAAACCCTGGAGGTGTGAGGCAATGGGGCTACACAAAAATATAATTAAACGTGTGTTAAACGCAATAGAAAAGCCCAGCTTGCCTCCCTATGGATTTTATACAGGGGGAGTTTAAAGCTTGCCTGCACAGCTATCTGGCTTTACCCAGCCTCCCCTGAGCACCGGAGCCTGCCCCCTGCTGGCGGATCCCACCACCAGCTTTACCTCTCGCCGTCACCATCTGGCCGCAGCTCACCAACAGCTCCCCCTCCGATATGTGCCTCCCCACCAACCCCGTCTCAGTGACGGACGAAGCCGTGCTGCTGTCCTCGGTCGACGGCGTGGGAGCGGGGGGCGGAGCTCCACGCTGAAGGGGAGGAGTCTGCACGGGCGGGAGCAGGATCACCTCCACAGGAAGAGGAGGCATGGAGGAAATAAGGCTGACAGGCTCCTCCTCCCTGGCCACTGACATCCCCCTGAGAGATATGATGCAACGACCAAATCATCCAGTGTCATTCACTCATAAACACTGCGGCAGAAACACAATGGGAAAGGCGGGTGTTAAACACATACCACCACGCACCACCACACACAAACATCAAGCAAGTAGTAACACTTGATAAAACTATGGTTTTATTTACAGCATCGCAAGGCCAATTAACTGTTACACTGGCTAGAAAGATAAGCAAAGGCATCTAATGGCTGATTCCAACAGTAAACAGCAGGGGGCGCTGTGGTATAGCATTTTGTCTGCGAATCCCTGCTTTACTGAAAGCCAGAATACAGAAAAAACATGACCCACTTCGATAACCACAAGTTCTTACAGGATTGTTTTTTGTTCACTACTGCCTGCAGTTCAGTGAGCAATCCAGACTGGGCCGCGTTGGCAGTTTGTGGTGCATATGAGATCAGGCTTTTTGCAGGACTGAGAGGCAAGTCATGAGCGTGAGAACAAACACACAACAAATCTTAATCTGACAAAGGGGCGGCGCAGATGAGAAACGGCAAACGGCAAATCACACATTTTCCAGCTTTCGGGGACAAAATGAGAGTCTTGAACGCAGTATAACCAGAGTTTGTAGCAAACTCACACACTTTATCTTTTCAAACGTGCTGAAAAGCAGAAGCTGTCCTTCTCGCTCCAGCCCTCTGGGACCCCCAGACTCACCCTGTCGCCCCCTCTAGTTCCTCACTCCGCACGGGTGGGGCCTCTTCCTCCAAGGGAAGCTCGCTGTCTCCCCAGGCGTCAGTATACTGGCAGCCTGCGGAGGGGCTCAGGTGGGTGGGGGGCGGGGTGGGCGTGGCCACCACCGGAGGGGAGGGAATAGGAGTGCATTTGGGTGTAGGTACCGGACTCCGTTCCGGTTCTAAGGTCAGAAAAGATTCAACAGGCTGTATTACTTCTCTGTTCTTTACTCCACACAGGTCCAGCCTGCAAAGGAGAGCCATACTGACCCAATGGCGGCGTGTTCAGGGGCCCGTCTCGCTGGGGCTCCCTGCACGACTCTGCCAGGGACTCAGGCTCCGAGGCCTCTGGGGTGCCCAAGGGGATCTGTGTCCTGCCCGCAGGCGGGGGGCTGTTTCTGGGGGTCGGCATGGGGGTCCGCGCTTGCGGCTCCTTCAGCACCGGAACACAGATGAACACAGAGCCCACATTCACACACACACACTACGGACAGCTGGCTCTGCGGAATCAAAGTCCAGTACTGCAGGCCCTACAGTGCATACACATACTCAGGGGTGTGTGTGCGGCTGTTTGTGTGCGTGTGTGTGTGTGTGCGTGTGTGTGTGTCACAGAGTTCCCTGGTCCTCTTCCCTGTGTCTTGCATCATTCCAGGCCACTTAAGGGTATAATTCTCACTCTGTTTCTGAACTAAATTTGGGTTCTCCTACTGCAACAAGGTAAGCAAACTGAAAAACAAGAATGAGCGCCAGGATGTCCCCTGTCTCAGGCCCACTGTATTCTGGGTTACGTTCCAGGTCCCCTGAGACCCTGCATTGCATGGGGAAGTGGGGAAGATGGGTGGAATTAAGATGAACATATACTGTATCTTCAGGTGGCGCCCTAAAGCAGCAGTTAGGGAGGTTGCACCCCACCTCTGGAATAGGGATCTCCTCGACCAGGCCAGCAGGGGATGCAGGTCTCTGGCCCAGGAAGAGGGTCACCATCTCAGCAAGACCCTCGTTCACATACTGCCGGATGAGGTCGGAATTGACTGGGACGCCTGCGTCCACGAACAGCTGCAGGCCCTCCCCGCCGGCGGCCTCCACTGGAGGGAGAGCACAGCACAGCTCCACCAACTGACTAATCAGAGGGTCAGAGGTCATCGCCTAGGTAATACACTGTCCGATCAGAAGGACTATTCACATGTTGCAATACACTGTTGAGAGACTCCCAAGAACTGGCAAAAATGATCTGATCAGATCATATAATTTGGCTATAATTCTAAGTGATGAGTGACGTATGAACTATGGTGTGATATCCATTATAACTTGGTGGAAGTTAATAATCAAAGCCGTGTCCAGGAATGCGGAGTGTGGCGCCCCCTCCAGGCCAAAAGCGGTGCTCCACACACGCCCAAAAGCAGCAGAGTACACTGGTGGATCTGGAGCCCTGTCTTCACATTTGCCACACCATTGATCTTCCTATTAAAGGAAAGTGAAAGCTAATGATCTGGAAAGGCATCTTTTCTTTCACTGCGTGCAGAGTAAACGGATTTTAAATCTGGGGGGGGGATGATGGGAATGAACGGGGGTGGTTCACTTTAATGAAAGAGAATGCGTGGCCCCCGCTATGTCTCTGGCGCATTCATGTCTCTGACGCGTTCCTGCCTCGCCCACGAGGCAGTGAAACATAGCTGGCTCTAACCCCGCAGTAACGCCATACTAACACTAACCCAACCCCCCCCCCCACTAAATTCTGACTCGGGGTGATAGGGGTGAATGAGCGATGCCGGGCGGCCAGTGAGCAAAGCGAATGACACCAGGGGGCGCTGTTCCCACTCAGCCCGAGCCTTCACCGATGTCTGAAGCGGAAGAGCTGCTCTCCTGAGCGGGGCTCGCAGGCTCGGCCCAGGGGTGCAGCTCCGACACCATGCGGGTCATCAGCTGCTGCTCCACCCTGCAAAGGGCCACCAAGTTCACAAGAGCTGGGCAACAGTGGCAGCCCCCAAGGATCACAGTCACTGGGAGGGCGAGGACACCCGCTTGGGATCGGGGAAGGGGGTCCTTACCAGTC
Organism: Cyphomyrus plagiostoma; assembly: GCA_019775915.2. NCBI lineage: Eukaryota > Metazoa > Chordata > Actinopteri > Osteoglossiformes > Mormyridae > Cyphomyrus > Cyphomyrus plagiostoma. Next base: position 4,780,610 of record JABFEA020000029.1, read on the forward strand.
CACCAGGCGGTTCTCCAGTGTCTCCTGCCGAGTGGTGGACCAGGTGGGGTTTTCAAGGTGCGGGGGCTCCGGGGCCTGTGGTGGAAAGACAGGCCCATGGTACGGGGCCCCCGGGGCCACAGGCAGGCCATCAATCCGCACAGGCAGATCCTCCACTGCTTCCGGCTCCTGGGATCAACCGAGAGCGTGGATCTCTGTCAGGTGCAGCCCCGAGGCCCACAGCGGAGCTGCTACCCTAGACTTCCATCCCAATTTGTTCCTGTTTTGCAATCCTTATTATAACCATGGAAGCACTAATGTGACTAAATAAAGAAAAGTTCCTGAGAAACACCACTAACCTAGATTTGCACAAAGCCCTATCCATCCATCACATGGCTGCATCACCTGTAGAGCCAGGACCTAATGATCTCTCGCCAGGCAGCCTAAGCGATCCCCGGAAGCTGCCCGGGGTCGTTACTCTGCTTCCCACTGGCTCACGCCACGCAAAAATAACACAGCTAACGAAAGGCTGGACAACGGCCACAAGACGACACGCTGTAACACGACTGCAGATCGTATTTCCAGAGGGTCAATGAGAACATCTCAGAGCCTCCACCTGTGCCGTGCAGCAGAGATGGTCACGGTCTTACAGTGGTAGTGTCCCATGTGGCAGAGTCTACCAGACACCGATACCGTGGTAAACTCCAGGCAGTCAGATTCTTTTTCAGACCGGGGGGAGGTGGATCTTGATCCAGTAAACTGGATGTCAAAGCTGGCACTTGCAAAGTGAGTCACAGTCAGTCTGAATTTCGCCGGGACTGCAAGTCATTCAGATGTCTTAGTAACATTACACTGATGCATGTCATTTTGGGGGGGGGGGGTTTATGAAGACCATATTTTGTGGCACTCTGACGATTCTGACTCAGTAGATCCATGGCTGCCAAGCCCAGTGTTACTTGGACACAAGCGGCTGTTCTTCCTTGAGGGCTCTCTGTGCCCTAACGAGCTGTGCTGTTTACCTGGAGGTTTATAAAATAAGCCAATTATTTATTTGGTCGGGGGTGGATTTACAGAAGGGGAGAACGCGAGCCATTCTCAGTAGTTTGAAAAGGACATAATTACAGCAAATTGCATCCCGCTATATTTAAATTTTTACGGTTTGAACACCGTTTTGGAAATTTCAGCATCACTGAAGCACTTTTCCTGATTTTAATTACCAGACAAAAAAGAATGCAAAGAACCCACTTACAAGCACACAATGGATGCATTGTGCTTTTTCTATAATGAGATAATTACACACAACTACATCATAGGATCATTCCTAATAATACAATAAACTGTCCCCCACATTCATCTTCTTATTCCTAAGGCCCTGTTCAAAAATAGCATCCACTGCATAGGGTATAAGCTGTTGAAATGAGACATTTTTGCCAACAAATGTATTATGGGATGTTTATCCCTAAGTAACTTATTTATAGGCATTTGACTTGGTACTAAGGCAACAAAAAAAAAAAAAAAATCAGCACAAAGCAAATTTATTTAAAAATTAAAATTAGCCAACAGTACCTACTAAACACAAAGGTCCAAGATCATTTGAAATGCACAGAAGGTGATGTAGTAGAGCAATGTGCATCTGCCCTGAGTCTTCTGCCCTGTTAATGGGCGTCACTTTATAATCTTGAGCAAGAAACGATGCATCGCTACTCTGGCCTATTTGGTCCTAAGCATTTCCGTACCACATGAGAGCATTCAGAATAGGTGAGCACTGATACCATAACAAACACCATATGTTAGAACAAAAGGATATTCAAATGTGCACCCGGGCACCAGAGCACCCACATTTCAATGACTGATTTTCATGTCGTCAGACCAGTGACCGCATGTCTTGGACATTTGGGTGAACAGAGGAGCCGTGGTGTCAGCTGGTCACCAGCTGGCAGTCAGTTGGATCAAATGGTGGGGGAAGATGCCGGATAGACTTGGGAGACCCTAATGCAAAGTGAGGGTGTGCTGGGAGTGTCTGGTAGAGGGCCCTGTTTGAGAGATCTTTAACTCGAGCTTCTGGCAGAACCTCTCTCGCATTCAGAGGGAGGCTAGAGGTAAAGTGGAAAAGGGAGCCGTCAGGCTGAAGAAGGAGGCCTTCTCAGCTTGCTCAGCCCCTGGGACTCCTGAAGCAGCTAGCAGGTTCCAGCAGGCTAAGCGGAATGCAGCTTTGGCAGACCTGGAAGCAACTTGGGTGTGGAAGGAGTTCAAGTGAGGCCATGGAAAGGGAATTTCGGTCGGCCTTGAAGAGATTCTGGCAAACCATTAGATGACTCTGGAAGGGGAAACAGGGCTTTGCCTATGCCGTTCACAGCAGGGAGGGAAAGCTGTTGACCTCAACTGCAGATATAATAAGGCGGCAGAAAGAGTACTTCAAGGACTTCCTGAATCCCACTGGCACACGTTCCTTGGAGGAAGTAAAGGCAGGGCTGAGTTAGTCAAAAGTCATCAGCGATAAGGACCTGGGGGTGGATGAGATCCTGAAAGATCTTGATGCTGTTGGGCTGTCTTGGCTGAGACGCCTCTTCAATTGTGTGGAGGTTGAGAACAGTGGCATTGGGTTGGCAGACTAGGGTGGTGGTCCTAATCTTTAAGGAAGGGGACCAGAAGATGTCTTACAACCCGGGTTGGTGAGATGACACTAATGAAACAGCTCTGTGAAACCCTAGAACCTTTTGAGGAAGCAACAGACCACCACAAAACAGTCACCACCACAAAAGAGAGCAAAAATTTTGTTTTGGAAAAACAAAACTGGTTCCTCTATTTGGCCCAACTTGCATGTTAGACCCAAATCCATTCCTGTTCATCAGCTCACGTGGAACGGATTTTCAGTGTTGCCGGCAAGCTATTTAGCCCCGAGACATGCGATCTTCATTTCTTTGTGTGAATTACAATTGTTAAAGTTCCGTCCTGGTCATGGAACACTGGATCAGATCTTCACCCTCACAAGGATACTGGAAGGCTCCTGGGAATTCACCCAAACAATCTGTGTTGTGGACTTGGAAAATATGCCCATGTCGGATCCAGTTTGGACTTCAGGATTATGTCTGTTTTTAGTATATGATGTGGTTCTGTTGCTTCCATTGTGCTGTGACCTTCACCATGCACCGGGCCAGTCTGCAGCAAAGTGTGGAGCAGCCCGGATGAGAATCAGCACCTCCAAATCATGGTTCACAACCAGTAAAGGGTGGAGTGCAGCCTCTAGGGCGCGGATGAGTTGCTGCCTCAAGTGGAGGACTTCATCCCAAGTTCTTGTTCACGAGTGAAGAATGGAGTGGGAGATTGACAGGCAGGACAGTGCAGCATCAGCACTCATGTGGGTGTTATACCATTCCGTTGTGCTGAAGATTGAGCTGGGCTGGAATTGGGCGTGCCTGGGATCAATATTGAGGGAGATTTAAGTAAACAAAGTTTTAACTTTTTGGTAGAGGGGGGTATGACTTTGACTGGCTATATTTACCTTAATGCAAGCTGCACAGAAGTGATCCTTATATTGTTTTAAAGCTATTGTCCAGCTCTATAGATTCAACAAATAATATGCCATCGCCATATGAATAATTGCTATGTAAATACTGATTAAAATACTAAAAATTCAATGACAAAAAAGGTATATTTGAAAATTGATTTAAACATTTTTTTTTACTAAAACTAGATCATAACGTCATGGACATCTCCAGAAAATTTGGCCTTTGGTTTTTAAGGTGATTCTGAGATGTCTTGACATAAAGGTAGGGTCACATGGTTTCATATCACTAATGGGCCTTTTTAATGGCAGCCAAACTGACATGAAATAGTATACTAAGCACAGGTGTAAGTAATAACATTAATTAATCAACAAATATGCTACAATGAAATTTAATGGGGGGATAGCTATTGCCAGAACTAGCTGTGGAAATATAATTTAATTAGATTTTTTTTAAAAAAGGCCCGCATGGCTAGTAAATACGGCTAATAAATATTAACAAATGTACTGGGCCAGTCTGCAGCAAAGTGTGAAGCAGCCCAGATGAGAATCAGCACCTCCAAATCTGAGGTCATGGTTCACAACCAGTAAAGCGTGGATTGCCCTCTCTTGGTCGGGGATGAGTTGCTGTTTGAGTTGCCCTGCAAATCGGTCCAGTGTAAGTACATACTTTGGGAATCACTCGACTTTGCAAGCATCAAAGGTTATTTTGTGGCTGTATATGATGATAATTAGTGGCTAGGATGTGTTGAAGTAACTATGCCCAGCACTGCAGAGTTGGGACTGAGCTTCAGAAAATTTGGTCTTGAGTTGTTGCTGAGATATTATTACTTATCTGATGTATGCATCAAAACCACAATTCCTTACAATGCTGTTAGCAGTAGCAGAATAGCAGTTAAGTGATCAATGCATGGTACAGGGTTATTATTTTTCATGATTACTTCTATTGCCAGAACTAGCTGTGGAAATATAATTTAATTTGATTTTTTTTATTACTATTAAAAATAAACCGAAAACTGAAAAAAGAGAACTAATGGTACAATCAGAATAGTATATTTTCCTCTTTAGTTTACACAAAACCTGAAAAACTAACAAAAATAAACAAATTGGATAGGCTTTTAGGCTACTAGGGCAAGGAAAGAATTTCAACATTTGTGTAGTAATGCACAAGTTACGTACAAGCAGTACTGTTTAAAGGGAAGGTGGGAATGTAAGAACATAAACAATTGCTATACTCTCAGTTTATAGTCTTTCAGAGCCTTTGACGGAGCTATTGTGTGTTTCGCTTGATATTGTGTGTCTGCTCGGCTGCTGTCACAGGGTCAGCTACTAAAAGCACATCCTGATGATCCATAAGTCTCTCAGGATGGCATGGGAACGAACAGGATGGAGACGGTCCGTGAGGATGTAAAAAGGTCAGTCTCAACTCTCCAGTGCTGGGCATAGTTTCTTCAACACATCCATTTGTACACCTCACTCACCGCTGATGACTGCGGAGCATTTATTAGCCATATTTATTAGCCATGGGGGCCTTTTCAATAGTATGGCAAGTACAGGTGTCTGCAATGACATTAATGAAGCTTCCATTAAATGTCATTGTAGCATATTTGTAACCTTAAGTAACATTATTACTTACACATGTGCTTGTTATACTATTTCATGTCAGTTTGACTGCCATTAAAAAGGCCCATTAGTGATATGAAACCATGTGATGCTACCTGTATGTCAAGACATCTCAGCAACACATTAAAAACCAAAGGCCAAATTTTCTGGAGATGTTCATGGCGTTATGATCTAGCTTTAGTTAAAAAAAAAAAAAAAAATAAAAAATTCAATTCTGAAATATAGATTTTTTTTTTGTTATTGAATTTTTTATATTTTAATTAGTCATTACATAGTAATTATTCATATGGGGATGGCATATTATTTGCTCAATCTATAGAGCTGGACAATAGCTTTAAAACAATATAAGGACTAAATATATATACACTATAAGGAGCTGGAGGAGGTGGCTGGTGAGACGAAGGTCTGGGCATTCATGCTCAGGGTGCGGGCCCCATAACCTGGCCCCGGATGAGCAAAAGGAGATGGGCGGATGGATGATACCAGTGCTTGTATCAATATTGGGTCCAATACAATACTCATCCTTATGACAATGTGTCAATGCCTATAACTGATATCATAATGCATTCACCAGTATCATTAATTAATGAGCAAAATAAATGGCACCACAAAATGTCTGTAGTGTGGTAGTACTTCAAAATTTACTACAAAAAAATGAAGCGGACGAGAAGTGGACTGCAAACTGCTCTGCTAAGATACCAAGAGGAGGTACAAAAACAAGTTCATACAAAGACAAGCAATCTAATTAAACATGTAAAAACTAAACATAAGAAAGAGTAAAATAAAACCACCGTGCAGCGAGCAATAGCATAGCAAGAGAAAAAGTCGGGCTATAAACCTTGTGCGGTGAAAATAACAGAAGCTCTTATCCAGTATGTTGTTCTTAACGATCAAGCATGATCCCAAAATGGTGGCACCCAAAGAATGTAATACTCTCTGAGGCAGTAAGTGATGTAAAGGCGACTGCTTTAGTTCAGGGGCAAGCAATCTAACCCAGAAAAAAAACCACCGTGTATGTGGATATTCTAATTAGATAACTAATTAGAGGACTGATTGGCTGAAGAGTCCTCTCACCTGGGTTTGAACAGCTGACCAAAAGATTATCCTAAAAACCTGCATACACACCGGCCTTTTGCAAATAAGAATCCCCCATAAATGGTCTTGGTGAGTGTTAGAAAGTAAGCCATGGTACTTGTACTTGGTCTGAAAAAATAGTATTGATGCACTGATCATTCAGAATAGCATATTACAGGTATTGCAACTGAACAAAACAGCTCACTGAACAAACAGTGATATGTGTGTAGCAGATCTCGAAATTTGAGTCCATTAGACACAATGGGAGATACATTAAATTGCATTATACCACAGCACTGCTGAACTCTCAGTTCTGAAGGGTGTTGATTAATTTTCCATAACCACACACGCAGTGTCAACTAGGTGAATCCCAGTAGTAAATCAATGTGTGATTATAGGCTTTAATTCTGACTAATGTTAACGTTAATTTAATAGTAACCAACATAAAGCAAAGAATTTGCTCTAAATCACTTAGACAACAAGCAGTGCTGATGACCAGGAGTAAGGGTGTAAATAGTTAGCTGCAAGGCAATTTGATTTGGTTACAATTACTTAGAGAACAATTTTGTACATCAGAAATTTTTCATTTCTATCACAGTTCATTTGGAATAATCAGTTATTTTGATAACCTATATTCAAACCATTTATAGCTTTACTGAAAAAATGTCTCAAATATTACCACGGGAACATAATTACATACTATTAATGGAATATTAACTTATACTGTTATTTTTAATCATGATTAAAAAGTACACAATGTAAATTGTCAACTACTTAACTGTAGAGTAAAAAAACACACGGAGAGCTACATGATGGAGGGGTTTACTGGCAGTGAAACTTGCTGATCCTGCCGACACAAATTATAATGTTATGGTGTTACATGGTATTTTATTGTACAAAAAACGAAAGATTGATCTGCAGCCCAGATTTAACAAAGAATTATAAACATGTCGCAGACTGATACTTTGAGAGCTCTTCCAAGTGGAGAATGTGTCAATGAAATCTCTTGTCCTCCACTACAGTGCAATCATCTCTATTATTATTTTGTAGTCCTTAGCTCGATTGCCGCTTTGAATGTTGGTAAAGCTTAAATATTGGCCATAATTCAGACTGGGCTGATTCAGATATCTTGATTTTTAACAAATTGTTGGATGATACCGATACGTCAAGCAATATATTATGCATCTCTAAGGATAACATTCCTTTTTCTTAGCTAGCTACCTTAGTCTTGATCATTACTACAGTAGCCAGCAAAAATATATACTTCTTAGCACTATAAAAGAGAGGCCTTTCCAAAAAGCATTATACCACAAACATTATCTTAACCATAGGTTCCCAAACCTTTCAGCTCACAACCCCCAAAAGAGCCATGCCAGAGACTTGCATCCCCCCCGGAGGGGGACGCTAGGCACCTCTGATCTGGTCCTAAGATACAGTTTTTCAGAAAGGAAATATCATAGTATGCTTAAATAATAACCATAATAATAAATGCATTTTTAGTTTATAAAGGAATATCTTCAAGTACAAACATGCAAGCCAAATGTGTGGTGATATATGTGGGTTAATGCATGCCAGTCTGTGCATTATATGTTTCTGAACGCACTCTGTCGTGCATATAAAAATGTACAACACAAGGCTTGTTGGGCACTGACCCATACTTAAAAGATAAAACCGAGAACAGAAAGTTATGGGAGAATATTATAAATATGGGGGATTTGCATTTACCAAAATCAAAACCCTGCAATTTTTTTTTATCTCACATAAAAGATAAAATCAAAAAGACTTGCCGATCAAAATCACAGCCTGAAGATGTAGTTCACTTTCCTACCAAAAGGGGGCAATGTGGATTAAGGTGTTGTCGTTCTATTTCAACAGCCAGAAAGACACACAGACGTGCTCACGCACGCACGCACACACACACACTTCCAGAAAAACATACAGCATCTATGTATGACAAAAATGGCTGCTCTTCAATTTTGCTCCGACAACTCGCTAATGACTGCAGCAGTATTTCCCTGTTAACCGAGCGTATGCCCTTGTAGGACCGAATTTTGATATCCACCTAATGCCCAATTTGCTGCAGAACCTGCGGTACTTATTATCAGAAAATCCAGGGGCTGCGTCTTTGTCTGCCTGACCGTGGAGACTCAGTCTGTCAGACAGATTCCTTCACAGTCCGGACGGCATCTTTCACAAGTCTCTGGTCGCACAAAACAAAACAGAAGCTTGTCTTTTGTTTCAGACGCTCATTGTTCCGTCTTTTGTTCCTTTACTCCAATGCCTCTGTTTCATAAGGCTGGATTTTTATAATTACGACAACCAAACGTCTCAAAGGGCCCAGTATAGATGCAGGAGAAGCCACACTGAATCTGAGCTCTTATTGTTGCTCTTATTGAATCTGACGATTCCACCGCCTTCTGTCAGCTGGACGTTACCGACCCAGTGAAGAAGGTGTGTTTCCTTTTTTTTTTTTTACCTGGGTTATGTCAGCAACAGCCAGGAAATCCGTGCCAGGAAAGACGTCTTCCTCTTCCTCTCCGCCAGTCCTTTGAGGTGCAGTCTGAAAGCAGAGCAGTTTCACAAACAAAGGCGGTATTTATGCACCGGTAACGCAGGCAGCTCAGTCAGCACAAGAGCATCATTGATGTCCGCTGTTTAATTCCTGCTAGGTCATGTTATGTAAGATTCCTGTCCGATTTTCTCTACTTTGAAAGATATCTTGCAGATAAAATGGTGATATTGCACCAGATGGAGTGAAGTTTTACGTTATGCAAGGCAAATATTAACCATGAGCACTGTGAACAACAACAACATATATCGACATACAAAATGCCACGTGTTGCAAGGAAACACAAATTAACAGGTAAGTGGAAGGGGGATTGTGGGACAGAATGATGCAAATAGTCACCACTCGTGAAATAAACAAGGAACAGAGACCCCATTTTAATTTTAGGAGGAGTGACAGAACAGTTGCCTGGCAATACACAGGATCTACTCTTGCAGGGAATAGATAAAGAAAGAGGACTGGAAAAATCTGCTGAGAACGAGAATGGGTTTGGCTCTCATTGTGCCTGACACACTGTTCAGCTGTTCAGGTTTTGGAGGGTCGGGGTAATTAAGACAATTAGAGAATAATGGAGCCTTTGGATGATGATCTCTGAAGAACACTGCTGATTATCACAAGAAGACACTGCCTAGGAACGTGTGTGTGTGTTTGTGTTTTTAATATGAAAAGCAATTGAATGATGCAATAAAAGGAGAAGTAACATGTTCAAATCAATGACAGAAAAGCATTCTGACGGCTGGTGGACCAAGCCGAGCACTCAGAAGGGAAGAACTGAGTGCGCGAGGGGGAGGTATGAGCGTGGGTGCCCCCCCCGGGACAGCAAGGTGGCGACCGCACTGCGCTCAGCGTGACTCAGTGTCTCTCGCGCAGACTGACGCGTGTCATTGTCGTGTTTGCTGCCGAATGTCATTAGCAGAATTACAGCAGCCAGTGATGCTTTCCAGTCTTTCAGCTCTGGCTGGTTGGGCTCCTCGTCGTCACGACGATGGGAGAGAGCTTATCACCATAACAACGCGCCGTGAAGGATCCCTTCGACTGTCGACTGGCCTGGCACTAAATCATGTGTCAGAGCTGAGACACGTGAAAAACATCAGGAATCACAATGAAGGTGAAGGATCAGTGTGCAGATCACCTTAGAATCAGTGACAAGAAAGCAGCAAAACGATGGTGAACAAACCAATGTTTCTGTACAGTCGTGCAGTCGGTGGTCAGGGGCAGCCCAGGGTTTACGCCACGCTCCGCCGCGGTGAGGGGCAGACCAGCGGAGTGCCAGG
>JABFEA020000029.1:4793139-4807011 GCA_019775915.2 Cyphomyrus plagiostoma
CCCCCCCGCGCGCGCCCGGCCCCCAGCGACAGAGGGAGGGAGGGAGAGAGAGAGAGCGTGGCTGCCTTTCATTATAATTCCTCTCACACCATTAACAGTGGGAGAGAGCGAGAGACACAAAAAGAGATGGCGGATGGGTGGGGAGGGTGATGCGTGGGGGGGGTTAATAGCGGGCAAACACAGCAAAGGATGGAGGGAGAGAAGAAAAGAAAAGCATAAGGGAGTATAGAGAGAAAAATGCCCCCCCCCCCGGCAGAGTGTAGCTGAGCAGGTGAGAGCAACGCCCCACATCCGTGTTGAAGGTGAAGCGTGTGTTTTGGAGAAGGCTGCCTCAGATTCATCGCCACGGCAACCAAGCCCTTGCCCTGACTCGCCCATGGACCGACTGGAGATTGTTCCCCTAAAGTGGGCCAGGTCCATTTCATGCCAGCGCAGAAAGATACAGAGAAGCATGTTGGTGGCAGGGTGGAGGTCCAGGGGCCTTGGCAGACTGGGCACACGCCCCGCAGCGGGGGGGGGCGGGACAAGCTCGCCAGCCAGTGGCGTGAGTCAGCAGCCGCACTGGATGACGCTCCTGCGAGGCGAGGAGGGCCCCCCACCCAAGGAGGCGGCCTCCCCAGAGCTGCTCCTGGATTGGGAAACCTGCCTGGAAAGCCTGCGAGACTCCTGCTCCGATCGGCATCTATCTCTCTCCCTAATTCAGCGTTAATGTCTCGCAGGCAGAACTGCCTGGAAAAGGCAGCAGCAGGACTGGGGGCGGAGCTGGAAGGCCACACCCTAATCTGTGGGCGGTGTTTGCATGTTACCTCCCGCAATGGAAAAACGTGCCCCCATGGAGACCAGGCAACAGTTCATGACTGTCTGCGTCCGTGCTGGGATGGACCTGTCTAGTGCCCTAAGCTGCCTGCGAGCGAGGTTGGAAGATGGATAGTTGGATGGACAGTTTTAACATGAAACGTCAATCCCTCTCTAATTCTCTGTGTGAGCTGAATCCATTCAGCATCAAAAAAAAGACACATTTTCTGCCTGACTGGAGCCCGATGTCTGAATGTCACAGTGAAGTAGAGGATGAGAAGTGCCGATTCCGGCCACGTTACCCCCTTGAGCGCGGGGGGGGTCCATGGCTCTGTACTCTCTATGGCCCTTTGCTTCCCATGGCTGCACAATGTCTGAGCCCTAAGGTATACCTGGCCAGGAGCGGCGGCTTCCTAGTGGTTCACTGTGCCTACTGGGCCACCTCCAGGGAAATCTTGGTCTCTTCCTTGGTGATGCTCCGCTGGCCACGACATAAAGCTCAGCCACTGCAGGCCATTTATTTATACTAACATGCAGGAAGACCGCATAACACAGCTAAAGACGGCCACCCCCAATCCAGCTAACAGCTGCACGCATAACCAGCCAATGGCTGGTCTCTGGTCTCTCGTGCCTCATCTCGGAGACGCAAACCCGAGCGCCTGCTCTGTGAACGCCCATGGGGGAGCCTGAGATACGAGTCCCTTATGCAAAGCCATCGATCACTCGGAAAAACATCGCCTCTCTCGCCCAAAGACACGGCATCTGCCGCTCTGACAAGACGAGTCGGCTGGAGACATCTCCGCTCTGCGAGCTCACTGCAGTGCCGAGCAGACGGGGTCCTTCCTGCGGTTGCCAGGCAACCAGACGTGCCTGGCTCACAATGAGACTGAGGGCTCCTCAGTGGTCTCACTGCACGCGCGTCTGCACATGGTCGAGACACACATATGCAGGCACACACACACACAAACACGCATGCACACATATACAGAGTAAATATGTTTTTAGAAAATTGAGGATGCCCTTGTAAGGACCAGAAAAATGTCCCAACATGCTAAAACGTAACAGGACATTTGATACCCACAACGTGGTACATACTAACCTGCACATACACGTGCGAATGCACCCCTCACAGCATCACTCTCACAATACATATTTTTCAAAAAATTAAGCTCAGCCAGACATTCGCTGCACTCTCAGATCTTGTAATAAATGCACCATTCTGGTTCACCTCAGCGACAACCGCTGGCCACCATCATAGAAAGAAAATCTAGCACAGCCACACAGACATCTAACACAGGGTACAATATATCGTGTCTGTGTCACGAGGTGCTCCCAGGCCTGAACATCGCACACAGCTGCTCAGAGGAATGGACACAACATCTTTCACAGGCCCGGACATCGAATTTCCCACAGGCTCACACATCATGTCTCTTACAAGTTTGGGCATAGTCGCCCACAGGCCCAAATTTTGCATTTCTCATGCATGAAACCGCGTCCCCTCACAGGCACGGACACCGCGTCCCCTCACAGGCACGGACACCGCGTCCCCTCCCAGGCACGGACACCGCGTCCCCTCCCAGGCACGGACACCGCGTCCCTCACAGGCACGGACACCGCATCCCTCAGTCTGGTTCTCCCTACACGAATTGCATTACGCTGCATGCTCAATGCCCTGCTTTGTCCCGCTAGCAAGTAACCCAGTGAGAGAAAGCCCACTCTCTCAGACATGGGGGGCTGCAGGCTGAGCCCTTGAGGAGGGGGGAGGGACTGGGAAGACTTACACGTCACTGCTGACATTCGGGCACTCTGGAGTCCAGCACTGAAAACTGAATCTGAACGTCCTACAGGCCACTCCCACCACCCGACAGGACTTATTTTGAATTGTTTGAAGAGGTGTGTAAAGGCTGTTAGCAGAGTCTTTATACCAATAAACGTGAAAATACTGAATGAATTCACCCAGCAGGAATGTCAAAGAGGCCGCTGTCGTACTGTTATGAAACAGAGAACCCACCCGATTCAACTAAATTGGCAAAGAAAATAACAATAAATTAAAGGATGTGCACATCCTAACAGCTCTGTGTGTTTTTAGTCTCACCTGGATGCTTGCTGGAGGTTCAGGAGGAGCCTCCGGGGTCGAACTTGAGACGCTGTCTATATCTACACCCTGCAGGATCTGCAACCAGTCAGAACAAAGCACCTCCGTGAGAGAGAAAACAGCAGAAGGCGCTGGATGGGTTAAACAGCGGGCTGGAGGAGGGGAGCGGGCACTCCAAGGCCATAATGCTTCCAATCCACATGAGCTTCAATCCGCCCAACATCAGCTAAGTGCTGTTCAGTATTTTAAACACGTGTCTTCCACATAAAATGATCAAGTAACAGGGTGGCAAATGCAAATAAATCCCATATCTGTATAGAGTCTGTATTTTCTGCAGATATTTTTTATGTTTCTAGAAATTATAGACAGCCTAAAAACGGCCAGTAATGAATGTTAGTTGAAGAAAGTACATTTTATTCCAAATTTTAAATTAACTGAGGGTAAATGAGCTTGTGCCCCACCTGGGGTCCCCTGCCTTCTGGGGTAGATGTCACATCTCACACTTACCGAGACCCTCCACTGGATCAGTGACTATGAAAGACGGCTGGATGTACAAATGCCACGGGACATAATTATGTGCAAATGAATTTCACCAACAGCTGTGATAACCAAGGTGAGGAGCCCTATTCTGCAGAAGCCTTTCCCTGAACTACTCCTAACTGTGGTCTGGGGTGAGCCCACCTGAACTTGGAGCTGGGGGGGAGCTTTCCTCTTAGACGTCACCTCCAGCACCGCCACATTGGGCCGCCGGGGGGTGCTGGTCGGAGGGATAGAAGTCGTCACCGTTGTGGGCCGGTTCCCAACGATGATGCTAGATGGCCGAGGCGGCTCACCGTCTATCCGGGGCTGGCCTGCAGGATAGAGGAAGGACGTCTCTGGTTGAAGCGAAATGGTCAAGGGTCAAAGGACGGAGGCTTCTTATTTATTCCTACCATTACTGTTACCTTCAGTATTCACACTAGATAGAAGATAAATCTGCAACATTTCATATCAGGAAAAAAATATCCCAGGTATTAGGAAAGACAATGTATCAAGCCAACTTTTACGTGATTTTTCTAAGGCAGCTGAATATTCCACAGCATTACAGCGTGTGGGCAAAATGCCCAAGGACCTTGAAAAAGAGCCATGACATGGTCTGGTCACCAGCCAGTCTGTCCGGCGAGGCGTTCAGTCTACAAGAAACAGGGAGTAATCCATGTAGGGGTGCGCCAAGGTGCAAATGATGAAGATCATTTCTAGTTGGGCGGGGGGGGGGGGGGTTTTCAGTGACAAACAAATGGTGACACCTGGGAAGCAGAGGAGAAGTGTGTGTTTACAAGGGAGCCGTTTCCCCACACTGTAAAAACCCCTTGATGGGGCCCTACAGGGGTAACTGTGTGCATCTGCTGCCCATCCTTTTCAGTGTGAGGCACCTCGCTCCAGATATGCTGCCCCCTCTTGGCTAGAATACTTTATTGCACCTGTCTCAGGTGCTTGAATTCCCAATTTCCCGGCACAGGATTCCTAATGGGAAAACCGAGGCACAGGTGAAAATTACTCTGGAAGCAAATTGACCAGAGAGCTAATCCTGAAGGACCCCAGTCCCCAGACCAGCAGTCCATCTCCATGCAGACGGCAGAAACCATTCAAAGCCCAGAACCAGAGGGCCGCTGGTTCAAGACCCAGAAGAAGGGCTGTTGACGTACCTTTGAGCAAGAAGCTTAAACTAAAAAACTTTGGTAAAACAGCCCGGTGTAATATTTCTGTAAAAAGTGCTGGGAGAACTGATCTAAGGAGTGGTATGTACACTCCGCTGGCTGTAAGCTAGTGGTTAGTTACACAGCTAACAAAGGAAGGCACCCAGCTAGCTGGGATTCTGGCATATCAGTCAGGCTTTAAACGGTTAACATGAGTTAACAACCAGGAAGGTCATTTCGCTGTGGAAGCTGGCGATTGTGCCCTGAAGTCTCTGCTAACAAAAGCTGGCGAGAAATAGCGGCACAGCCAGGAGACCCATACCTGCTCCTTCAGTCCCCCAGCAAGGACGGGGTTGGACGGCGTCATGCTAGGCCATGCGGGGTCACGCTGTGCTCTGCCCGGCAATGGGACTTTGCACCAACCATATTTGGATGAAGAGAAGAAAAAAATAAAATAAAAAAATCCATAAAGCTGACGAAACTGCCATGACTCGCGTGACACATGTGAACACAATTAGCTTCAGATTTTTCCCCAGGAAGGAACATTTTTAATATAGTACAGAGACTACTTATATTCAAGGGAGACATGGCTAAGAAAGAAAAGACAGAACGAATGTGTTTCTGACATCATCTTGCTGTGAGTGCAAGAAAAACGTAAATGCACGGTGTGTTATTGTACTGTGCGATTAGCAGCATCTCACGGTTAATGTTTACAGTGTGCACAGCGACTGAGGGCTGCGTGTGAGACTCCGGTTACGGGGTCAAGCTACGCTGTGTCATTATGCCGGGATCGGCCAGGAGCCCGGCGCCGGCCTCCAGCATAAACTCACTACGGAAAAATATCCCAAAAACAATAGTGAGTGGTTTTGGAAAGGGCCCTTGAAGACTGGAATATTCCGCTCAGAATTTTGGCGGTGCTCCTATAAGAATAAAATTAAATCAAGTTTAACAGCGTTATGGAGGACAGGAAGGTTCAGCCAGAGGCGTACTCTGCCGCGGAGCCGCCACGCTGAGGACGCAAGCCGTTATCTCCCGGACGGCATTCCTGCCTTCGGAATTTCACACACAAAAGGATGATTCCCGGAGCAGCCGACCCGGGAACGCCAACTTCACGTACGTGCAGCGCATACCGACGTCTCTATAGACTGGTGAGGGAAGCTCCGGATGAAAGAAGAGGGAAGAAACCACAGTAAGGCAGCCGCTCGCCGGCACCCCCCACTGGAGGAGCCGATCCGCTGCCTGAACATGGAGCTACGTTCAAAGCGGCTGACTGCGGCCTCTCGGGATTAAAGTAAATCAGCTCAGGGAATCTCCAGCGGCTCAAAGCGGCTAGCGGCATGCTGGCGAGCGCATTGCTAAGCGTCGTTGGGTGATTCCGTTATCGCTGAGATGTACGCGGGAGGCCGGGCTTGGGAGGCTGCATTATTACGAGACGCTCTGATGAAAAGCTTTTTCTTGCCATTATTTAGACTTATTCAGTATTTCAAAAGTTCCCATAGTTCAACACTCTGCGATGCTGTTGGAAATATGCTGCCTCCCAGCACAGATATTAAGGCTCATATATGGAGGCCTCTGTTCTGCGGGGTACGCCCGGACTGGCCAGAGGTTACGCTCCCTGCGAGAGCCAGCAAACTCCACACACACAGTGGGGGCCCTTTTGGACAACACATCACCAATAAACAGCTTGGGGGTCTTATTACTGGCAAAATACCTAGAACCCCTGGCTCACATTGACCAACACTGCCCCACACGTAAAGAAAGAAAGAAAAAAAAAGGATCACAAAACACAAACACAACACAAAAACACCCTATTTCCACCAGCTCCTGGCTAATTTCTACTTTGATCCAGTTGCCACTTGGTCGGTGTGTCTGCATGCGGATGCATAGGAGATTTACACCGCCCTGTTCTGGGGGGCTTTCACCATCTGCAATCTATATTCAGAGGGGGGCTCTGATACGGATAGTCTAAAGTATGACTGCTACGCTTTGACACCACACACGTCGCATCTGACTGCCGTTTCTGAGGTTAGTCAGGGCCTGAATCTTCCCAGAGTACCAGTGGTTGCTTCTACATGCAGCCCTGAAGCCTGCTTTGGTACGCAGCTGCTCACATCAGTCTGATTCGGAACAAACTTACCTACACATTTCCTTTCTAATCACCTACATCCAGCCCCTCTGAAAACGGCCAAGGTCAACAGAGGAAATGACATCACAGGAAAAGCGGCGCACCTCACGTGCCACCGTGCAGGCGAGGATTCGTGCTCAGAGGGACGTCTCCCCCGTCACTGAGACTGAATTTACAAACAGCTCTGTACGACTGACGACTGGATTTAATTCAGCTTCACAGAAGATGATGTGCGTTGCGACCTGTGCCGTGCGTCGCTTAAAATGCATCAAGTATTGCGGAACGTATTCCGCGGCCCGACGATCGCCGCCAGTCGCAGCATGCGGCCAAGCCGTCGATAAAACCCATCTGCAGGAAAAGCGTTTAAATAAAACCTGAAAATCAGACAATATGGAAAAGATTTATTTGTAATTTAATCGTTTTTTTAAAAACTAAATTTGTTATGTGTTTTTTTTTGTTTTTCACTGACAACAAAAGGTCCATCAAAGGAGACCATGCACTGGGCAGAGCTCTGATGAAGGAGCGAGAAACATGGACTGATGTGTCTGTTAAAAGGAGGAACAGAGCTGGTCAGAATGTGGAGTTTCCCTTTTATGGATGTGAAAGCCAGACAAGAGAGAAGCAGCAGAGTCAGATTCTGGTGAAGGATCTGAAGAATACCATAGACTGCAGTGGAATCAAGTGGATTATTAATCAAATCCAGCTTATTTTGGGCATATGGTGTCCAAAGAGACGGGAATAAGGAAAATTTATTGGCTGCAGAGGGAGAGGATGACCCGTAATAAGGTGGACGGACTCATCATCACAGCAATGCACATCGCTTTGGGAAGCCTGCAGAAGCGGACAGAACAACATTCCAGAAGAGTCAACGCCTGATAACTGAATGGGCTGAGGAATCATTAACTGTGATTAATGTCAAAGAGAGATGCTCAAAAAGACAGTAGCATGTCTGTATCAGTGTGCCTATCTGTCTGTGCATGTGCCTGTTTGTCTCTCGCTCCCTCTGTATCTGTCTGTCTCTGTGTCTATGTGTGAGTGTGTGCATGTTTATATATGTATCTGTGTGTGTGTGTGTGTCTGTCTGTCTGTGTTTGCCCTTGCTGTGACTGACTGTCTGTCTGTCTGTTCTGTGTGTGTGTGCCCTTGCCTGTGTGTGTGTGCCCTTGCATGTCTGTCTGTGTACCTATGTGCCTGTGTGTGTTTACCTGCACCCTCAGGTCACATGACAGACTGACAGCCCTGAGGCTTGCAGAATCCTGCCCCGCTTTGGTCACCGCCCCAGCAGCGCGTCCCTCATTCCCCCATGTCAGCAAACGGCAGCAAACATGTTGCACATCCCCCCCCGAAGGTGCGTGCCGCACCTTGGCACCACGCTGCCCGTTTTATGCCTGACAGCACCAGGCACATGGAGGCTTCTGAAATCACGGAGCACAGGTGGTCACCCTGACCCGCCCTTCACCCCGATGTCTGTGCCACCATATGGTCAATTCGGCGCCAAGCCGGAGCTCCACCCCAGACGGCTGCAGTTGCATAATATCCTGCAACCAGCTCTTTCTCGCCAGTCACGCAGCAGATTAAGGGCCAGAAACGGCACATTCCCATGAAATCCTCACAAAGACGAGGGCCATTCTCTCTGTTCTTTCTCCTTCTCTGCCATGGTGTGGTTAAAATAAAGGCAGTGAACAGCAGTTTTAAATTATAAATGGCACTACTATAATTAAGGTTTAAACTCACGGAGCTAAAATATCTGTCTAATTAAGCCCCCCACCCCCACCAACCACTGTGCCGCTCTTTTCCTTTTTCCACTACAGCGGTGAGGGTTTGAGGTGTGGCGGGGGAGCGGGGGGGGGTGGGGGCGGCGGGCTGGCAGGGTGCTAAGGGTGACCTTCAGTGATACAGCAGCCGCTGACAGCCGCCGCCTCGCGAGCTGCTCTTAATGAGGATCGAGGCCCATGAGGGCTGCGATCGCGCCGTGCTGAGCCACGGAAACGGGCCTCTTTAATGACATCACAATTAGTCAGGCACCACGGGCTAATTAACGCTTCAGAAGCCACGGCACAAAGGCTCCCCAAAAAATCTCGCAGACAGGCCTCGTTTAATCTCGCGCCGTCTTGGATTCTTTGTGCGGACATCAATGCTGACGGGGTCACTCTGCACAAAGGAGCGCAGAGCTTTGTCTGCAGCAAAAAGACTGCATGATGTGAAGCCATTTATTCACTGATGTAAATATTAACGATAATGAACTATTATAAACACATTTTCCTCCTTAAAAATATGGAAGAAAAGCCTTAATCATGAATACAGAAGGAGCTTTGCTCTTTTATGCCTAGGACACTGTCCTCTGATGGTATTTAAGCACAGAGGTTGAGCTCTGCAAGAGTACAGCTGTCACATAGGGAGGTGCAAGGGATCGGCATGGAAATGAGGAAGCAGACTCACCGAGAGGGATCACCACGGAAATGAGGAAGCAGGCTCACTGAGAGGGATCACCACAGAAATGAGGAAGCAGAATCACCAAGAGGGATCACCATAGAAATGAGGAAGCAGACTCACTGAGAGGGATCACAATGGAAATGAGGAAGCAGACTCACCGAGAGGGATAGCCATGGGAATAAGGAAGCCCTCCATGGGGGTGCGGGGGCCTTTGGGGTCATCAGACACCTCTTGCATGGGGCTGAAGACGTACTGAGGCTGTGAGCTGAAGACGCACTGTCCTGAGCAGGGGCTGGTCTGTGTCTTGGCTGACTTCACCTTGATCCCTGTCACAGAGGTCACAGTATGATCACCGAAATGCAGCTTTACTAAAGAGTCATCAGATCAACACTCACAACTCACGAGCAACTGGAGAAGAACACACTGCAAAGGGCAACAAAGAAAAATGCAATAATCACAAGGAGATAGTGAGGTCTTAAAGTCAGCTGCTTGTGTGTACTGGTTTCTGCAGCCAATTAGTACACATTTACACTAGGCAAACTCATTTAAGCTTTATGGAACTTTGTGAGGTTGAGAGAGAACAAGACTGGAAAAGCAGTTCAGTGAAATACTGACAAAGGATAGACAGCAAACTATCATGACACATACAGAGAAATGACATCATCAGCGTGCTGGTCAATGGCCGCCATACATGTCCCCGAGGAAACGGGCATGAAAAAAAGGCATGCAAATGATTAGCTGCAGCAGCCACAGAGCCACATGGCCTGGCACCCTACACTCAGAAAAAGGGCTCCCAGAGAGTCCGACAGCGAGGGCCCATGGTGCAGATACGGCCAGCTGATGGCCTGGTGCCCCGCACTCAAGGAAGGGCTCCCAGAGAGTCCGACAGCGAGGGCCCATGGTGCAGATACGGCCAACTGATGGCCTGGCGTTCAAGGCCTTCTACAGGACCGCCACTCGCCATCTGGACGTCGCTAATTAGTAAGTGGTTTCTTCGCACCGACTCTAATATGTGAACACCCATGGAGACAGGGGCATATTCATGCTAATAAGTGGCATTACAGGGGAATGTGTCAGACTCTAAGGGACAGGGGAACGACGCAGTAAGGATGGGCCAGTCAAGCATCAACATGCACTAGCCTTGCTGATTATCCACCATTCACCCCTTCACTAACTTTGCTAGTTACCCACCTTTCACCCCTTCACTAACTTTGCTAGTTACCCACCTTTCACCCTTTCCACGACTCGTGGTCGTGGACCTTTGGACTTCGGAGAAGGGGAGTTGAATCGGAGATAGGGGCTGTTCTTTAGCGTTCTCCGATGGCCTTCATATAGCGCCTTGCCATAAATCTTCATCAGATACTCCTCATCTTCGGGCTTCGGTGCTGCCTGTGGTTTCTGTGATACAGTTCAAGAAATTAGTGATTGGAACGCTTAATTATATGCACATACACAAATAAGTACCACTTGACACCTGATATACGCAACTGACATACAGACACATTTCCATACACTATGAGCAATTGAGAGACACCAATCAGTCTGTGTGTCTTTGGACTGCAGAAGATAAGAAGGGGACCTGAAGGAAACCCACACAACCCAGGGAAAACATGCACACTCCACACAGAACCGTCAACCCTGGATGGCTGCCTCTCACAAAGCCAATACCACTTTAGAGACAGACAGACAGACACCATTTAATAGTTACAAATATGTCATTTAAAATATTACAATTGGACAAGAGCAAAGAACAAGACGGCAGGGGCCAGTCAATACCACAATGACACAGGACAGGTTCATAATGGCCAAGAGGTAAAGCTATCTTACATATTTATGACAACTGTACTTCCCAAAAGAACCTACTCATTTACCACTGACGTCCATATAATCTGCAACCATTTCTAAAAGTAGCCCTTTAGTCAATTCCAGGTTGTTCTAGCAACTGCATTGGTAAGCAAACACAATCCTGGTACGACAAAACATTAAAGTGAAAAAAGAAAGCATGAAAAATCAAACTGGTGTAAGGGATCTGCCATGATGTCATTTGTTTTTCCCTGGGTCTAGCTGGCATGAGTTTCAAGAGTCGACTTCTCCATGACTAAATTTATAAAACTCAGATAATTACGGGAGCTGGGAACTTGCCTTCCTCGCTCGTTAAAGATGATTCTCGTTCGAGAAAAGCTGCCTGATGAAGCGATACTTTGATGAGCAGCTTCCCAAACAACATACGTTTCTTTTTTTAATCTCTCTATTTCTACATTTAACACCCCAGCAAACAAGACTGGCATCAATTCCTGACAAAACTCAGCAATCAGTCAAATGGAGCAGCAGCCTAATCATAGACAATATTTCATATGTTTCTGTCAGATAGCTGAAAGATGGAGAGAAACACTGACAGATTCATTCACCACGGGCCTGTCCCTAGAACGAGTGCCTTGGGGTAACACTATAGTTTTTGAGTCAGTTACGAGACACTGCAGGTTTGAATCCCAGGTAAGACCCCTCTGTTGAATTATGGAGTTGGACACTGAACCCATCCATAAGTAAGTATCCAACTGTATAAACCGCCAAAATGCATCCAGAATCACATGTTCAGATATTTCCCTCTAAGCTGCGGCACTGAGGGATGACCTCAGGATGCAGTTGAGGTGCACTGCTTGTGGTGATTAGGAGTCTGCTTCAGCTTTGCATGTTTTAAAGGGATGGTTCGCGTGATTTAAAAGGATTATTCGCATCCCTCACACATGGGAGAGAGGGCTGGTTGTGGAACGTGTCACAGTAGTAGGTACAGACAGCAGCCCCCACCCCGGTTACTAAGCTCCAAAACCCTCTCTGGCTTCCATGGCGACTCAGCCAGCAAATAAGGACCCCAGCCACAGATGTGGATAAGCATGGCCACCCCTGGCTCATATTGTTTGCAGTGAATCAACGAACAGGCCAGGCGGCCATTTTGGAGGCCAGGCAGACATTTTGCAGGCTGGGCTCCCATTTCGAAAGCTACATTTCCCCAATGGACCCAAAATGGCTAACAATCCTGACTGAATGAGAGAAGGGTACTTTAAAAAGAAACAAGAGCTTTACCAAGGAGAAAAGACATTAATAAACATGTGACCTATGTGTCTGACTTGCTTGGAGTATGAAATTTGTAATTCTGATCCTTGAAGACAGGAAGTAGGCAGAGTCTGCAGAGCTGTTTACACAAAGCAGCCCCAGCAGGTGACAGGACTGGCTGTCAAGGTCGTTTGATGGACGTGGGAATGGAAGCTTTGAGAGACATACACATTTTGTCATCAGGACATTATAAACACGCTGTCAGCAATAACACTGGCTAACAGTGCTGTGCGGGGTCAGCCGACTCACCGCTGCCGCCGGCATTAATGGTGCAGCGCCATGCGGGGTCAGCGACTCATCGCCACTGTCCGCAATAACGATGCGACCGTCGGTTAACAGGGGTGTGTGGAGTCACCGACTCATCGTTGGTGTCCACAATAACGATGCGACCATCGGTTAAGAACGCTGTTTAGAGTCAGCGACTCATCGTTGGTTCCGCAATAACGATGCGACCGTCGGTTAACAGCGCTGTGTGGAGTCAGCGACTCATCGTTGGTGTCCGCAATAACGATGCGACTGTCGGTTAACAGAGCCGTGCCGCCGGCATTAATGGTGTGGCCGTCGGTTCAGCCGACTCACCTCCACTGCTGCTGGCTTGCCCTTAGTATGAGGTGCCGACTGTCGATTGCGCATCCCTGTGCGGTCGGCCGGTCCTTGGAGCTTGTCCCTCGCGGATGGCTTCCTCGGCGCCCATCTGGGGGCGCTCTGATCAAGGCCTTTAGCTGCCTTGCATTTCACAGTGATGTTGATGCTGTTGGGAATATCGCCCCCCCCACCCAGTGTGTCTTCCTTTGCCATTTCAGCCTGCAGATGGAAAAGGAGACTAAGCGAAAAAGCCATTGTCCTCAGAAGGGTTCGAGAACGACGCTACCACCCTAAAGGCGTCTCACTGACAGCAGGGATGATTGTCCCGGAAGGTCACGCTAGCGACATGAAAGCGAGATTTTAAAAATCCCTTCAAAGGCAGCACACACTAAATCTTTAAGGACACTGTGGGCCGTTATTAATAAAGAGCAATGGGGAGCACCAGGTCCAAGCGGGGTGCCGCTACGCCCGTGGCTGCTCCTTAAAACGTGCCCCCCAGCTATCACCCTGATCCCGACTCTGGCACCGACACCAATGGGAATGGTGCAATTCAGACCCCCGGCTTTACAAACCAAGAAAACAAACAGACTAAAACAAAAGTGAATGTCAACTGTGACCAGCACATTCCTGGGCCGCATCTCATTACTCAACCAACATATGACAGCTCTGCACGACTGTCTAGGTTGGTTGGCGCTCTGTGCGTCTCTGATACAGGCCCTTCCAGCGCTTCTCTTAAAGCTAAATTCCCAACTGCTAGCTAAAGCGTGCTTGATTTTTAACTTGTGCCAAGTACAGTGGTACCTCGGTTCTCAAACTCACTAGAACTCAAATTTCTTTAAAGTGGAACAAACCAGTTTGACCTAAAACTGGATCTGAATATCAGAAGTCAAACTGTTAATGCTGACCTAATATAAATTGTATGCGCCAGGAAATGAGTCATACTACAATGTACCTTCTTCACAGACTGGACGATTAAACCAAATAAAGCAGCGCAACATTACAGTAACTAACAATAAATAAACCACTAACTTACGTGTACTATTGTACTATTG
>JABFEA020000029.1:4889073-4900021 GCA_019775915.2 Cyphomyrus plagiostoma
CACACACACACACACACACACACACACACACACACACACACACACACACACACACACACACACACACACACAGTAATAATACTAAAAACCAATTTTAAGCGGAAACATCCTAAATAGTATTCTTATTTCAACTTTGACAAACCAGCCATTATGCATGACACAGAAGCAAACTTGGGAGACAGCAGTTTGTCAGCATCACAGACGCCAAGTGAGGAAAGCAACGGCTGCTCAGGTCTTGCAGCAGCACATCCAGGGATAAAGTAAAGATCAAGCATTTTGCCTTGAAACAAATGTGCAATGAAACCGGACTTGTTGTAAACAGGCACAGAACTGCAACGTTACCATTTTAGCACAGAGCAACATAACTGCTTCGTGTTACCATTACATGATGAAAATACAACGATGAGTACAGTAATGCTAAATGAACAATAAGCATGAGAAATATACTTGTGCTTTCCCAAGAATGCATCAAAATATTTTGTCCAGTTTCCGACAGTTTTTGTACCCAGCCATAAATTAAGCTACTGACCCTGTGACTTTTACTCGCTTTCATTTGCTTCAGTGTTTACCCACAGTTAAACTAGATAATTAATGATACCCTCATAATGGATAGCTGATGATTCTCAACCATTGTGTTCTTGCTGTGTATGGGTCCCATCCTGTTATAAGTTCTCTCTTTATATCGTCTGCTTTTATACTATGGTTATGTAACATTATTTCGCGTTACCATACGCAGTGCACTGAATATGACTGGTGTAATCCTGTACTTAACCGTTTTGCTTTAATGTGCACAGAGTTACTCCATTACCATGGCTGACAACCCAACGATTGAGGTGGGCGCGGAAGAAACAAAATCAAGGCTTAAAGCGTGCGCTTCCTAGCAGACAATCCATTATCGTGAGCAACTCCATGGTAAAAGTTTTTCCTCCAAATAAATCAAACATGTAGAACAGGCAAATAAAGGAGGTGGTGTCACATTTTGGTAGCCCAATAGGAAAAAAATCATCATGGGATGTCAGGTTTGCAATTTTTGGTGTAATTTATTGGGCAACGAAAAATGTTCCCAAACTGCCGATGACCGACTAACCAGCATTAGCCATAACCAGCTCACTCACAATTACTATAAATGGGGGCATCTACTTGTGAATTCATGTTCAGAATCAGATTTATTGGCCGTGTGTGTGTGCGCGTGTGTGTGTGCGCGGCACACAAGGATTTTTTTCGTGGCAGTTCCAGCACATTCCGCCCATGTCGATAAATGTATGCGTTTGCGTCACTGTGTACGGATCTGAAAATGTACCAGATGGTACAGGAAAATGTGTACCAATACATGCCCACTGTTCATGGCTGTGACTGGTTGAGACCTTCTGAACACCTGACAAACCCAACTCACTGTTCGCATGGATGTAAAACAATACAAAAGTACAGTACAAACACTGCAGAACCCTGAGAGCAGTGACAGACTGCAGGAAACGGCATAAACATCACACCAATAAAAAGGTATTTGGCACAGCAGACTCAGTACAGTGCAAAGGTGTGCTTCATTCACAGAATGCTACAATTACAACTGAGGCACTGAATGTGTCTCACTGTCAGACAATCTCCATTGCAGCAGATGTGGAGTCAGCAACAGGAGCAGGGACTGTGTTTTAGAAGAAAAGGTTTGAGTGTTTGAGTGCGCTCCGTAAGCAGGAAAAGTCCCGGAAATGGCAGGATAGGGATCAGCAGTACCCTGCCCTCCCACCCCCACCCCCGGCTGCCCTTAATGACGTTCTCAGGAGCAACAGAACCTAAAGACTGCTGCGCTCGCAGGCATTTGCAAGGATCTGCTTGCATTCAGGGCCATGGCTGCTACCAGATTAAAAACACAACCAGAAATAATCGCAACAACATCAGTTCATGGAAGACCGAGCAAATTAAAAGGAAATAAATCTTTGTGATGTACCCGTTATGCCAATAGAAGGCATTTCAGCCTCAGCTACTGCAAGCTATTACAAAAACAATCGTCTATTAATCAAAGAATCGTAAAGCAATAAAGGGGAGATCATTCAAAACTGCTAACTGAACGGCTCCTCTGTCAAGGCCATTCGCCTTCAGTGAGGTCCTCTCCATCCCAGGAATGATTATTCCTGTGGGCAGACATCTTCGCAGCAACTGCACACTCTTTGCTCTCACCGAGCAACAACACTACATCCAAGCCACTTTATATCAATAAGCCCTTACCAATCACTAATTGCAAGCGCGCGCGCGCACACACACACACACACACACACACACACACACACACACACACACACACTACCACTTACAGAGAGACAAGCTAGTCTCATACCAGGGCCAGGAGGAAAGGCAGATGAATCCGAAGGGCCCTGAAAGCAGCCGAATCCACAAGAGTGCGCTGGGAGGGTACGGCTTTACACACACGCACGGACACACACGCAGGCACGGACACACGCACGGACACACACAAGTGGGACTCACCGAGCTGGAACGTCCACTTGTATGTGCGTGCAGAGGAGAAAGCCGACTTGTCCCTTTGCTTGTCCTTCTCCCCTTCTTTGCCGTTGGGGGCGCCAGGGGTCACAGTCCCCGGGGAGCGGGGCAGCTTTGGGGCCCTGTGCACACCGGGGGACTTAACGGGAGTCAGCTTGCTGGACGTGTCGGTGACAGGGAGGTCCTCACTGTCGCTGCTGTGCCCTGAATGGGAATAACAGCATATGAGAAAAATCTGATCACATGACCACATCAATTTAACTATACATGTATGAGACAATCAATCAGAACGCAAGGATTAAACGCAATAGCTTCCTTGGCGCCACTCGAACACCCCAGGGCACCTACCAGCACCATTCTTCTCCCCCTTGCCGGTGGCCCCCGCACCGCTCGAGCGCTTCTGGCCTCGCTTCTGCTTCTTTGCAGACGAGCTGCCGCTTCCATCCATAGACCTCTTATGGCCTGGAGGGAGGAAGGCCGTCAGTGAGCACGTGGGAGCCAGCAGCCACCGAACAGGTAACCTGAGCCCCCCCCAGGCGGGGAGACGCCACTCGCTAACAGCGGAGGATCTACAGGAGCCTATACGCCACTTAACGCCCGTACAGCTCAGAGCCAAAGCACAGCGGCATCGTTAAGAATAAAGGGCAACTGAACGGGCAGTTCCCGTTACGCTTAGCCGCACAGGGCGGGCAGCGGCGTCTGCGGGAGGCCCGCGGGGGCCCGGGCAGCTGGAAGCGGGCGCCGGCTTACCCCGGTCTGGCAGCGACGCGCCGGAGCCCTCGAAGCCGTTGGCCGCCTCGCTCTCACACAGGCCCTCCTGAGACTCGCCCGCCACGCTCTCCACCTCGATGGTGCCGTCGCTCTCGCTCTTGGTGCTGTGCGACTCGCTGGGGCTGGGCGTGGGAGACGGGGCCAGGGGGGGCGGCGCCGAGGTCCCCGGGAGGGTGTGCGGCATGGTGGGGGCGGCGGGGGCCCGGGGCTTCTCCTCCACCCGCACCGCCAGCAGCAGCTCCTCTGCGGAGGGCTTCTCCCGCTCGTCGGGATCATCCAGGTCCACCTCATGGCAAACCAGGGACTCGGGGCCCATCTGAGATACGAGTTCGGATTGGACGCCCAGAACCGCCTCGGCCAATGGGCATGGCCGCAGCAGCTCCTCCCGCCCCGCCTCCATGCTGAGGGTGGGCATTATGGGCCGGGGTTCCGGCTCCCCGCCGGCCGCCGCTGCCAGGCGCTCCTC
This sequence comes from Cyphomyrus plagiostoma, assembly GCA_019775915.2. Taxonomy (NCBI): domain Eukaryota; kingdom Metazoa; phylum Chordata; class Actinopteri; order Osteoglossiformes; family Mormyridae; genus Cyphomyrus; species Cyphomyrus plagiostoma. The sequence continues at coordinate 4,892,804 of JABFEA020000029.1, forward strand.
GGCCCTCGGCGGCGTCTCCAGCCTCCTTTCTGCCTCGGCCTCCTCCCTCCTCTCCACCCGCACCCTCTTCTCAGGCGTCCGCTGCTCGGGGGATTTGCGCTTGATGGGCCTCCGGTCTTCAGTGCAGATCTCCTCGGTGGCCGAGTCTGTGTCTGAGTCCGTGGGCCCCAGCGAGGAGAGCGGTAAGGGCCGTGGGCAGAGCGGGCCCTCGGGGGCCACCTCGGCCTTACTCAAGCTCAGCAGGGCCACAGCCTCACCCTCTGTGTGGCTGGTATAGATTGCCTGCTTCACAGGGGACACTTCTGTCTCCTGCTCCCTACAGCGCCCCCTCCTGACCTTGGTGTGTGGAGACCGTTCCTCTTCCTGTGGTTCTAAGGCTCTCTCCAGATCTGGGAGTGAGGACACCTCTCCCTCCTGCCCCTCGGGCGACTTGGTAACAGGGGCTTCCTCCTGGAGGCTGGTCCTCTCTATCTGGGGCCCCTGAGGGCTGTCGGAGAGCTCCGGCTCAGGCAGGAAGTCAACGGCTAGGCACGGCTGTAGTTTGGGATCCTCGTCTGGGTCGTCCTGGGGGGTCATGGGCGGGTCAGTGCTCCCCATCCGCGTGAGCTTCTTCCCGGGGGAGCTCTCAGAGTCCGTGTCGTCTGACGAGTTCCCCGACTCCTCTGTGGGGAGACACCAGGGTTAGTCTTTGCTCCAGCAAGTCAAAGTCACAGCAAACCTCAAGACAGAAGGGGTGCAACGATGATTCGACATGAGTTGACAAAAATTGACAATAACATTAGTTGCCGATGAATTTCATCGTCGATAATTCTCGCCAGAGGTATTTTTAAAGACGGTTTCCTTTCTACCTGTGCAATACTACCATTTTCCAATAGACTGCACCAATACACTACACTGGTGAGATACGCTCTTGCACAATAGTACTCAGTGACAGGTAGAAGAATGGCTGCCACAAATCAGACATCATTGCGTATTAAACGCTCTAAAGTCTGGGACACATGGATTAAAGTTTTCCGTCGCCATGATGGATTTCCGTTCCGAGTGCACTAAAGATTAATAGAGATTTATGTAGATCCGAAGGAAAAAAAACATTTAATTACGATTTAATTATTCTTCCTAAAAATAAAAAAAGATTATGGTTTCGGCAGTTCACTTAAACATTGACGACTGTGGAGTAGCCTACAGGCTGCAAGCTCTCTGAACACGTGTTTAAGATGCCAAACTTCATAGTAAGGAGAAAATAATCCCCCAGCATTTAGTGCCTCATCAGCCTCAAAGGCTTTTAATGTCCCAAAACAAAGACAAGATCTGCAAAAGGGTGAATGGCACGGACTTCTTGTTGCCTGCCGTATCCAATAATAATAAATAATATATACAATATTATACCAATAATAAGGACACACTATTAGGCTAGTAGTGGTATATTTAATATTTTCAAAAAAGAATGTATTTATGTTAGTTTGGAAGTCAGTGGTGTCATGAAGTGTCTCATTCGATAATAGTAGCTAAAAAAAAAAGGTTGTAAAACAGTGGAGAAAAGCCATTTCTTAAATAGATAAAGAAGCCAAAACTCCAAAGCTCAAGATTCTGGACAGTGGCTCCGATGTCGCAAGTGCTGTCAGATCGTATGCTCCGTTAAATATAAATAAATAACAGCAGTTTTGAAGTACGTTTTCTTGCTGTTAACAGAGGAATGGCAATGGGAAGCCGCTCTAAATTTCCCGTATTTTTGATCGGGACCTTGGGATTTTACAGCCTGCTTTAAAATGAGTTTTTATTTGTAAACATAGGTTATATAAATAGCTGATTTGACAAGAAATTACCATGCATTTTAACCTCTATACCGCAAATGAAGTACAAATTAGCATATACAGGTTAAAACGATCATTTGTCATATCAGCGGGAATGCACATAAAATACGTACGCGTTTGCACTGTCACAGCAATGGATTGCCACATGTATCGCTTTTAAAGTTGAATACATACTTGCATACCAGTTATATGCAGCCCTGATAAAGATTGTATGAGAAATTCGGATCGACGCCAATCCAGACCTATTTGACGGGTCGAGTATCAGCCATGTGTCACCAATCCACGTCCTGTACTTTAGTTCACGGCAATGTCTAAAAAGATAGATTTATCACGAAATAGGATCTATTTGCACAATCGCACGACAGCTCTTTCCCATTTTCATGTGTTTTTGTGGCATTCAAGATGAACAATAATCTAATGCTAAATGTAAAAGCTGGTAGCTAAATAGGAGCCATCTTATAATTATGCAACTTCTAATCCGATTAGTCGACTAATCGTTCTAATGGTCGATGACTAGTCAACTATCAAAATAGTCGTAAGTTGCAGCCCTATAAAGCAGTTACTGATGGGTCAGCAATGGGCCCGGAGTACTACAGCGTCACACGCATTTTAGAAGATGCTTCACGTAGCAGTCGGTTCACGATATTACTAATTTAAGGTAAATTATATTAAAAATTTAGTAATTACAGCTATGAATCCAACTGGATGTCAAATCCAGAGTAAATACAATGACACCATACTTAACGACCACGTGGTAAATCCCTCCCAGCACACCGGTACTCAAAGGGCCAATCCAGATTAGCTAGATGTATCTTATTAATTTATACATCTGCTAAATAAAAGAACTTAGGTGAGGCTCATTAACTGAACGTCAAACTGAGTTTCGTGCATCTGCAGGTTTTGGTGAATCAGCCCAGGTAAAGGCAGACAGACAGATGTGAGAACTGAAAAGGCCCACCAATGGATCCTCTGTCGGAGTCGTACATGCCAGATGTTCGGCGAGTCCTTCGGCGCGGGGTTCCTGTCGGGAACACGATGACAGGATGAGGGGGGCAGGGCAGGGGCAGGGCGTGGGTGGGGGCAGGGCGGGGTGGACACAGAAGTGAGCCGGAACGGCAGCCAAGCACGGCGCCCTCGGCCTTCTGCTCACCTTCACGCCACTAGAAATGTCACTTTCATTGCAAACTAGACTGCAAAGCATTACCACCCCCCCCCTCCCCCAGAGAAGTCCAGATCCCACAAGGAACATGCGCCAACCTGAACAGCACTGCAGAGGACAATTAAGCTTAATGTTCTCAGATTTCAGGAGGGGGGGGGGTCATTATAAATCAATTTTTTTTTGGTTTGCAAACCAACCAAACTGAAACGCATGTACTAACGTCACTTATCCAGTAATTCTATCCTTAAAAGAAACACAGAAAATAGATTCAGTTCATAAAAGGTATGTATATAAGAGTAATCCATGAAAAACAAGTTAAAAAGCACTCTTGTTTTTATTCTAAATGTTCATTTGGTCAATCAGTGCACTTCTGATTTCGGTTTACTACAAATAAAAACCTATAATAGATAAATACAACTGGCTATGTTGCTGCCTGTTGTGCAAAAGGTCTTTGCAAAGTTTGCAAATCACAGTAGATTGGGGCATGCCAGATTTCACAAATCCAAATCATTTCCAGACAATCGAACTAACCCTTTTCTGGAACCAATTTTCCCTCAAATCATGTCACCCTGCTTCAACAGCATAGCCGACCTGCTTTTTGGCCATGTGTTTGTGGCGTGACATGAGTGCAGTGATTTTAGCATTCTTCCCTTTTAAATCAAGTTAACTGATTAAAAATAAGTCCAAGTTCAAGATCCAGTCATTAAGTTGAGATCCACTGGGACAAATAATTTACAAAGTGAGATGTACAGACAGCACTAAAGTCTTGTTTCACATCGGTCTGTTTTTCTTGTAGTGCTGCTTTCTTGTTGTACTGCTACCGCAGCCTCTGAGCATGCAGACATCACGCGACAGGTACAGTGCGTCACTTGGCAAAGCGGCTGCTAAGAGTCAAAGTAATTGTACCGCTGTATCACAATTCTTGCCATAGCTCTGAAACGCTTATTGTGGATACAACTGCATAGTCACGATAAAATCATCATATTGCCCGCGGTTACTTTCAGCCATCTAAAAATCCCAGCTGCAGCGCTCTGGCCAAACTGCACGTGAACCTCTGTCACTGACAAGCAGCATTACACAGAAGCTGACACAGTGAAATGCATTTTCATGAATTACCAAACTTATAAACCTGTTCGAAATAAGCAGCAAAAATATATAAACAGAGCGAGCTGCCCAGGACGTTGAAGACCAGCACATCACCTGGTAACCAGAATATTTTTATCTCATCAGGCACTGGGATTAGTCAGCCCGAGTGGTGATGTAATCAACTGTACTGTGGCCAGAATTTGGGAAGGGGGGCGGTTTGTCTACTTGGGAATCTCTGCCTTAACACTTAATTAAAAACACCCCGCACACAAAGACTGTGAAAGCCATTGAGCAATGTGAGACGCAGGCCGGGGCCCCAGCGTGCCCCCTTACCTTCGCCATTGGGGATGCTGTCCTGGCGGGGGGCTTTCCCACAGGGGCGGCCATCGCTGCCGGGTGCTTTGGTGATGCTGCTGCCAGCACTGCGTGGCACGCTGGGGGGCGTGGACCGGAGCGGAGGGCGCCCTCGCTTGGCCCCCGGTTTGGGTAGCTTCTCCTCCTCCCCCTTTTCTGCCTCCTCCTTGCTCTGCAGGGAGCAGTGGTCACCTTTAGAGCCTTGCCACCCGCGCCACTCCGCCCCGCCATAGCATGGCAGACTCTTACCTTCACCTTTCTCTTCTGCCTCCTTTTGTTCCCTGCCTTGTCCACAGGCCAGATTATGCGGTCAGCTTTGACCCACTCATCATACCTGCAGGAGCAAATGGGTTTTACCACTCAAAGGACATCCAGTCTCATTCAGTTTCTCTAGCCTGCTCCAGATTTTTCCAGATTATTCCATACATTTCGGTGCAATTCATACATCTCTGATATTTACAGAATGACAAAGTACTGTAAGCATGAGATGGCAAACAGTTTGTAAAGCACGTCTGGGCTCTAACACGCAACACTGGGAACAACATGTCATGTCACTACGGCTAGGTTCTCGCTGTCCAATCGTCACGGGCGATTAACATGTGAATGTGCCCGATTAATTTCTCAGCCATTTCACCACACTGCTAAAAATCAAGCTCACAATCCCAACCGTTTTGTTACAATAAACATGTCTGTGATAAGCCTTTTACTTCAGACACATTCTAGTCCCACCACAAGCGGGTAGGAAATAACGGCGGCCCGAGTCCAAGAGTCAGTTTTTAAGAATGTCTGAGCAATGAGAGCCGCCTCGGGCACTGAAGACCTTAAGGCAGATTTCAGTAGACAAACTATTCAAACTATACGTCTCTGTCAGCTCCGGAGCTGAAGCCTCAGCAATCGGGTTACAGGGTTGACAGTCAGCAGACTTAAAAAATAAAGAAACATATGGAGGTTGAAAAGTAACAAATTAGTGTTCTGTACAGGGTTCCCCCAGTTCTGGCAGAATAAATTTCCATAACTTTTTCAACATTTTTCCAGTACCACAAGAAAATTTTCCAAAACCTTTGATTTGATGATCATGCAGTTTCAGATAGTAATTGTCCTCATGCCCCGATCGTCTGCTCCTTCCATGTGCCACGCCCCCCCGTTGATCTTGTGTGGGACCCCATGTCATCGACTGTTTCTGGTTGTTGTCATTAGTCCTCTGTAGTTAGTCCATGTTTCAGTTCGTTTCCCCAGTCCGGTCATTGTAATATCACTGCGTGTTTTCTGACCTGCGCTTTTTATTAAACCACGTGTTCCCTGATTTCCTGACTGCCGCTCCGTCGTCTCCGCTCTGCATCCCGCATACGGCACAACAGTAATCATGCATTCCATTCGCCTCGGGGACTGATTTTTGGATTCCGATATTACAATCATATCCGCTAAACACCGAAAACCAAGTCGGATGCGTTCCATTTGCCACAGAAGTAGCAATACCATGAAAATTCATATGCCCATATGAAAAAGCAAGATTTTTGCTTAGCTGGACAACTTGTTGGATTTAAAGTAGCACAGTTTAAATGGCCTTTATCTTCGTTCACTTACAATTAGCCCAAACTACCTTAAATCCGACAAATCATGAAATCCAATTCTAGACTGGATAACTGGTAGCCATTGTTAGCAATATCACTTGATAACACATTACATGCGGTGCTTCACGTATAAAACTCTGTAGCAACACATCCACAGATAAGCTGGACGGTATAGTGTGTGCAACCGATTTAATGAGCCACAAATAAGAAATAGTGCTTAAACAGGATAAAACTACAACTTTCCCTTCTGTTGATAAAAGGAGCAGCCATCTTGGATTCTGAACTTGGGATCCTCTGTGCTGCTTCGAGATATTTCTCGGATCTCTGAGAAACGTGAGCGTGCATGTCGTCACTTCCGGCTTCAAAACGCAGAATCCGAGGTCCGAGAGGAAATCGAATGCAGCATAACACTACAAGTTTTGGTACAAAAATAGCCAATCTGCTTACCAAACAGACGGACAACTTTCGCCAATGCGCAAATCTTTCAATTAAGAAACTTAATTCCAATACTATAATTATATAATTGGTAGAGGCAAATGGAGTCAAAAACGGGAAACTGATCAATAAAATTCAAATACGTGTAAAAAAAAAATAATAAAAACCATAAAAACTGCAATAACGAGCACAAAAGCAGCCACGCTCACAATCCAATGTGCTGTATGTCATTCTGAGCAGGGAAGCATTTTGGTCAGACAGGACGCAGCTGTACCATGAAGCACGTAGAGGCTTCGTTGAGAGAACAGGTTCAAAAAGCTTCAGTAAGTTTGCGGCCATGGGGACTACCTACAAGGGACTCCGAATGGGACAGAGTTCCTGCGGTGGGAATGCAACAAAAGGTTCTAGGTTCCTGAAAACTGTTCCGGCAGGTGGGAAAGCAACCACTGACAAGCACAGACACACTCACCGTAGAGCTGCTGCTAAGCGAGCGAGCATGTTAGAGGGTGATTATGAGCCATAGGTGCAAAAAATTTCAATCCATACATTCTAGATCTGCCATACGTGGTCTCTCTGGGTTAATTAAGAACTAAAGGGTGCACTGGGGAAATGGAAAACATGCGCAAAAACAGCAGGCTGTTGCCTAGCAGTGTATTTGTCAACAGTCACATGGGGTGCTTTCCCACCGCGCCAAGTACGGTACTTTTGGAACTTTCGCTCTTCCCATCAACTTCCGGTAAAACAGCAAAAGCTCCAGCACCGAAAGTGCCAAACCAGCTGGGGTATTTCCTTAGTACCTCGG
>JABFEA020000029.1:4911685-4936491 GCA_019775915.2 Cyphomyrus plagiostoma
CCCCCCCCCCCCCCCCCCGCCCCCCCCCCCCCCCCCCCCCCGCGGCCCCGGCCCGCCGGCCCCCCCCCCGGCCGCCCGCCCCCCCCCCAGGCGGGCGACACTCACATGGGCAGTGAGGACCGCCTCCCACGGTTTGTCTTCTTTCCAATGACAGGAGTGCCAAAGTGCTCTGGGTTGGTGAGGGGGAGCTGGTCCAAAGTCTGAGGTGGGGGGGTTAATATGCACCTGAGCAGTCAGAGCAGAGCAATCATGTGCATAGAGCGTGTAGGACGCCGGGTACCTCGCTCTCCGCAAAATGCCTCTCGCCCTTCAGGCACAGCGACGTCCGCCGTAGCGTCTTCTCATCGCCGTCATCGAACACTGAGAAAGGATAATGGGAATGGGGGGGGGGGGTTAAAGGCTGGGCGGGGTGGGTTCAGGCCTGCTCAGCCTTTAACAGGAGCCAGGGGCACCCAGCGAAATGCCAAAAAGCAGAAGGTAGAAGTGGAGAGCGGTTTACAGTGGATAACTGGGCACACTGCGTATGCTGCAGCCAGAAGCACGTCTTTGGCAGCAGAGAGCAACTTTACAAGCCGAACTGTGTGGTGGCTGAGAGGGGTGGGGGGGGGGAATGATCGACGGGGCTCTCTGCAGCCTGTCACCATCTCGTGAGGTGCCTTTTACAGAAAGTCCAACTAGCTCCACTTGTCAGGGGGGGGAGCACAGAGCCATGTATGAAGAAGGGACAAAGTCAGTGTTAAGGTTTCTTGATAAATACCTTCACAGAATGCAAGTACCTATACTTCGCATCAGAAGTGGGACAGTAGCATGCAGTCAGAGTGAATGGGTGTCCTGCGCCACAGCACCCCACAGCCCTGTCAGCTTACTATCCTTACGTCGGGAGAAGTGGCTGTTTCATGCACTGACCAAAATTTAGACGAAGGCAGAGGACGCGGAAAATCAGCACAGAGAGACTCTCCAGGGTCTTGCTAAGGCAAATGTGAGCTGGCTGTCATTTAACCAAGATATTAACTTATTAACTTACATAAAGGAAAGCCGCCTCATGTTAGACAGGGGCTGCAATATGCAAGCATACATGTACAGCACAGAGCAAATAAGTCACCCATTATGAAAGCAAACAGATAACGAGCAGAGTAAATAATGATTGCACTGCCATAGAAGCGGCCTGCGATCAGACTGTCCTTCCAGACAGGGAGAACAAAGATGAAGACGGAGGAGGAGGAGCTCTACAGCATCTGGAAAAATGCCTTTCCTGCCACACTATTACAATGTGGATGCAAACAAAACATTAAGTGGAAGGATAGCTGCCTGTTTAACCCACTTTAACAGTGTAACCACATCATGGGGGACCCTTTGCCCCCCCCCCCACCTTCCTTCTGCACCTGTGTGACAGAAGCATGAGGTTTGGTTTGAATTTACCTGTAAAATCTCTCATGCACAAGACTCCTCCCATTTCCTTAAAACAGGAGATGATCAGTTACAGGAGATGCCAGGATCTATGACCTGGACAAACCCGGCAAGAACTGTCCAAAACCAGACAACCGCAGCTGGTTCCAGAGCCAAAAGTGACTAACTCAGAGTGGAGCGAGAGCAGCAGTTAAGGTTTCATTAACGGAGATAGCCTGGACTGTAGCAGCGTATCTGCTGACCTTCCATCCCCTACACATGTCTGTTTGATGTCATGCAGAATGGATCCCGGGAGTCTGAAGGGATGGATACTCGCTCTGGTTTTGTTATAAAAACAGTTCACGTCACAAAACAGTTCTTACAATCTGTACTATTTCTGCCCCAAAAACACCAATTAGTACCAGCGGCGGGGAACACGCAGGATTCAGTGCACTCTCCTGCCAATCTAACCTACCTCAAACTGCCTGCTACCTTCTCGAGTGCACATGAGAGCTGCAACCACACACCCCTTTCTCGCTCGCCTTTGTCTTCTCTTACTCCCCCTTGTATTAAATACTGCCTGCTGCAATCCACCGCTGTCCCAGCCTCCTAAAAATAGACGACTGCTGCTAGATGCCTCGCTGGCCCGTCTGCGCCACGTGCATCCAGCTCACGGCAAGCTGCGTGAATCAGCGGTCGAGCTGGACGGCCAGTGGGGTGCAAACCGCCGCCGCCCCCACTCCCCCCAGCACTCACATTCCCTATTCAGCATCCAAGTGTGAAGAAACACCAGTCAGGCCCATCCACTATTGCAGCTGCCCCATGGCCACTGCAGCCAGGTCAGGCCAGACCCTGGGGGGGGGGGCATATTTCATTTTTGGCCACAAGGGGCCATAAAGTACGAAGCTGGTACATGTTCAGGGCTGTGTTCAGGGGCCACAAACAGTGAGAGTAAAAATCACGTGACCTGAGAGGCTGTAAGAAGAGACCCCACCCATCGCACCCCTGCCACGTCCTCTGACGCAAACTTCCTGAAGATGCCCAACAGCCGATGTGATATGGCATCACTCCCACCCGCGGCTCCCTGCCCAAAGACGCTGCATCCAGACCATTTCTGCTATTGCTTACTGCCGTCAACAGAAAAAACACCTGCATGCTAGCATGTCTATCCTCAGAAACCAATTTCTCAAATTCAGGCTGGACGCCACTTTTAAATCAGCACCAAACATCTACTTAATGTCAACTATAACCAGAGCCAACTATATCCATCAACCACATCAGGGAAAAAAAAAAAATAACCCAAAGTCATGCAGTGACTCTAAGCAAATACAACAGCTAACCTGCAATTAAAGCATCCAGTACGCTGTCACTCTGTTTGGGGATTTGTTTTCACAGAAACAAGCTGCTAGCATAATTGCTGCTGGATTCAGAACTAATTGCGACACTGTGCCTGTGAAAAGCGTCACGTTAACCGGAAGGTGGCTTACCCACGGTGTACCAGCTGGCGTCCGTGAGCTTGCTAATGACCCCTTCGCTAAGCCCACCTTCTGGGTTCTTCACCTCCACCGTAGAGCCGACCTGCAGGAGGAGGAGAGGTCTACCTGTGAGCACAACCTGAAGAAACGGGGAGCGGTGCCCCACCTCCCAAAAGCTCATACAAGTCACTCTGGTTCTTCTGTGATAATCCATTCACACAAGTGATGCCCAGAGACTAAGAACTATGGGAAGCCCAGACTCCATAAATACCTCTGGAGTTACTCTGTTGAGTAAACAATATATTAATTACACTTGACTTCAGAAAAAAAAAAAAAACAGTAACATGTCAATTAAGACAAGACACTGCAGACCCCAAAACGGGACAAAATGATCCATCACGTCAAACCATCAGTATACAGAACAAGTAAAGAGAAACATTAGGGAACATCCATGCTAACTGCACGTTTAATGCCGATATCTTGTTCATGAAGTCTGAAAGTTATAGTTCAAGAATTATTGCTCTTACCCTGAGGGGTCCTTTAACCTGATCGTCCTGGACGATGTGTGAGGTGCTGTCTCCCTTAAGCACCACCTTAAAGGGAAGAGACGCAGAGAAAGCGGGGGGTTTAGTCAAGGTGAACTAATGTGGTTGCGTAATGCACAGGCCCTGCACCGACTGATAAGCCTGCAGAGCGCTTCTACATGAAGTCACAGCTACTCAGGGCAGCCCAGGAGCCCCCGGCTGGCTGTCACAGCCCCCCTGGCAGTCTATCCAGCCCATCACATGGTCACAGCCCGCTCTGCCGTCATGCAGAAGCCCACCCACTTGGAGCTACGAGAACTCCCGCTGACAGACCCAGCAGGGCGCGCCTCGCCCCCACCCAACGACCCCCCCTCAAAGCGCGCCAAAAAGGACTTCAGTTTTCTGCCTGATGACTGACGGCGATGGCGCCTGTCAATCTCCATGACGTGGTGAGGGAAGAGAACGGTGAGGAGCGTAAAGGCTCGTCTCCATAACGCTCTGAACCAGGGACGGCAGGGAGATGCCGAACGGACATCACCCACTGGAGCAGGCGCGTGCTGGCTCTGCATGGCGGCCTGCACGCTTCAACACAACTACGACGATGTCACATCACCAGAGAACACTGTCGCAGTGACCAGGCTGGCCTACAGGAGTACAGCTGCAACACACTGGACTGTGCCACAGACAGGAATCCAAGATTTCAATATAAAGCAGCTATGACAGTACAGCGACTGAGGCCCATGTAAACGGCACAACTCCGCACACACTGTACAGAAATTAACGTAAGGGGGAGGAGGTACAGGAAGTACCAACTGGGGTGGGATTCTCATGTGGCGCCGCATGGCAACACTGACGCCTCGAGAACGTATCTGCCGGGGATTCGGCAGCGTCCAACACCGCAGTCGCCTGACGCTGCTGGCATGACCGGTCCAGAGACAAGTCCGTACATGAAGAGCATCACAGGAACACACGAGAAGCAGGTTTCCCTCCACCACACAGATCCCGTGTGAAACCAGACCAAACGAGCATACAAGCCACCAGAAGACAGCAGTATCTGCTTTCGACATGCTCTTTCCTATATCGCGTGACCAAAAAGAATTCCTTAACTGCAAGGGGCAGAGAAAACTCAAGAAATTAACTCAAAACCACATGTAATGCAAGCAAGGCTGCTTTTCAGGATATATTCACCATCAGAATATAAAAAATTCAGTTCCAGATAAAACGCTGTCACCTAAAAATCAAACAATGCTTCACAATATCACCTGCTGCCACGCTGTTCGAATCGTACTTCACTTATTCCTGGCATTCTAGTATTTTTAGAAATGACTAAAAATACATCCTGTTCACTAGCTACAGCTTTCAATGTTACTTTTCATTAACCAGAGCCCCCCTTAAAATGGCCAAGGACACGAACATTCAACATCTGGGCATTTGTTCCAACCAAAAAGTGTACTTGCATCATCTAAGACAATCACACTTCAAAAATGATGCTTGTGGATACTGTTATCCTGTTCAAACTGCAATGTCATATTAATGGGGAAGGAATCGTAACATGCAGTTCCTTACTTGACAAGTAAGGCTGAAGGTAACAGACAGTCATATATACACACATCTCAAGGCGGGGGTTGCAAACGGCCGCCTCAGGACATAAGATAGAGCTGTAAGTTTCATCTTAATAAGGAAGGCTGATAATGTAGTAAAAGTAATTTAGTAAAAAGTATCAACAGCAAGGTTAAAAAAAAGCAAAACTTTAAGATCCAAGATATCACCAAAAGCTACAGAACTTAACCCTGTGCTAAAGTACCTGTCCCTGAATTACACGTCACTTTCTAGCAAGTCGGTCACCAGTACGTCACCCACCAGAAGGGAGCCGATGAGTAGCTCGCAGAACCCATTTACAGAAATAGGATCAATTACTCTGTTAATATCCGTTTATTTTGCTTATAAAGTTGTACACTGAGGTAGTACCAGAAGTTTCAGTGTGTGTCTGACAAGGGTGAGCAACAGAGTTTATGCCCCTGGCTGACATGATCAAGTAACAAACACGCAGCTGACCAGATTATTTTTTTGTATAGAAGTAGCTCTCAGTGTACATAACGTTGGAGACCCCTGCACCGACAGGATACGGCCTGCCAGTTTTGTGACGTCTGACAGATTCTCACCTTCACTTTGACCATCCTCTTCACATTCTTGATTTTTGCCTCACAGAAGGCACCCCGGTACTTAGCGCTGACGTCCGTCCCCACTGTCAAATAGGCAGGCTCATCCGCTGCCTGAAACGCAGAAAGGAAAGGCAACCATTAAAAAAAAAAAAAGGAGAGAAACCATCATCTAATAAAAACTGTGTGCTGTAAAGTAACTGACAAGCTTCTAATGTGCTCAACATGCCACAAATTCAGAAAGAAAAAAAGCACAGTGACCATAAGCTGCAGGGAACATGGACAAGTTCCTGATACATTCCTGTTACAGACCACTGCAACTGAAAATGTAGTTCTTAATTTTAAACATTGCAAAATTTGTCTTGCATTACTGGAGTTTTGGAGTCGTTATCAACAGCTATTACCCCAAAGCAGCAAATATTCATACTTTCATCTCATAATTATCAAAGGTGGGTGGGACGGTAGCCAACTGACAGGCCAGAGCACATGACAAGGTTAAGAGCCATGCAGCATTCAGTGAACCTTAGTGCACAAGGTAGACTGGGATCTGCTGCAGCCTAATGAGGAGCTCAGATACCCCACATAAGATTCTGTTCCTTCAATAGGGGCCATTTGGAAACATTGGCACAAGGTGGGGAGCAGTGAAAGGCTGATCGACAGTTCTGTCGGTTTTCACGTTTATGCTTTGGCCTGGCTGGTATTAAAAGACCTAAAAGTTACCAAATGCATCAACAAATGTCATCAGAGATCCATCTTTAAGCAAAAGCAGTGGGACTTGGAGCGGTCGTCATGCAGACACAAAGACGACGCGCCAGCTTTACAGAGCGGGGTCGACTCCCCTGGCGATAAGCAAAGCTATCTCGCATTTGCTACAGCTACGAGCAAGCAGATCCGGTTGCTGTTTATAAAATAGCAGCGGTACACTGTGTCTGGAGCTAGAGGGACATGTTAAACCGCACGCTGTGATCGCGGGGCAAGTGGACACGTGTGCGGCTAACTGGCTAGCCATCAGGGCTATGAGAGCTAGCTGAGGGGCGACGACAGGCCGGTGGGGAGGCGTCGCCTGCATCTCCCGCAAGGTAAAGTCACTTACCTTCATCGTGGAGGCTATTTGAGGGATTCCAGGTCGAATGGTTTATGACTGCTGAAAAAACTGGGGAGACAAGAAAAGGGGGTATGAGATCTATCGAAAAAACTATTTTTTAATTCATCTGCACGTAACCGATACAAAAAGATAAAAGGCATGCTGGATACTTTAACGCATTCTTCTGCAGCTCGGCTCAACTCCCCCTTACTCGGTAGATTAACAAAAAAAGAAACGCTTCAGCAGGCAATCCCAGTCAGTTTTCCGCGAAACTGTTTTTATTATGCCATTTTTAATTGCGGGGAAAGTGGCATTTTTGTGTGACGGTGTTTGGCATGCAGCTGCGGGGGGCTAAGAGATACCAGGAGGGCTGCGAGTCGCTCCTTCCCGCTTTGCTCCCCGATCCCGACCGTGTCACGTCGCCATCATTGCGCCCTCGGCGTCGCACCGTGTCAATAGCAGGCTAAAGCGCTGCCCGCCTAGCAAACACGCACACGGCGCCCGGGGCAGGCGAGGAGGGGCGTCGCGTCTCCCCGACGCCGAAAAGTTTCTGCGAAACGGTCTAATAACGCCGCCGCGGAGAAAAGATCGGGCGGTCTCGGTGAGAGGGGGGTGGGGGAGGAGTGGGAACGGAAGAACTGTAGCTAAGCTACCAAGTTAGCCAGCTAACTAGCTCACCGAGTATCCCTCGCTGTGGCGATTTAAAACGCCGAGCTGTTCCCATAGCTGACCGAGCTCAGCTCGCAGCTCTGTTTTCGCTGGAAACGCGCCGACTGACTGACTCACCGCAAAGTAACTGGCGCGAATTCATTATTTATTAAAGTGATCTACAAAAGGCGCATTTCGCCGCAAAAACAAGCCGACTGGCCCCTGCCATTCAATTCCTCACCCATCTCTTCCCTTCCCTTCAAAAACTACAAAGCGCACACTTAACCACCGGCCGTCACCCCGCCAAAGTACAGACCGATGACACACTGAAGCGTCCTTAATAACGAATGTTAACGGTTACCTATTTTTTGTGAAATATCCGCAGCTATACTTACATACAGCGACGAGACTATTCTCCACTTGCCAGGTTTGCAAAGCAATAAACGAAATAACAAGCTGTTGAGCCGAGGCAGTGTTTCTCGAAACCCAATTGGCTGCGGCAGCAGTAGTGAATGTGGGTAAGAGTTGGGATTGGTTGCTAAATATCGTAATTTCTATAGGCCCTACAGATTTCCATCATGTGATTGGCTCATATAAAAGCGGCGCTCTGAAGGGTGTATGCTTATTGGGTTTTCCCGTAGATCTTCTTTACAATAAGGCATTCCGTCTTCAAAATGCGATTGGTCTTCCTTCATCCGGTGTTGGGCTCCGTTTTCCAGCCATTGGCTAAACAAATTCAGAGCTTGCCCTCCTGAGTCTAACCATTGGCTAAATTTAATACATTGAGACAGAAGCGGCTATCTGGAGTGTCATTATGCGCAAGTGCAAATTTGCGAAAGCGTGTATGGAGCATCATACTGCGCATGTCTTGCTGATGATCTTCTTTCGCCATTTTGTTAGTGATTATTTTCCATTTCGGGGCTGAGGTAAAGAGAAAGAAGGGCGCATTATTAAAGGTGGGTTAATGTTGATTCTTAACATTCTTCTACCTGGTCGTGTTCATTATTTCGGAGGTTTTACACAAAGGATGTAGATTAACGTGATCCGTGGCGCTTCGTAGTACACAATGGTCTTAAAAAGAAATTGTTACAAAAAGGTCAAATGAAGGCTGTCTAGAGAGCAATGGCGTCTCTTCTAATTCTTCACAACGTCACAGTTGTTTCGACGACGACGTAACCGGAAGCAGATGGGGGCGTGGAAAAAACAAACAGCCTTACTGTAGGAAACGTGATTGAAGTTACTGCGAGTCTTAAGAAAAATAAAAACTAACTTACCACGTAGGAACAAGCGTAATGGCGCTTAAAAAACCCATTGCTCCTCATTTGTTAAGTCATATACACGTTGTATGCCGATTTGAGATGTTACACCATGACAATTATAAATAACGTTAAATGATATTGTATATTTACTATTTATACCAACTGACTGAACTCTTCATCATTGGTTGATAATTCATGTTCATTTCAGAATGTTTTTCTGTATGTTATTGCGGATCTTGGTAGCTCATATTCAGTTGTATAGCTCTCTCTTTGTATAATATTTTCGTGCTGTGGGTTACAGTTCAGCAGGCTTTACATGTTCCCATCCTGCTTGGCCTTCCTACCACTATTCAAAATAATGTTGAATTAATGGGTATAAATTGCGCTTATTGTATGATGTAATGTGAGTGAATGCATATTTTTATGTGGGGTTTTCAGATGAGCTAACAGATTTTTTTTTTTTTAAATTTGAAATGTCCATATGTGTCTAGGATTCTTCTTGCAGTTTAGAATTTAAGAATCTTTTAATGCAATAATGCATTAAATAGAGTTATGTATTGTAGGGTACAGACATCTGATACGAAAGAAAGAAAAACATACTGAAAATGGTGGCTTTTGATTAAATCAGATAAAACCTGAAATATAAATGTGGCCGTGTGTTCTGCAGGTAACAGGGGTAACAGAGAATAGAGATTCATTTATACCTGGGACTGCAGAAGCAAAGAAACAGCTGTAAGTACTGGATGTTGGCAGCAGTGTGCTTAGATGTGAACTAGAGCAGAACAGCTGGGGCTCTTCGCTGTCCTGCAGAATCCTGGCACCCTTCTTCATCACCATAAAAGGAATCTGTCCAGCAGTGGCGAGCATTACTCCTTAGTCTTAAGATGCTTGCAAGCTTGTTCTTTTGAGGCTGAGGGCTGGTGGTGTGGCAGAGCCGTTTAAGCAAGTGTGATGTCCCTTTTAAAATTTTAATTAGCTCATGCCCTTCACACAGCCTGCCAGTGACAAGATGTATGTCCCCTGCGGCAGTCTCCAAGTGTGGGGAGAAGCTCCATATTACCGTTCGCAAGCCAGGCTTGCAAGGCTTAGCACTGCATTAACTCTACCTTCTCATGCAGAGTGGATCCCCAGAATACCTGAGGAAGGCTGACGACATGCTGATGAAATACAATTCATTAAAGGGTCAGCATCTGACGGTGTGTTCGGAGCGTAGCGAAGGACCAGCCGTCCATGTATATACGCTCTCTATCTTGTCAGTCTTGCAGGAGTCCTTTGAAGGTGCAGAAGCACTCTACAAATGGTCTGTGTGCAGTAAGGCAGAAAAGACAGTCTGTGATTTGAATCTCCTGTCAGATCTTGTTTTCTTTTCGGCTTGCAGGGGGCTCCCAGCTCTGAGCCAGTGCTGCACGCTTGGTCACCCTGCCTCACTTGCCGTGTTTCAGTTCTCCTTCTCACGCCGGACCCGAGGACATGCATCTCCAGCCGGCAGTGGCACATTCTGCTGATCGTCGATCGACAGTGGTGACGTTTATCCTCTTAATTTTTCCCACTCCTGTCGCCTTTTTCCTCCTCAGTTTTCCCACCAGGTTGTTTAAGCTGACGGTGAAACTCGGAAGTCAATAATCTGTCCATCTTCCAATGTCTTAAAATGGTCAGTGTCAAGGGGGACTGGGAACTAATCCAGCAACACAGTCATAGAGTCACCAGTTAGCCTAATTGCGCAACTTTGGATTGGGCCATTTAAACTTGGGCCATTTAACCCCCCCCCACAAAAGGCTGGAGGCATGTAGTCATAGTTGATGCCCACAATTCAGCGATCATTAAAAGATGATATGTGGAGGGGTAGGGGGGACGCCACCATGTCGCGATGTAATCCTTATGTTTATTCATTTCGGTTAGCGGAGCGCGTCACGTGTGACTGTTTTGGTAAATTATGGAAGCAATAAGCACTGAAGTGGCAGTGAAGAAAGGGACAGATCAGCAGCCACATCATCTTTTAAATGGTGTGGTGGTACTTTTTGCAGTTTAAAGTTCGACACATTTCTTAGACATAAGGATACACTAAGTTTTTACAGATCACTAACTCTTGGCCATCACAATACACATCTCATTAATATTTTAGGCACATCAGTAATCTACTTGCCAAACTGTCGGTGTAAGTAAATGTCAGTATAGTACCAAAAAGTCTGCATCCAGACAAACATTTCACCCATCATCTAAAGCCCTGGTGATTATTGGGCATGCGCCATATATTTGCAGTTACATCACGACTGCTCTGCGGAGGGCTGATGTTCCCCGATAGAAGCCATGTGCACATGATCTGTTTATGACAGAAATGGTTCTCAGCTTGTGTATCCTCAGGACCCACATTTTTTTCTTGGTCATTAATAGGCCTGTATGATGTGAGGAAAATCTGCAATGCACAACAACATTGTTCAGTAGTGCACTGATGATATTGTCTTGCAATAAATAAACATTAAACTGTGCATACTAGGCCATGTATTTTTGGTTTAATAGGTGCACTGCTATACTGAGCTGAAAATATATTATAAAACATGTCGGTTATACTATCAAGCTAAATATAAATTATTTTTTTATAACTAATAACTGACCTTTTTAAAAGACATTTATTGACAAATTTTGTACATCAGTGAAACAGTTATCAAGCATAATATACAGTTATACTTGATGAAACATAACTGTCAAGCTAAATATACATTAATAACCAAGCTAAATATAAACAATTTTTTATGATAATTAGTAAAATGCTGCATTTATGAGCATGTTTTATTGTTGTCAACGCTTGCTGCCGAGGTAAGGGTAAATTTGCGGGGTAACTTGAAACTTATGATTGCATAATCACGATTGTGTCATTAGCCTAACAGTCGTCACGTCACAGGAGGAAGGAATTTGTGCAATGGAAGAGATGTTGCATGACAGCTCCATCTGATAGGCGAGATGTTTGTATGCTGAGTGTGGGTGCGTGGCTTGTGTAAATGAAAATATTTTTGTTGTTCATCATGTTTCCAGCAGACTTTGCAATGTGTTTATTGCGCATGTTCATATCGCGATGACAATGTGCTTTATTGGTCAGCCTAAGTCAGTAAGTCACAACTCAAATTTTGAACCAAATTTATTGCACAAAGGAATAGTGCAGTAATAGTAAATAGAACATTAACAGTAGCACAATACCTTCGTGCACTGTAGAAAAAAAACAACTAAAGTCTGACATTGGGGGGGGGGGGGGGACAATGATTTTTTTGGCCACATGCTCTGTGACCCAATGAAAATGGTTATTTGGTGTATAACTAAGGTTATTGGGTTATTTATCACTATACATATGTGACTGTACTTGGTAGAAGGGATTATAGAATTTAGACAGGATATAACTCACTATAATTATGATTTAGTTCCTAATAGTTTCGAAACAAATTGTTTTCCCTGCTGTACCAAAATTGCACCAAACCGTGAACCCAAAAGCAAGGTTTGTGCCGAATCCATGAATTTTATGTACTGTTACATCCTTAGCTGTAATTAAGCAAGTTACAACTCACAGGAAAGCACTGAATTATCATTTTATGCTACCCAATATATAGAAAAGACGCTATATCTTTTTTTTTTTTTACAATTAACTTTCTGAACTCTGAAAGGTATGTGTAATTCACATGCTAAATTTGATCAAAATCGGAAATGGTGACGCAAAGGCCATTTGTTGAATTAAAATGGATTGACCCAAACTTTTTTTTTGAGAATGCAGGGTCAGCCAGTCTCTGGAGCTCCTCTGGGTTAAGGGCCCTGCTCAGGGGTCCAATAGCAGAATCGCTCTGCTGACACACTAGGCCACACCCTCCCGTACAGGCTTGAACCCGAGGTCAGTGATCTCTAACCAATTGTAGGATAAGATTGGTCTTACTAACCCGCTGTGATTGTGAATCTTACTTCTTAGTTATTGTTGTACTGAGATATTCAGTTAGTATCTGTGGATCCCTGATTGTTATGTCAGATGCATTTCGTAGGCAGCCGCCTTGTATTGATCATTTAGCCTGACCTTGTAATTGACTGCTCTGCTTGTCTCCCTAATTAAAACATCACCCTAAACCTATGGCTGTAACTGAGTGCCGGTGGGCCTGGGGTTGGTCTGGAGGTGGGGTGAACCTGTACGGTGCCTGATTAAAACTGCACTACGGGGGCGTGTTCCCTTTAAAAGTATCTTGCAAGACATTTATAGTTGTTGAGTTGTAAATGTATGCCTGAATAAAAAGTTGTGAGCAGTCAAAATTGTGAGTGTAGATTAGAGTTTAACATTTTAAATAATCAAAAGTGGCTGCGGTCATTGCAATTGTATCCTTTGTTCTATGACACACTTATTAGACTCCACATAACATTACAATTGAGTGTTATGTTTATAACTGATGCATCCTGGTGAATTCTGTCAACTGTCAGTTGTATGAACCTTTCAGGCTAAGGTTTGTAAGGTAGGAGTTGGATGTTTGAAATAGCTGCGGGCCGATCGTAAGCTTTCATTTTGGAGGGAAGGATTCTGATGAGTTGAGTGCTGAATGGAGGGCTGGGCCCGTTGCTTGTCGTAACGGTGCACGTGCGCCTGCTCAGTGAGCCATTTCGGTTGCGTGTGAGGCAGTGCTACCTGCTGTGCATTTTTAAGCGAACGAGGGCCCCATTTGATGCCAATGAACTTGGGAAATTACTAATTAAAATCTGCCTTTAAGAGTCCAGGGGAACACACGTTTGTTTGTTTAATTAATGATAAGGTGGCTCAGTTGGTACCCTGAATGAAGATCTTGTCTCCAGGCTTATTGGGTGGGTGGATGGATGGAAGGATGGAAGGAAATGGCACATTTTGGAGAATCAGACCATTGTGTTTCTTTCTGTAGTTGAAAGTACAGCTATTGTGGCTGAAGCCTACAAGTAACCTATTACTTTAAGATTATTCATGGTGTGTTTTGTTTTTCTTTTGCATCATTTTGTAAAGGGAAGTTGTATTGATGTAAACTTTACTATAGAAGCTATAAAGCTGAAAGCCTTTCATTCTCATCATTTCCTCACGTGGCCTGTTTTAAAAGTACAGTGGTACCTCGGTTCTCGAACTCACTAGAACTCGAATTTCTTGAAAGTTGAACAAACCAGTTTGACCTAGACCTTGATCTGAATATAAGTCAAACTGACCTAATATAAATTGTACGCGCCAGGAAATGAATGCAATTCTTACTTGAATGCCTTCTTCACAGACTGGATGATAAACCAAATAAAGCAGCGCAACATTACAGTAACTAGCAATAAATAAACCACTAACTTATGTGTACTATTAGAGCATTTATGTAATTTATTTAAACTTTATTTTAACAAGTAAATTAACTGAACCAGTTCTCACTGCTTTACGCGATATTCGGGAGAGATAGCAGATTACGCATCGGCACTGCCTGGGATACAAATGTCGTGCGTGTAACTAAACTCTTCAGCCAATAAGGGCAAAGGTGTGTCGTCATAGAGGCAGTTCCAGTTTGTGCAGCCGGGTGAAAGGTCGCAATACATCTAACCATAATGCGTTGCGTCCGGATCAGAATGCGTTGCTTTAAGCCAGCGCTGTAAGCAAGTCCAGCGCATCCAATGACCGGACTGAGTAAACAAACTGAAACGCGGACTTAATACGGAGGACTAATGACAACAACCAGAAACAGCTGATCACATGGGGATCCCACATGAGGTTAATGAGGGGGCGTGGCACACAGAAGGAGCGGATGATTGGGGCAAGACAGGGGTAATGTTGGGATAAGATCTTTATCGTTTTGGAAGCCATTAAGGAAAAAAAATGCTGCTCTTGTTTTATCCTGTTTATTTTGTTCAAATGCTAAAAAAATAAAACGTATTTATTATGCTTATAAAAACATATTTGGCTGTATTTTTGGGGGGCCGGGAACTAATTAATTGGTTTTTCATTATTTCTTATGGGAAAAGTTCATTTAGAATTCGAACTTTTTAGGATTCGATCCGGAACGGATTAAGTTTGAGAACCGAGGTACCACTGTATTAATACTTCAAGAATATCCCAGTGTTAAATGTGATGTCCCTCTTTCCACGACAGGAATAATTTTTTCCGGTTTTATGAATGATAGTGAATGATGTTTATCATGCACTTAACACACGTATGAGATTGTGACTGTTTGTAATTTAAGACAGGAATGTTTGTAATATAGCAGTTTAACTGCCGTTTAAATACCGTCTGTGATTGGTATGATCTGAATGTTGCTGAATTTCTGGGTGTGGCCAGAGGGAGCTGGGTGAGGTCCTGCCTGTTGTGCTTGGAGAACAGGTATTGTTAATATGCAGTTCTTGTAAATCTCATTTTACTGGGGAGCCATGAGGTTGCATGACATGCAGGGGGCGGGGCTACTGCCCTGGGTGATGGTTTACACTGAACTCATGTCATAATGAATGTTACATTTATGTAGCACTTCATTTAACCGAATGGGGAACCACGTCAGCCAGCACCACTGTGTGGCCCCCACCTGGATGAAGTAATGGCATTCTGCACCAGTATGTTCACCACACAGTAGCTAAGGTGGAAGGGGCAGCAGAGAATTCACCAGTTAGATACAGGGGATGATTAGGAGGCCAGATTTGATAGGGCCACAGTGGGCAATTTTAGGCAGAGGTACCACCCCTACTCTTTCAAAAGATGCCCCGGGATCTTGTATGACTTCAAAGAGTCAGGACCTCAGTTTTATCCAGTCTCATCCAAAGGACGGCACCATTGTTAGAGCGCAACGTCCCCCGTCACTGCACTGGGACCCACACGTACCTCAGAATGGGTTAATCTGTCGGCCACACCAACGCCTCTTTCAGCAGAAACCCAGCTTCCCTAGTGGTCTCCCATCTAAGTACTGGCCAGGCCCCAAGCCTGCTTAGCTTCAGGTGGATCACCTGGCCTGAACCACGGGTGGTCTAGCTAATGACACAGGCCCATCAAGGCCGCGGAAGCACCAGCTTTAATCCTGGCGACTGTCTCCATGACGGTATAAGGCTAGTCTCAGTCTACTTGGCTGGGATGTGGCTGGCCACGTCTTCAGATAGCTATGAGATCTCCAGAGCCGCATGATGGCAGAGAGAGGGCAGCAGGGATCTGGGGGCCGTGTGGGTGTGTGTGCGGGACAGAGCGTGTCCCTGGCAGCTTGTCGTGCCTGTCATGTGTGGGGGGCTCCCCTGGAGATCGGGTACATCATGCTCAGTGCTGGTAATTTGTATGCAGTTTGTGGGGGAAACAAACCACGTAAATATATCTGCCTCCTGCTTTAAAGTACATGGGGTACCTTAAAAAGAATACGTCTATAATTAGGCACGCTGCAGGAAAAGCTTGTGGATGTTTCCCAGAAATGTGGCTTAATTTGTTTTGTCTGATTTAAGATGATGACCACAGGAATAGGTTATCGAACAATCCTGGTAGTTGGAGTCGTGGTTGTAATGGACGGGGCATCGATGGCAGTAGGACTGTACGTAATGTTATGTCTTGCACTGCATTTTAGTGTGATCACCCTGTAAATTTAATCTGTCCTCATTACTGCATCTGTTTGTTTTCTTCTGAAGCTTCCACGTGTCTCTCTGGTGTTGTTACAGTCGGACGGCTTGCGGGGGTCACATGATCTGTGGAAAGACACAGAAGCCCCTCCTTTTAAATTTGACAGACTTTTTAAAGAGTCTGCTATTTCAGACCCTCAAACCCAAACAGACACACAGACACACACGCACCTGTCACCCAGAAACCACGCTGGTGGTCACACCTGTCGCCTGCCTGCACCGGGTCCAGCATGACCATGCTGTCGCCTCAGCGTTTGTAGAACGTCCTCCTCCTCCCCATCATCACTATGGTCAGGCACCTGAAGAAGGCCTGCTTCCTTGGTGGTGCTACACTGGACACACAGCATACATCTCATCTAAACTCTAGTTTTAGTTTGCCAGAAACTGTAAGATTTATTGTTTAATGCAGAGGAATGTTAATACTTTTTTTAATGATTAAATTAACATGTGATAAGTTTTGATATTGGGCTTCATCTTTGCCAGTAACTCAATGATTTTTAATCTTCTCCATTTCATTTCTGTTTGCTAGTTTTTGTTCCCTAAACCAGTCAGCAGTGGGCAGTTAATCCCACTCTGGTTCTCCTGCGCTGCCCCCTCCCTGATCCTGCTCCTACTTGCTCTCTGGGCCTCAAGCACCCCTTCCCCCCCACAGCTGACGGCGGCAGACCCGACGGTATTAGCTATCTGACAGAAGGTGAGCTGCCTCCCTGCACCGCCGGCTAGCCTGGGCCCTGCCCTGGACAGGTGTGCCACTGGGAAGCCCATGGCAGCCATGACTTAGCTATATTTTTCCAATAAACTTTCCTCGTTTTACATTTGTTTTGTCTGAAGAGGCAATCAGAGAGCAGGCTCAGCCGGGGTCTTTAATAATCGGGTTCAAGGGCCCAAAAGTGATTTGGTAACTCTGTCAGCCATCTGCATTTAGCCACCACCCACTGAGCACCATAGTGCCTGTTCTGTGCCGTTTGGTTTAAGGAGAAACTTATTTCATAGACTATCTGATTCCAGGAGCCATGTTTCAAATCCGATCAATGATTTGCTGTCTCATCAGCAGCTCTGTTAGTTTTTTGACACAGTTGCCTTTTTAAGGTTTCTACTCATCAAAACCCTTTTTAAGGTTTCAGCTGGTCGGTTTCCCCTGAGGTCATCCAGTCACGTGCACAGAAAACGGAAAATGTGCTGTTCACATTCTATTCAGAGTTAAGGCCAGACTCTCATTACAGGGGAGTCAGCCGTGCTCAGCCACAGGGAGATGTTTGTGGTATATTTTTATTGAGCAGCTCTGAGCTATGGAGTGTATTCGCAAGCGGAGTGTTTAATTACCCGCAGTAGCTGGATGGAGGCTTGCTCTCGTGATTCCTGAGCAGGCAGAGTACAGTGGGGTCTGGGAAATCGGAGGACACGAGTAAATACTTTTCTTTTTGAAGCTCACTGTGTTCTTTTAGAATAAGATTGCATAGAGTAGGACATTGCATGTGGGTATTTTCCTTGTGTTTCTTAATACTCAGGATTAATCATTCTTGATATTGTTATCAGCATTGAGACGACGTGCACACAGTGTATGTTTATATATAAACAGACGGAATACTTTTTACAGTTTCCTCGGACTGGCAGAGGATTTCTACCTGTTCAAATCTAAATATGTACCCTCTTACTGAATTCTTGGTATATTTGTTTAGCCCCCACCCCAGATTCCTTTGACTAATCGTGTCTCCACCCCCGACTACAAACCACGAGCTCTCCTGCATCTGTGGTGGTGGGTTTGCCCCTCCAGTGTGGGTATGGACACCCTGCAGTGTGTCCTGTACTCTGTGACCCCAGGGACGACCCCCCTCCCCATTAGGGTGCCTGGTGGTGATGATGATGATGATGATGATGGTGGAATGCAGGCCTTTCCTTTCTGACTACGCTGGTGGTCGGCACTGTTGCATGTGCAGCACAAGGTTCAAGCCCTTGCAGCGTGAGACAGGACGCTTGTGCGTTTCACAGCAGAAGGTGACATCATCCTCATCCTTGGACGAGGCCATTATGACATGTATGTTAATGTATATGCAGCGGCGCATTAGCCCTTGTGTCTCCCTGTCGACGGAGACTGGCAATGATAGCAGAAAAGCGTTTCCCTGAGGCAGCGGCAGAGCAGCTAGTGTGCTCCTTATCTTTGGCGTGGGACATGCTCCGAAATTCCCTGCATCCTATCATCTGCCGCCTTCGTAGTATGTACCTGTGCAGGGACGTGGGGGGGGGGGGGACTTTCTGAGTGCCTCACAGTCAGACGATAATCAAGCCCACCCACCAGTAGCTCCAGCTTCATGATACTGGGGGGGTGGGATCCATTCGCTCAGATCCACCCGCAGACCCAGCCACCCAGTGGAATGAGAGATGTGTTTGTATCCTTCAGTCCTCCATGGAACATGCTGTGCTTTTGGCTGTCTGCATCTACGGGGGCCCCCTAGGTCCAAATTTAGTCGTGACAGATTTTCTTATTGCCCTTAAATTTCTCAGGGTTATCCTGACTCTGCCTTCATGACAACAGAAAAAACTGCTCGTCTTGTTAACGTTCCCTGGTTTTTGCACTTATTTTTAGCCTCTTTGCTGCAAGTGGCTGGGAACCCACCAGGAGTTAAGGGCAGCCCGTGTACCCCTTCCGCCCAGTTCTTTTCCCTTTTACTCAGGCCTCTTCATCCAATCAACAGGTGTTGTGTGGGTGGGCTATGGCCTGATAGGATGAGCAATGTGTCAGTCACTGCTGGAGCTGGCAGCACACAACAGGAACCTGAAAGCCATGTGTCAAAGGCAGCTGAGGAGTACTAACTGACTTCTCAGCAGAGGAATAAAGCTGATGTGTTCCACTGCTACGGACTCCTGCCCACGCCCCACAATTAGCGTATGACACAGCCAGGATTCTTTGTAACAAGAAGAATGTGCATATGCAGAGCGGATTGCTCAAAGCCTTTTAGAGAGAAAAGAGGATGCGAGCAGGAGTTAATCTTTCTCAAACAGGTCACGAAATTAAAATGCACTAATTAGATCTGAGAAATGTGGGTGGTGCTGATTTAAAAATTCTATTCTTTGTTATAAGAATTCAATTGTCTTGTTGTATTACTCACTTATGATTGTGAGGGCAGCTTATAGTTCACATTACATTTAACAGCTACTTATCCACAGAGACTCGGCATTGAGAAAGCAGGAACAGCTGGGGTTAAGGGTCTTGCTATGGGGCTTTGGGCCCCACACTGAAATCTGGCTGGATTTGAGCCAGAGCCTAACAGGCTTGTAGTCCTGACCCATAGAGCCATGGAATATCACATGGCTGTATAGCATGGTGACTCACATGTCTAGCATTGTCTAACTCTATCCATCCGCCTTCCACTCACATGCAGGGTCATGGTGATTTCTGTATACAGCCTTATTCTTATAGGAGCTTAGTAATAAAATGAAAAAAAAAATTGGAGAACTCGAATCAGAGAAGACTAATTGTTAATATAGTTTGAAATATAATTGAAAGGCATTACTGAATACTACAATTCCATATATATGCAACACAATTGTTGATTTTGAAAATTCCATTTTAAAAACGGAAAAAAATCTGCCATTGGGGGATTATAGTGTGTTCCGCAAATGTTCAATATTTGGTGCTTTAGCGCCACCTACAGGAACTTGACGCCTCATGGAATAATTCCAGTCTTTCTGAAAAAGATGTAAGTATATTTCTGACACCACAAGTGTGATTAACATTTGAAGTCACATAATCTTGTTTATAAGATATAATTTTACAATCATACCTATATTACCCAAAAATAAGCATGAACAAAACATTTCAGTGATTACTGAAATCTATTTCCTTAGTCTTTAGTACATTATTCAATACAGTAATAATACAAGCCCAGGGTCTGAATGATCACACCTAAGTCATGTGGCTGGGTGTCCGGGGAGTCACAAACCATGAAGGAGACACATACACACACCAGTCTTCCGGATAAACTAAGCACCATTGACCACTCAAACAATGCTACCCCCACCAGATTCCCCTGCAGCATGTTAGCACCCCTCAGGAGGGACCCAATGGCATCTCACTGGGGGTCCCGAGCACCTGTGCCATATAGCTGGCAGCTGTATATATCAACCTTTTCAATATCTCTGTCAGCCAGGAACCAGCTTCACTACAATCCCAGGGCGAAAAACCATGGTATCCAGTCTTATTACCTCAAAGCAGTAGCTATGAAGTTCTTGCTAACTTTAGTTTCATTCCAGGTCACATCCTTCAGTGATGCAGTGGCCGTTGCTCTCTGCTCTGCTCATGAGCCCCTGGACTAACAGAGCCCACACGCTCTTCCTAGATTACAGTCTGATCTTCAACAGAGTCAAGCCCACCAAGTCAGTCTGCTCATCCCCACTTCTAACTGAATGTTGGATGTCGTCAGCAGTGGACCACGTGTCGTGAGAATGCGGAATAGAGCTCCTACTCAGCTACTCCTCAGGGCAGCTGCCTGAGCCCTAACCTACTGTCATTATACAGACACAACTGCTCATGATCCAATGAGCTGAGCTCGATTATCACAGCAGCCAATGACAGAATAAGGAAGACTCTTCATGGTCCGTAACCTGGCATACTGTGGATATGAAAATGACTTTGTCCTGTTCATTTGTAAAAGGAAGGAACTGATCAAGGTCTTCATTAGGAAGCAAAGGCACTGAGATGGACAGCACTGACCCCTACAAGTTCATGGGCTTATACATCTCAAATCGCCTCAGCTGGTAGACAAATAGCACAGCAATCATCAAACAGGCGCACATCAGGAACAGCTTTGCCGAAATATTCATCCCCCAGGTTGTTAGGGACATTTAGGTTGGGGGGGGTAACACTCCTAAGCCCACTGCCCCGATGTGCAGTAACCCCAGAGTGTTATTAAAATTTTAAAATGTATTTTCTAGATACACATTTTGGTACTATGCTTACATATTGCACACACATGTACCTGTGTACTGTACATATGTACATATTGCCTATACTTGTCCATGTCTGTTTGCATCACGTATATAATGAACGAGTTGGACTGAAATCCCCAAGGACCTGCATGGTACTTCCTGTAACCAACTTATAATTTCACAGTCTTTACATCAACCACAGAAGGTTCATAAAAGGATGTGTCTTTGCATTTTATTTCTTAGACATGGAGGAAGCTCAGCCCAAAAATACTATTATATATAATATTATTAAGTATATTATTTGGATCACGATTTCATCTCAGCTCCCACGATTCACTAGAAAGCAGAACACAGCCGGCGGAACCTCCATATAGATTGGCACAGGGGAAGCGGTGTGTCGATTGACAGACTCCAGTAAAAATCAAATCTCCTTTAGAATCGGGAGGCAAAATTGCTTTGGGGAAACACAGGTGCCAGTACCCTGTCCATGAAATACAATTTCCTATATATGAGTATTAAAGTTAACATCATTTCTGAGTGGAATTCCCCTTTGAAAAAATATATAAGACGGCCTGTGCCGTGAATGTTGTGGGTTATCGATGTTCCAGCTGTCCTCATAAGACTCCTGCTGTTAGCCAATATTTTACTTTAAAAGTAAAATAATTATTGGAAAAACCAAGCAAAAAATATATATATATAAAGTGAGAAATATAACCATACAATGTAAAATTTTGTTCCCCAATTACTTTATTTGAGGTAACAGGGAAAGAAAACAGAAAATCCACGGATCAAAACAAACTAGAAAAGATACAAAATGGTTCTGATGTACATCAGCACGTCCGTATGTGTAGGTCTGCAAGGATGCCATCACACGGAGCGCTTCACATGTTGTCTTCGTCAGAGTCATCCTCTTCATCCAGAGACTCCTGTGGGAATCGAGAGATGGGGTGAGGCACCAGCAGAGGGGGTAGCCGGCCCACGCGGGGGTCTGGAGGGGCCTGCAGGCTGGACTTACATTGGCGTACTTCTCGGCCTCTTCTCGGATGTCTTTAGGTACCAGCTCGTGCCGTCCGTTCGTTACTAAAGGGAGAGCAGGGCAAGTCTTACACAAATCGACTCATGTATCACCTACATGCCACACCTTATTCACAACATTACAGATGAGACTGCTGCTGGTGAGAGATGAGACAGCCATGTTGGCCAGGATTACTGTCTGCGGTCAGTCACCGTCAGGTTCAACACAAATGAATCCAACAAAATAACTAATGACACAACCACCCAGTGACTGACAACGCAGAGTAATCCCACCCAGCGCAGGTCTTGAAAGCCACTTTTCTCCACCCAGTTAGTGCTGCCAGTTGGTATGAGACATTCTCACCTTCTCCAACCCAGCTGAGCTCCAGCTCGAACGCTTTGTCTTTCACCTCATCATGTACAATGTAGATTCTTGACAAAAAGGATGAAAAGGGGGGTCAGATATTTAAAGCATCAGGTGGCCACTATTTAAAGCATGTCATAACACAAAAAACACCACTTTATTAATCCCCATGGGGAAATTCTCCATTACATACAGACACATGTACAGTGCTGTGAAAAAATATGTGCGAGACTCATTGCCGGTTATGGCAAATGCTTGACTGCAGTTCTTGCTTCCAAGGGTGACATAACCAGGTATTAGATAGCAATAGGGGCAGTTACTTTTTCACATTGAGCCTGGTAGGTCTGCACAGCTTTTTCCCCTTAATAAATGATATCATCATTTAAAAACTGCATTTTGTATTTACTTTTATCTTTGCCTAATACTAAATTTTGTCTGATGATCTGAAACAAGTGTAACAAATATGCAGAAAAAGAAGAAATCAATAAGAAAACACTTTCACAGCACTGTAGGTTATAGCAAGCTTGGCAACATAGAGTTGAGGGTTAAGGGCCTTGCACCACGGCCCACATACGTGGCTATTCTGCCAAGGCCGGGCTCAAACCAGCAAACTTCTAATCACAGGCACAGAGGTTTAGTCCAGTGAGCCACTTGCTGCCACAAATGAACTGCATAGTTAGCTATTTAAGTCCTACATTTTCATGCACCAAATGTCTCTAAACCACAGAACACAGGTATAACATAATGCATATGTTCAGTATGAGTTTCATTTCATTTGATTTTCAGCTCCACCCAAATCTAGAATTAGGTTCAATATTCATGACAGTGACTTTCCTTTGAAATGGTCTTGACAGATAATATTTCATATATTGTCCAAATCACAGAAGAATGGAAGACTTACATTTTTGCGACCTCTTTAACCAGTTCCCGGCATGTCATCTCTTTCATCTGTTGAGAGATTAATTAGCACAAGGCATTCTGGGTAAATGCTGCGGGTGGCAATTAGGAAGAGAGCGAACACCAACCTGAAGCTTTTCAATCTCCGTCTTTGCCGCTTGCTTGGCCTTTCCAATAGCGCATCCCCAATAACCCTTAAAAAAAATGAATCAATTTTATAATGGGTTAGAGGTACTCACTGGAGCTTTAAAGGATATGAAGGTACAGACAAGCAAATTAAAAGCTTTTCAAAAAGAAAATTCATCAGGTAACTGAGAAAGAACTAGAGCAGGGGCACCCAACCAGTTATGTTTTCAGGTCAATCACAAGATATTTAAGTGGTCTTTCATATTTCATTTGATTGCAATTGGCAAGATCTTCCAATGAGAATCCCCCAACCAGCCTAGTCGGCAAAACATTCTGAGTGGGGACCCCCCAACATCAAAATATACCAAGGGTGATGTTGTGACCATTACGATTTAATAGCTTGCCAGAGTATTTTCTTCAGAAAAGTAACTCACTGTAAAAAAGATTGGACACCCTGGATCTAGACCATTCAATCATTATTAAAAACTGAACAAAACCAAACAATCGGACCCCAGGGTCGGCAAAAGGTGGGTGCTCTAAAGCAGTCCAGAAAAACAGTATGTCAGGTGAGGACAGCGGAGACCACAACAAACACTAACTCACGTAGGAGACACCTGAGGGATCGACCATGTGCAGCTGTGCTCCGTCATCTTTATCGTAGGACCCTAAGATGAAACTGAGGAAGACACAGGGAGGGAGGAGGATGAATGGCAAGAGCACGGCTCATCTCCTACTGCCTGGACAACTGATAACCAGTGGAAAAAATCAAGAATCCCCTACATTTATTTTGCAAGGCAATATCGATTTCTTACCTGAATCTTTCCTTTTAGAACTCATTTAGCAGCTAAAGAGAAGGATCTTACCTGATATTACCAAGCCTTGCCTCTCCCCCCCCCAACTGATAAGGAAACACCATTATCTAATAAATCTTATATAATTTCCAAGGCCTATGATGGCACAAGCAATGACCTTTATCAACAAAACATCTGAATAAAAAAAAACCCCACAATTTATTATTCTTTTATAAGTAAGATCCTTCTGATGCAAACAAACAGTAACAGAGCTAATGCACTTGTGTGTTTATGAGTAGATCAGAATAACTTCCTCTTAACACACATTACTTTTTTTTTCTTTTTTTAAACAGAGCTTATGATACTACTTAAATATTTCTGTAGGATATTAAATATCTAAATATGGAGACCACATCTCCATTTTCCTGGCACGTCCCTGGTAACTTAACTGGTATTAAGATTTTTTTTTTTTTTTTTTTTTTTTTTTTTTTTAAGTGACGGGGTACAGGGGGTTAAATTGGACAGGAGGGGGCGATGCAAGCAACTTGGGAGCAGCGGAATTT
>JABFEA020000029.1:4943554-4957121 GCA_019775915.2 Cyphomyrus plagiostoma
CCCACCCCCCCCCCCCGCCACTGCTGTATTCCTGCCAGCTTAGACTTTGCTAACTCTGTTTCCCATCGACAGCTTTGTTTACAATATTGTAAACAGTTTCTCTGAAATTTCTGGTTGTGAGGAATTATTTCCCAGCCTGAGCAGACCTTGTACCTAGTTGATAGCGCCCTGGATTTAGGAGCAGGATTGTGACATTACAGCTATTGAGCTCGCTTGAGGAACACAGAAGAATGCGACTAAGAGCAGATTATGGCACAGGGATACTCAGTTATGGAATAAACACAGACAGTTAAGCCACGCAGTTCTGTAGGATGAAAGTGTTTACTGATATTTCTAAGATATGGAAAGTATATGTGCATTGAAGGATGCTGACAAGAAGGCACAGAGGAAACACCTAATTTGCCATCTTGGGGAAGATTGAAAATGCAGATTGAAATGAAAATCCCAGGCAACTTCAGATTTGATCGCATAATACCGTGGGGATTACGTCCGTAAGCGTGCAATTCACAGATACCAAACAGAACTGACCTAATGTCCGGTCGTTTTACCATTGTTTGAGCAGTTAGGAAACATTTTAAGTTACTCTGAATTTATATAACTTGTAACCAGCGTGTTTTCCCCCCATATTTGTTTAATTCTATTTTGTTTACTTAGTGAGTTGGTACTTTGCTGATGGCTGATGTGGGATCAGTCTTGCTGCTACCTATGGTATCAGTAACTTTTAGGTAAAGTATATGCTTTTACATTCAATGGTTTGCTGGGAACAAAGTGAGCAATTCCTGGGTTCAAAAAAGAAAAACACATGTTGCCCCCTAGTACCAGGGCACCCCTCCCAATACAGGCTTAGGGCAACGTTTCGAGTCACGTAACCGCTGTTCCCACGGCAAAGCAGGGTTATTACCGTTAACGAAAGCTAAAACCAAAACTATAAGAAAACATTTTTGTAAACTGAAATAAAATGACATGATAAAATAGTAAAACAACAAAAGAAGAACAATAAATATTGCTTCCAAAACGAATGCATAAAGTTCCAAATGTCAGTTTAGCCAGAATACCATTTAACTGAAGTAGCGATTTGCTTATCTCTAAGTACCATTAATAGTACCAGCAATATGTTTTGCCCATTTTGAGGACATTAGTACATGTGCATTATGTTTTTGTGTGGGATTCTTTAAAGATCAGACATATAAAATAGCTCAACTTTCAGTCGTCCCTAGAAATAAAAGTACTAAAACTTAAACTGACATCAATATATAAAAACTAAACAAAGATATATGTAATAAAAACTAATGAAACCACATTTCTAACCACAAATTAACTAAAAACGAATCTGGATTGCAAATGAAAATTGAAAATAAAATAAAATGAAATACTACTTTCAAAACTGTAATAACCCTACTTCAAACACTTTTTGTCCTCCTCCAAAATGTCTTCATTTTGTGAAAGTGATGTATTGCTTCAATTTGCTTGATTGTAAAATCCATCTGAATCTGCAGGAGAACCCCTACCCCGGCTGGCCAGCATTGCCTTTGAATGCAGAACGATGCCAGTTATGTGTTTTTCCATTTCTCTGAGATATCATTTGACAGCGTGACTCATACCTCAGACCTACAGGGCCCTGGAACAGCTGCAGTAACATCTTGGTCGTGCGGGATGGTGCCAGGCATCAGTTTATGCCCATTAAGGCAGAGGCTCATAGTTCCAGAAAAGACAGAAAGAACATGAGGAATATTTCATAGGCTTTTGTACTTTGCCTTGTACTTAAATTATATACTTACATTTTTGCACGTTCAATTCCAAATACATCGTTTGTTGTACAATAGCCACAAATTTGCAGCTTGATATTTGCATCAGATTATCTCTCTGCTGAACGCAACTGCACACAAAACTGATCGCTATATTAGCATTGGAACAAATGATTCATTTATCATTAATGAATGGCTTATAAGTGCGGCATGGTGGTGCAGTGGCTAGCACTGTTGCCTCACAGTTCAGGAAGCAGGGTTTGAGTCTCTGCCTGACCACCGTGTGTTGTGGACTTTGCATGTTCTTTCTGTGTCGTCGTGGTGGGGGTTTCCTCCGGGTACTCTGTTATCCCCTCTGATTATCCCATGCTGAGGTTAATCGGAGTTATCAAATTGCCCATAGGTGTAGCGTGAATGGCGTCCTGTGATAGGTTGGTGCCCTGGCCTGTTTCCTGTTTTGCACCAATAGCTACTGGATTAGGCTCCAGACCCCCCCGCCCTCGCAACCTTCAATAGGGCAAGCAGTTTCAGAAATTGGACGGGTAGATGGATGGACAGATGGGCTTTTATGTAAATGTTTATAATGTGTTCACAAAAGCTTTGGTCTTCTGTTATTGTTTTTTTTTTCCTTGGAGATGTACTGAAACTGTTCGCGAGGGGCCTGAAATTCCATAAACTTTTAAACTCTTTTGAAGCCTGAACTGAAACTGAACCAATGGAAATGCAATGTTCTACAGCATAGTTTTTATCGACTACAGTGACTTTTGGCACAAGAGATGAGACAGCAGGCATGAAACTCTGCGCCTAACAATTCCCGTTCTTTCCTTCCTGTTGCATTTATAGTGTTTGCTACTTAAGGGCTGCCTTGTAAC
This sequence comes from Cyphomyrus plagiostoma, assembly GCA_019775915.2. NCBI lineage: Eukaryota > Metazoa > Chordata > Actinopteri > Osteoglossiformes > Mormyridae > Cyphomyrus > Cyphomyrus plagiostoma. The sequence continues at coordinate 4,946,172 of JABFEA020000029.1, forward strand.
AAGCAGTGGAGCAGGTGCCTCAAGTGGCTCCTTGTCTCTGTAGACTTAGTAACTTGAGATGAGTTTGAGGAGGTTCCTTGGCTTTCTGGTAGACACAGTACAGGATGAATAGGCTGAAACCTAGAGTGACTATGTTTGTCTTATGAAATTATATATAAGTCTGCTTCATGTCCTGTTTTATGTTAAGCCCTCAATACTTAAATCTATCCATCTTCTATAACTGATTATCCAGTACAGGCAGGTGGTGTCTCTCTCTCACCAATATACATTATCGTAAAGGCCATTGACAGTGTTCTACAAACAAAATATATCCATCTTATGGGGGGGCTGGAACCTGTCCCAAGCAGCTCAGGGCCCAAGCTGGAGTGTCCACTGCACAGGGGGGCAGGTTATTGTAGGGGACACACTCAGGATCAATTCACACACACAGGCATACACTATGGACAACTCACAAACACCAGTTAGCTTAACTGCATGTCTTTGGAGTGTGAAAGGGAACCAGCACGACACGCGTTCAATGGCCAGGAGAGATTCAAACCCCCAACTCTGGAGTTGTGTAAAAATTACATCTTACTGCACCCACTAGGTGGAGCTGTTGGATTAGTTTTTAGTTTTAAAAGTTAATTGGACATTTTTTTAGAAAGCAATTTGCTTGCAGTTTAAAACAACTCACTAATATTAATGGTACTGGAGCGGATGGTAATTAATAAAGAAAGAATAATTACATATTTGAACGTACCGTATTGCTGCGTTTTCCGAACGGTAGTGATAACACCTAATGAGGCCGCGCTTTAACGGTGGCCCTTTTTCTCGATTGAAGCAGGTCTGGGCGCTTGGCGTATTCTGGGGTCCGCTCATGTGCTCCACGAGAAGGGTGAAGTTTAATTAAGTAGACATGTCCGTACCCCCGTCTTTCTTTGTGGTTTCGGGGATGGACAGACGAAGAGAGTCTGTGTTCTGGTACACTTCTAACTGTGCCTCCTTCTCCTTGTCCCAGGGAGGCCTTCCACGAGAGCGAGGAGGAACCGCGCCCTACCGAAATTAAGGGATCGCTTGTTGATATTTACGGAGGTGAGTGTGAAACGACTCTGCAGTTGCGGGTTTCCCCGGAAATCCGCGTCCATGACGTCGTCCAGAGTTCTCGGATCTCGGCAGCTCTTGCGCTTTGACGTCACTTTTGCTTCAATCGACCGATCCCAGCTGATGGGGTACCAGTTTCTCGAGACGTTAACGATTAATACATTTTTCAAAGTTTGCATCTAAAATAATCGTGCACCTGATGTATTTACCTCTTGGTTTTGGTTTTATCTGGCAAAGGTGCATGGATTTGAGACATTTTGGTATCATCTGGGTTCATAATAAAATCATGTGGCTCAAATCTGTTCTATTTTCATTATAAGAACTTTAATTGCCCATTAAAAGCAGAAATGTCCACGACGGATAAGATATTGATCAAGTTCCCTATTTGCATATCATATCAAATACTGTATGTATCATTTTTATATAATGTAATATATTTATGTGTATTTAATTACATTAAAATATTTAATTCTTCCTCTGTTTTTTCCACATGTTTAGACACATAGTTATCGACATAATACAATTCGATTTTAGAAAAATTTTACGAACTTTTCTGTGCCATTGCCGGACGACATTCATCTCTCTTCTAACTCTCGCGAGCTTTCGTGGTAATAATAGTTGATTTCAGCTGTTAAAACTGTAAGTAGCATAAGCATTAAAATTAGGGTTTGTCTGAAAAATGACAAAATGGAAAAAAACGCTTATATTAACATATGAAGTACCTGTCAATCAGTTTCAATCAGGTATGGAAAATACCTTTTGTAACCACATGAGGGCGCACCTATCTTTCAAACGATCCTTTTTAAGAATCCAAAGCTGCTGAATTAATATTTTTCGATGTAAGGACCGGCCTGCTTTTCTCCCATTGCAAACGGTGCTTCATGTGTAATGGAGATAAAAACAACGACTTAACACGTAAAGTTCTATCTCATTACGTGCAATGTACCGCATACAACAGGTTGAGTTATTTTTATATGCTTTGTTTACTGTTTCCTGTTTTGTGGCTTGGTGGTTATCTCTGTTGCCTCACTCCTCTAGGGCTGTGGGTTTGGATCCCACCACCTGTGCTCTGTGTGTGGGGTTTGCATGCTTTCCCTGTCTTGTGGTCCGGTCTCCTCCCACAGTCCTTGACATGTAGTTAAGCTGAACGGTGTCTCTGAAATGCCCGTAGTGAATGCATATGCCCTGTGCTGCCTGGGCTCGGTTTAAATCCCCCCCCCCCCCCCCCCACTCGGAATTATAAGGTAGTTAGATGAAGTTATTGCAAATTTTTAACTTTATTTCAAATTTGTTGCACTCTCCTATCAGGAAGTCTCTAGCCCCTGCCTACCTATACGCAGTGTATAATCGTGTAACCTGTCTGGCAGTGCATCCCTTTGGCTGTTCCTTTACAAGCTTTTATGATATGCCAATTTCTTTCTCTTCCTATGTGGAGATGTATGCATGAGTAAATATAGTGTATAATGTTTTATGATATCATCCAAAGCATTTGTAATGCATATGTTGGTAAGATACTGTTTAATTTGTAAGATAATTGGTTTAAGTGTGCATATTCTGCCATTATCTAATTGAGATGGCAAGCTCTCCACGTCAGCTCTGCCCCCCCCCCCCCCCCCCCCCACAATGGCAGTACTCTGAAACATCCTGGTGTGCTGCTGCCAGCCCAGTGTGTCCGGGAGGGGCGGGGCCCTCCTGAGTGACAGCAGGATGTGGCTGCTGCGTGTCCTGGAAGATGGGCCCCGGGGCCTGGGCCCCAGGGCCAAGGTGTGGCTGCTTGGTGCTGCGGCTGCTGTCTTTCCGCTCGCTGTGCTGTGCTGCTCACCTTCCATGCCACATCCCCAGCTAGGCCCCACCTGCAGGGATGGGAGTCACCCCGCCCTCTTTTCCCATGATGCTCCGATCCAGGAAGCCCCAGACTGTCAGTAAACATCATCCTGGCCCTTTTGCTGAGGGCTGCTCTTACACTCACTTTATTTTTGTCATAGCTGGGCCTTCAGTTACTCTTATTTGACTGTGGTTCTAGATAACAACCTAAAAAAGTTTTGCGGCGGTAGTTTTGGTTTCTTTAAAGATCAGATAAAACAAACCGCGAGTGGAGGCCGCGCAGGTGTTGTTCCTGTGAACACAGAGCTACCCAGATCCGCATCCCTTTTACGCTGTTGGCTCGCGTGGCACTCGCCGGAGCATTCAGCCGAAGCAGCGCCTGGCCGCTCGCTCTTGCTTCGTCTGGCTCGCGGCTTCATTCACTTCACTGTTATTAACTCCGTTTGGCCCCCACCCCAACCCCACCGCGGTCTGCACGTACACACAGCCTGGGCGGCTCCCGTCCGCTGCCGCTGGCCGTTTGTCACTGGCGGGCCAGCGAATACATTCTTAATCCCCTTTAAAACAAGAAACACTTTAGCATGTGGATCTCTGTCGGTTTAATAGGGTCTAAAATCACAGCCGCCGGTTTCTGTCGTAGCTGTTTTATGACACAAGGATTATTTTAATATTGGATTTTGATATGTGTCCCATCCATAGGACATGGTGATTACAGCATGTCTTTGTCCCTCTGTAAAGACAGAGGTGTGACACATTACTGCTCCCATAATATCCGCGCGTCCTGGCGAATTTGTCCTGGAAGTGTAGTTCCAGTCAAGGCCAGGGAATAAGCGGACAGCACTTGGAGTAAATCTGTTATTATATTGTGACCTGCGGTGGTATGTCAGTTACTGACGTGTAGCACTGGCTGCTCCGGCCTACTGGGAGTCTGTTAGAATGTAACATGATGCATGACCGACTGCAGGCGCGTTGTCACCTCCAATCCCGCCACAGATGGGACGTGGAGGTGATGTGGACGGCTGCATGTGCGACATCTTCCTACTCGCGGCATCTGGCTGTGACTGTGTTGTTTGCCTGTATTCAGTGACTGAATGTGAGAGGCCACTTTTACAGAGGGCTGTGTAGTATCCTTATTACCAGGGGCTCCCGAATCGTGCCCGGGGGCTGTAATGTCGCCCTCTGTCGTGACGCAGCCAGTGCGCTGTCCCCACTGGCCTCAGGTGCGTTCCACCTGTTCCAGTGTGTCTTGTAGTCAGTCTTTGAAGTCGCAATTCAAAGCCTAATCCGCCCATGACTGACAAATTACCGCCGTGTGGACGTTCCCTATGGAGTCCCGATGGGCCAAAAATGCCACCGTTTCCAAACGGCTTTGTTCGTAGCAGGTGGATCAGCCTCTGCCTTCACCCCCCCCCCCCCCCCCTCGGGCAGGAAGTGGGCTGTTTACTCCCGTCGGATCAGTGATGCGAGCGGCAGCTGGTGGCAGTGCACGGGCAGCCGTGTGGCCCCCACCCTGGCGCGCACGCTCACACACACACACACGCACGCGGGGGCCGGCAGGGCACTTCAGGGGGCATGCGGCGCGCTCCCGCCACTGTTCGGCTTCCTCGTAGGTCCCATTGAACTCCCAAATCCCCGGAATTGGGGGGCCGTGCAGCCTACCCCGCTGTCCCGCTCCCTAAGTGGGTGGTCCGGGGCCCCCCACCCCCCCCACACTGCCGTGTGGTCTCGCCCCATGCTCTGGGCACACAGACAGAAAGATTCCTCAGTCTCTGTGCTGCTTTGTCTGCGCGTGTTGGTTTAAGGAATAGACGCAGGCTGAGTGCTGTTAGTGCTGGGACTGGCTGGCTATGCAGATACAGAGCACAAAGGACAGAACACACACACACACACACACACACACACACACACACACACACACACACACACACGCTCTCCATTGCTCACAAACATGGCCCCCGAATGTAGTGTGACACAATATTGAACCACAGTCATGGTGTGCAGGCACTTCTGATGCTAACCCGAAGCTTAGCCTAAACAGACTGTAAGATAAGACTGGTCATGAATTTTAACAGACAAAATTTGCCTGCTAACCTCTAACCACACCCCTTTTATTACTAACATTGTTGTTATTATTACTCTTATATAATCTTATAAGAATTGCAAGCAGCATGGGCACTCTTAGGAGATTTAGACCATTTCTATTTGCTGCTGTCTTTATCCAGTTTTATTGGTCCTTTGTAAATTCTTAAAAATCTATTTAATTCATTGTTAGGTTACATTTTGGCTGTAATGAGCCCATGTATGTGTCTGAAATGACAGGCCCAGTATTGTTGCCCATTAAGCTTAAAAATTCCCGAAATTCTGTATTTGCTAATTTGCTGACTCGTGACATAATTTAGTAAGGTAATTATAGATTACTGGAAATAAAATCTGAAGCCAGCTGCAGGTCGACAATTAATAATGGCTGTCTAAGGAAATTACACAATACAAATACAGTGTAGTTTCTCACTGGAAGATGAAAGGTGACCGGAAGATGTTCATAACCGGTAGCTGTGAAGTCAACTGAAATCTATACAGAGAGATTCTTCTCATACTTGAGAATGTCCCAGTGGATCAGGGCTGAGACGCCCTCTGGTTTCAGTGGTAATAAAGATGTGGAGGAAGATACGCCCATCGTGTACATTTGGGTACAAAAAACCCGGATTACTGTTCCTCCGCTCTGCCTTTGGTGGCAGCAGAGTGTTGCCCCTGCATGACTGTGGCCAGCTTCACGCATGCGTTCCTGGAACCCGAACGCTAAGTGATAATCAGATGCGGTCGATCGCGGCTCCTGGTGACTGTGAATTGGAGCAAAACGCAAATAGGACTGTAACCAGGGAACAGGCTCAGAGGACGTTTGTAGAGGGAGGCGCTCACACGGCACAGATGCTGTCGCGTCCTTAAGTGTCTGTTGGTGGCCTTAACTAGTGAACTTGGTTTGAAACTGGTATTTATGGTAGACTGTATGTGAAGCCGTATCTTCTTTCAGTGGCGTTTCGAGTGCACTTTCCAGAATTCTGCCTGATTGACGCCTACCTGTGACATTTGCTTTTTGAGCTACTTGTGATTTTATGTTATATCCACCCATCCATGTTCTGTACCCACTTTTCCTATTCAGTGTCACGGGGGATCCAGGGCCTATTCCAGAGGCTACAGACGCAAGGCAGGGAACAACCTAGGATGTGGCACCAACCCATGGCAGTCACTCACATGGCAGTCTCTCAGGCGGCAGTCACTCACATGGCAGTCTCTCACATGGCAGTCTCTCAGGCGGCAGTCACTCACATGGCAGTCTCTCACGCGGCAGTCACTCAGGCGGCAGTCCCTCACATGGCAGTCTCTCACGCGGCAGTCTCTCACGAGGCAGTCTCTCAGGCGGCAGTGACTCACATGGCAGTCTCTCAGGCGGCAGTCACTCACATGGCAGTCACTCACGCGGCAGTCTCTCAGGCGGCAGTCTCTCAGGCGGCAGTCACTCACATGGCAGTCTCTCAGGCGGCAGTCTCTCAGGCGGCAGTCACTCAGGCGGCAGTCTCTCAGGCGGCAGTCTCTCAGGCGGCAGTCACTCAGGCGGCAGTCACTCAGTGGTAACAATTTGGTAACTCCAGTCAGCCTCAGCATGTTTTTGCAGTGAGGGGGGAAACTGGAGTACCTGGAGAAAATCTCACAACGACACGGGGAGAACATGCAAACTCCACACACACAGCCATGGCAGAGACTTGACACAGATCCAAGAAGTGTGAGACAACAGTGCTGACCACCTTGCCGCCCCCATTTTATGATATATGACATCATGTCATATGTGTATAATATTAGTTATGGTGGAATCCTTGCATTTCATTTCATCGCGTTTGGGAATTCTCGTTATATTTTGAAGCCTTTTGTAGCAGATGAAGGATTCTGTGAAATGGGTTTGTGCTTTTGATCCAGGTGTCTGCTTCCTTGGGACATTTTTTTTGTAAGCCTGGAGAAGGTGTTAAGCTAATAGAATACCTCCCACTCTTAGATCTTTCTTGTTTTCTCAACAGTGGCACCATTCAGATGAAGTGAAACCTGCAAAGCTTTGTACATATGGAGGGTGTGCTTTCAGTATTATTTTATTTTCCCCTCCTCACCTGCCTGTGAGGCCCCTCCCCACATCCTGGATGCGTGTGGCTCTGACACTGGTACAGGTCATCCAGGTTGTACATGAGACTAGCTACAATGTTTACTGCTGGTCTGACTTTGAACCCCGCCCCCATTGACCTGATCCCACAGAGCTGTGTAAGGGGCAGGTTAAAGCCTATGCATTGCATTCTGCCCCATAATGGTGCTGCGTTTCGCTCCCGTCCCATGCAGTGCTACGTTCAGTGAAGGGGATTAGCCCTGACAAAGAGAAACATGCCATTTGTGAATCATGGTGACACTGAAACAATCAGCACTTACCTGCAGGCAAAGGCCGGACTTCTTGTTTATCAGTCAGCTAATCAGCCAATCACTGGTGTCGCTGCTGCCCTCATACAGATGTTTTATGACATGCGTTTGTAGCTCTAAGAGTTACCCTAGCTAAGTTCTGGGGTCTGTCCCATAACCTTTGGCTGTGGAGTTTCCATGCCTGCTGCCGATTGACAGTTTTCCTCTTTTTTTTTTTTTTTTTTTTTTTTTCTGGCTCCCAGTGTGTGGCTCGCATTCCTTCAGGTCTTGCTAGTGTTAGGGGAACACACGAGGCCGACGTACGTGCTCCCGGCCTTATTGTCCAGATCGTTCATGAATGATAGTCTAGTCCCAGAATTTCAGACTGCTGCCTCAGTCCAGTGTGATTATTTGCAGTGTGATTACAGTGCTGATCCTGCTACCATTTGTTACCTTCTAATAGATCAAACAAATTCTTAACCAAATTAGGTGCCACTGTCACTGGAATTGTTTTATTAATTCCTTAATATAATATACCACAGATACATTAGCTACATTTTTAGCCACTTCCCATTGTGGGAGTGTGTGAAAGACCAGAAATGGTAAAGTGTTGCTCTTGGAGCTGCATATTGTGTGTGACTTTGTCAACCTAGAGATTAAACTTCGAAAACAACCAAGGGTTCAAATGGTTAAGGTGAGAAGGTGGCGAAAGCCAGTCTTTCTGGATCCACGCCGGGAAACGGTCTTGCACCGTCTCTCCGCCCCTTTGCTCGATTGATTGACGCCAAAGACGTCCCACTTTGTGTGTGTGCGTCTTGCGCAAGATAGTCGCACATAATGAGCCCATGTGTGATCCTTCCCAAAAAGCCTTTCTTCCATGTTTTGTCACCTTGGCCTGGCATTCCAAACATGCAGCATAACACGGATGTTCTCCATTTATCTGAAAATGATCTGCCGCTCAGCCTCTATCTGTATATATGCTTTATTCTGTGTGCTTTTCCCATAACACACTTTTACATTTTGTATCAAACATCTCAATTACTAAATTTTAACTATACCCTCAACTGCTCCAAATCTGTACCTACTCATTTGAGCTTTTTCTTAGGAAAACATCTTTATTTTTTGTCTATCTGATGCTTTAATTTAAGTCACTGTTATTATGGATATTGCTCATACAACCTTTTATCCCTGTTCTTGAACCCACTGATCCTGTCTGAATTATCTCATATTTTATCGATATTTACCTCCCAAACCCTCCCTCTCTCCCCTCCCATCACCCCACTAAACAAAAGCAAGTCTCTGCATGCTGCAGCCACAGAGGTTTCTTGTTTGACTGCGAATGAAGTCCAGCTCAGACTAAATCTGCAGCCTTTGCTTCAGTTCCCACCTCACAGAGCTGCTACTGCCCAGTAACCATGTACCTCCATCACTGGCATCAGAACCAGGGGAGTGAAGACACCCTGTGGCTTTAATCCTCATAAACGCGTCACTTAGTCATACATGTATGTATGATGCATGCATGTTGATCCGCCCTAAACTGTACCCCGTGTCTTTGCTACCAAATCAGATTGCATTACATTTATGTTTTTCCATATGTTTAATTTAGTGGTACATATAGCGCAGTGCGTTCAGTTACAGGAAGAGAGAATAATTTTCTAAATTTACGTCTATTTAGTGGATAATTTTCTCCAAAGCAGTGTGAGGCAAATAGGCTTATGCAAAATATATTGTATGTGTAGTATATTTATGTTTAGATAGTTTGAAAAAAAAATTCTTTTTGGTAACACTTTATTTAAAGCACTCATGTATAATACATTATAGATGTCTTTGTAATATATTATAATGCCCTCAAAGTATTATAAACATTGCCTTAATTTTATAAAAAGGCATAACACATTGTAGCCATGTTTTATTATGCATTTCGAAGGGTCAATGAAGCTCTCATCTATGATGCATTGTAATCCTTTGTATAAGAATTAAGGATGCTTTGTACTGCATTATGGAGGTTTCTGTAATGCATTATGATATGAGTGCTTTAAGTAGAATGTTGCTCTTCTTCTCATGCCATTGTATTCTCATTACATTATTCAAATTTGCATTAAGTTGATTTGCAGGTATTGTGTCTGGAACAGATGCTACAGGTGAAGCTATTAATCAAAATGAATCCATGAGTTGGGGGCGGCCTGGTGGTGCAGTGGTTAGCACTGTTCGGCCTCACACCTCTGGGGCCTGGGTTTGAGTCGCCGCCTGGGTTCCATGTGTGTGGAGTTTGCATGTTCTCCCCGTGTCGTCGTGGGGTTTCCTCCAGGTACTCTGGTTTCCCCCCACGGTCCAAAGATATGCTGAGGCTGATTGGAGTTCCTAAATTGTCCGTAGGTGTGCATGTTTGAGTGGTGTGTGAATGTGCCCTGCGATGGGCTGGCCCCCTGTCCAGGGTTGTTCCCTGCCTCATGCCTGTTGCTTCCGGAAACAAGCTTCTGAGCCATGACACAAACCTGAAAAAAAACAAGAGACCACTCTATCTTTTTAAAAAATCTCCATTCTAAAATCCTGCTTTAATGCTAGCAGAGGTCTGCACTGTGAGGAAGGCTGCTTCCAGGCTCAAAGTTTTTAAGACAGCAGCTCCCAAGAACAAGGTGAAGCAGGAGACATTGTCAATAACCAAAAACCAACCAGGTGAAGGCCAGAAGCAACTTTCCAATACCAGAGATGACTGTCAACTTATCCAGCAGTGCCTCATAAATTGGAAGCTGACCTCAAGTGATCTTCAAAAGGAATGGGAAACATTAAGTGCAGGTGTGAAGTGCACTGCTAGGACAGTTCATATCAGGCTCCTAGAAGCAGGACCGAAGTCCCACAAAGCAACGAAGAAGCCCTTCATTAATGAGAAATAGGGAAGAAACAGACTGTAGTTTGCAAAAAAAATGTGTGTTCTACACAGGCGCAAACGCAAAAATTGAGAAATGAGTGAAAGTGAAAATTTTGCTGCAGTCTCTTTTTTCCACAGTTATATAAATAAATAGCAAATAATACCAAGTAGTTCTTACCCCCGGTAGTGTTACATCCAGTGCATTCGTAGTAATTACTTGTGATGTAGTTCAAATAAGCACATAACGAGGTACGGGTTATATTAATTATAAATCCTATTATCTGTACTGTATTTGCTCACTTGTTAGCTTAGCCGATAAGAAAGATTTGTCTTTAGTCGTACAACACTATTAAAAATTAAACAAGCTCTTTAGTACCTATTATGAAGGGGTTTTGAAGCAAAATAATTTGAATAGACTAGAGTTCAGAGTAATGAACATGAATGAAATGATTTAGCTGCTTAAAGACAACTACAGCCATATTGAGCCAAATTCAGCATTATAACACTGTATCTGTGATGTGTATCTTGTTCCTAAAGCACATAGCTGTCTAATACATATAGATGAGTGATTACCCTATAGTTGCTATATCGCTAATGTAATCAAGCAGGGTTTACGATTCAGCGTTTGTGGATTTTGCTCATTTTCAGGGAAAAGTCAAACATCAGGCTACTTTAAGTTCTGGATGTTTGTTTATATTTATTCAGATTATTGGGGGGGGGGGGGGGGGGGGGGGGGGGGGGGGGGG
>JABFEA020000029.1:4963710-4980070 GCA_019775915.2 Cyphomyrus plagiostoma
ACTGTGCAGTAATTGTGATACATAGCGGTACAAGAATGAGGATAGAATGGCATATCCAGCCCTGAAGTTTCCTGATATCAGGATACATTTTCCCTGTATAGACTTCCACATTTGCAATGGGGGGCATTAAGCATGAGCCCTAAACCCCCTCAGTGCAGAGCTCCTTCAGTCAGTGAGTGGCTGAAGTCCTCCGTTATTTGCCCTGTCCTCTTTAACTAATGGTCCGTGCTTTGCACCGGTTGCCATGTGTTACAATTGCCCTGATCTCTACTTCATCCGTAGATGTGGTTCACAGCTTTCCAGTTGTTGACCCATCAACACTAATTTTGCCCTGTTGACCAAAGGACTATGATTTTTGCCCCCTTGCTGACCAATGGGCTGTAATTTTACCTCCTTGCTGACCAATTGACTGAAACTTTGCCCCCTTGCTGACCAATGGACTAAAATCTCCCCTCCCCCTTGCTGACTACTGGGCTATAATTGTGCCCTGTTTCCCATGTAATGAAGTATAACTTCACCCTTTTGCTTGGGTAAGAGCAGTAAGAAATGATGTGCTGCCATTGCTGGTTTGCGGTTAGCAGAATTTTCATAAAAGGATGTCACTGTTTATTTTGGCAGACATCCTTAAGGATTTCCTTCCTCCTAAGTATAACTTCCTGTTTGATTTGCATAATTATAATTTGCGCGGGCCGTTTGGTGACAAGGAAACTCTTTGCGTCCGTCGTTTATTGAGGTCAAAACTTTTAATGTTAAAGCATTGAGTCATTTGCTGATTCTTCGTCTCTGGTATTATAACAAGCAGTGTCTCGTTCTTCACCATGTATCAGTAATGCTTGATATTCATTAATATGTCATCTTTGCTTATCTTACTGCATTTCCCACCTTGGAAGGATGGTTTCTACATCATGAGTGTCTTTCTGGTGTCACCACTAGAGGCCACACCACTCCTATTGCATACGTCTGAGGAAGCAACAGGCGCTTCTCCAAACGACAGTGTTTCTTCTAATTGCTCCCAGTCTATTTGTTGCTTGCTGACGAATTAACTTGCATTTATGGAACTAAATCGCCCTCTTTCATTTAATTACACCTGAGGAGCTGAACTTTAATTGGTTGCTCCAAACAGGAATCTGATATGGCTCGAGCAGTATTAAATGACTGTTTACCTTCCTGGTGGCTAAAAGCATTTAAATGGTTGCGCTACGGGATTATGTTTTGTTAATTGCCGGCATACATTAACTTGGTAAGCGATGAGATAGCTGTATGGTACACTGTAGAGGAGATAAAATTATGTCTTAAATCACAATTTCACCCTGCAAATTAAAGCTGCCAGTCTTGTTTTGCTGTACTCCAGAGGTTATTAAAGATCGCTTTCATCCACCACTCCCCCCAACCACAAGAACATATTGACAGGCTATAATTAATACTAACCTTCTTAAAGCTAATATAGAGTGGCTGCTACCTGTGAAGAGCATTTTTCTTTTTAAATTAATCATAACCCCTATATATTTCCAGCTAATCCCCAAGTCAATGTGGAACTGAAACAAAGACTGCCTTCCCCGATAAGACCCCATTGCTCAGAGACCACAGCACCACTCAGGTAAAGACCCCATATGTTACCCCCACCCCCCGCCATTCAGAGATGTTCACCTGGAAATGAATATTTCTGTTTTTTTTTTTAAAATTGTTTTTGCTGTAAATTCTTAGCAATGGCATTGACTAAAATACAGATAGACTTGAACAAAAGGGCTTTTTAAGTCCAAGCCAGGCAGATCCAAAATAATATCGCTGAAATGATAGTCATGTTACTTATGGCTTGGCCGTTCAGTCATTTCTGAGCTGTGCTTTAGGTTGTGTTAATATCATACTGCATAGACTTTGTTACCCAGACAACGAACACGCCTGCTGATGAATTTGTCGAAGTGATCTCTCATAGAAAATATGTAAAAAGAAGATTTTTATTTTTGTGTAGCTGATATCCTGGTGATTTTATCATTCTCCGCAGCATGGAATCATGTGTGTCTGCAGGATTGTGACAGAAATTATTAGCATTTTTAAGCTAATTTTTAGAATCCGTTTTTGAAGTAGCCTTACATCAGTTCATAATTTCTGAATAATGTTCTTATGTTGGAATATTATTTTATATAAGGCTTAATTGATTTTTTTGTTAACTAACTAAACAGCTGAAGGCCCACTGTAGCTGGCCGTTATTGATGGAAATGCATCAGCCACGGGAAGGCATGCACGTCATGAACAAATACATGATTGAATGTATTATACTTATAAAATGGATGTGATATTTTTTCCCTCCATTACATGTTTCTATTTATTAATTTAATACAAAATTGTACAAAATTACTGCAGGTCCTTTTTTAGTGTAGCGTGAGATTTTTAAGATAAAATAATGGTGTTACACATAGTTACCGATGTTATTTCTATAGTAAAATATTCTGCGTTTTTTCTCCCGCAGCAAACCCTGATTTAATAATGTGTATCAAATAGCACTGGGATGGGGGTGAGTAAGATGGCAGCTGGGGCTGCCGTAGGTCAGCGGCCTTGCGTGTGTTTTCACGGCCCATGTCGCCTCTCTGCTCCCCCCCCCAGGACCCCCACACCGAAAGCTAGCTCGGGTGCCCTCTCCGCCACAGCCCCAGCAGATCCGGGCAGAGGTAGGGGCTCGGCCGCTGCCCCCACCCCCGTCGTGTTGGTCACCTCACCCCCTCTCTTTTTGCTCAAGCATACATTAAATACGGCAACTCAACAGATGAGACACAGCTGTCTTTCGCTAAATATTTCCTTTGGCACCTCTGTTGATTTAAGATAGATTTGCCTAAATGCAAACATGTTACCAGACACTTAGAAGAGGCTGTGAAGTTTTAGAATGGTGAATTCTCCATCGGAAATGAAGTCCCTTCAACAGGCACTTTGTCTGCATTGCCTTCTCCACATCTAGCACGCTGATTTGTGTTTGTCCGTGGGATGTATTAGGACGTCTGGCGTCTCGTCACCCTCTGGTTAAAAATTTGGATGCCAGGTTGGTTGAAGGTATCAAGAAAAAAAAGAATCTGAACTGTTTACCCTGCCGCTGTTGTACAATCACTGTTCAGCGCGATACATAAACATTTATTTACATGTGTAAATCACCTTTGGTCGGGGTGTTATCCTGCCATACTATAACTTCACCTAGGCTGTAATGATATGGCAGAGTTCGTATTTAGATAAACTGCTTGGAATGACAATGAGAGATAAACAGAATATTTGCCCACCCTCCACCAAGCGTCGCTGATATGTAAATTTATTCTGCTCCTCTGCACAAATATACATTTTGGCTGTTGCTTAAACACTTGAAGCCCTGCTACCCAAACAGTTTTTAATGACGTCTGGCCGCTTATTAATGGGTGACATTTGAAGGGAGCGGTGGCTTGCCATCGGGCCGGCCTCGCCGATTGGGGCGGGGGAGGCGGCGACCTCACTGAGAAATCTCTCCTCGCTCTGCTCCCGCTTTTCAGGCGATCTTCGGCCGCCTACCCATTCAGGTGACTCTGTTTGGGCTTGAGAACGGGGGATGTCCCAGGCCGGCCTTTCCCATAGGAAATCGGACATGCACCGTCTGATGAAATTGCGGCCTCTGCATTTGTTAGGGAAATCCCGGCCTAAACGCACACATACTGGGGGGCAGTTAGCTTTGTGAAGGGCTAGACTAAAAATTAAAGTAGTAACCCAGGTTTAGGAACAATGTATCGAAAAGGTCCCATATTTGCTATACGACAAAGGGGCTGTATAAGTGTGTTTGGTGTTATTATTCATGGTTGAATTTGGTGTTTGCACTGGTGAGCCTTACAGGGAATACTAATAACTGTCTGCAACAATCCGGAGAGGAGGACCCTAGCAACAAAGCTACGAGGCAGCCTTCCCTGCTCTCCAGTTCAAAACCTGACCTTTCACGAAATCATTGTCGGCGCTAAGCCGGGAGCTTTTGGACGTGCGGGCGGGCATTGCCGCAGGCCCCGGCGTCACATTGCATTTATTAACGCAAATAGCCCCCCGCGTTTTTAAAAAGCCGTTTGATGCGGCGATGCTCGTAATCGGTGTTTGAATTCGAATGCCATTTGAATCGCATTGATGTGTAAGCTATTCATTTGCATTCCTTTTTTAATTTCAGTTCCTCACTCTTCCTTTTTCTTAATGTGCATTTTACAATCGCAGGAAATCTGGTAAATTTTTCCTTGTTCCTCCTCAACCAGGGGAATCCACTGCTACGTAACTCATTTATCTGATATAAATTGCAAATTGGAGGCATGCAGAAAACAGAGGAGGGCTTTAATCATCTGTCCTGCTGGAATAATGCACGTGAGATTAGGCCGGGTCATCGAGGTTTCCGCGCGCCCATGTCTACGGGCGAGACGGTCAAACTCAAAGTGTATTATTTTACTGTGTAGGGCCTGCAAATGGCCTGTTTTATTGGACTAAAGCGGCGAGGTGGGAAGCCAAAAATGTGTCCAGTCCAAGCAAGGGGGCTTGTGGAGAGCCCAGGAAGCATGCCAAGGAGACAGCCCTGATTGTCTGGCCCACGCCTGGCCGCTCTCTGGCCAAGCTCTCTGCAGAAACATTGACAGAGGAGGTTTGTTTTTCCTCCCCTTGGCCAATTGAAGGTCCGCATTCCGCCCCAAAAAAGACATCCAGTTTACTCTTCCAGCCTAAAAACAGACGGTTGACGTGACAGTATTTCACTCGCCTTTTACTCGAGATAAAATTGCTCAATTTGCAGAGACAAATGCAGCATTTACTTTGTACACATTGCTTTCAGTTTTTACATTTTTTTTTGTTGAACCTACTTTTCATGCTAATACCATCAAGATGCCTTTCCGACTATTAAATTAACTGAATTAAAATAAAAGTATTAAGAGTTTTGACTGAATTTAAATTGATTCATTTACAAAGAATTTCAAATGAAACTTGACTGTTGTGACAGATATATATTTATATATCTTATGTATGATGGGAAAAAGGAAAACAGGCTGTTAACTGAGCGATGGGCCTTCATTGCAGGGTCAGAGGTCACTGAGCTGCTGCCTAGGTCCAAGAAAGAACCAGAAGCAGTACCTTTATCTCAGCCAGATCCTGGTGAAGGAGATCCAGCTGGGTGGATGGAGGAACACCAACAACGTGACCAAATTTTCCTCTCGGAGGGGTGTTCCACGTCAGGAGTCGAAATCCAGGACAGGAGCAGGGATGAGCTGGGAGCAGTGCCAGTATACAGATGTCATTTCACCTCCAAGGAGCACGGAGATCTCGCAGCAGTAAGGTGAGGCTCTTCTGCAGAAGCATATCTGGGTGTTTCCTTCAAAGGGATGCCAGCCTTGATCGTTGTCCAGGCGGATTACAAATGTTTGCTGGACTCAGAACAATGGAAAAACAATACCAGTCCAGTCTGGTTTGTCCATGGCAATGCCTGACGTGCGATTTAGGTGACTTTTTCAAAGGCTGCTCTGTGCTCCGGGTGCCCGTGTCAAGGTGCCATCGTGTTGACCTTTAAATCAATAGCTGGCGTGTCCCAGTGAATGTTGGGTGGATGTATCGCCCGCAAAGTATTTTGATCTGGGCTGACTATCTGTACAGCTTCGATTACGCCGAGCTGCCATCACTGTCCGCCTCTTTTTGAAGTGTTGCTTCCCGACAACCCCCCCCCATGGGCTCCCCACTCCTGAGCTGTGGCAGAAACGTTTCTCTGTGTCTAGATGCTTCCATCAGTTCCATCTCACACTGACTCTGCGTTAATCTGCTGTTACTATAAAATAAGGTTTAACCCCCTTATTGCCAGTGTAATAGCCGTGCTCCCTAAAGCAGCACTACGTTAAACAGAGAATTGAATCCATATCACAGAAAATGGCACTAGGCAACTTCTGTGTCATCTATAACACACTGCAATTTTGATTGTTCTTTAATAAAAGCTGAATCAAATTCCTTACTACGAGGGAGAAGTAATTTACCAAGTCATTCATTGCAGTGATGCCTTAATATCACCTTAAAGGTCAATTGTATGATTTGCTTAATATACCAAAGTAAATAAGACACTGTGATATGCTGGGTAGACTCATATTGCGTCCCCTGTGTGTTTGATAAGAGTGTCTGTTCTTGACGACGAGGCTACCATTTATTTATGTCACGCCATCCTGGGTTAATATAGTAGCCTTCTAATTGAGACGTTTCTCTTTATCTTTAGTGGCGTACAGGAGGTGCAGTGTGATGCCAAGGCAGGCAGTGCTTTTAACTCCGCACAGCAGCTTCCGCTCCTGGATGAGGAGAGAAACATTGCCTTCCTGCTGAAAGAGCTGGACACTCTGAGGGATCTCAATAAGCAGGTAAGTATAAGTCTGGCACAGCACCCTGGCCGCACCACCGGGCTCCTGGTAGTGCTTTTGAAATCTAGGCTCTTTTACGTATTTGACCGAGACGTTCACCCTAAACCTGTGATGATCCCAGGTCGGTGACCACACACATTTATTCAGGTCTGATTCGCACCGAAAAAGCAAAATTAACCAGAATTGTTACCTCTGATGATAGGCAGCCAGTTGTCACGGTTAACGCGTTTAACTCGACATCTGACCTCATTGTGGGATTAGACAGGAAAGGCCGTCCCTTTACTTATCAATGAATTGAGCATCTTAATTTCATATTTTTTAAATGGCTGGATATGATGGAAACGGTGAAGGGCTTCACCAAAATCCATCCATCCATCCATCCATTCAGAACAAAATAAATAAATGCAACAGCTGTTTTCCCATATATTTTTTATCATCAAATTTTTAAAGAAAGAACAAATTTAAATCTGCTGTAGCACCTCAGTCCTGAATTAACATATTATAACAGAAAACAACAAACACACTTGTATTATCTCTTGCCATGCTTGTTGTTTTTCCACTCTCTTTCCTCTAGGGGGCACTGTGGATGTCCTGCTCCCTTTGGTGACATTCATGCGTATCTCATTTGGAGATGGGTTTTATTTTTAAGAGTCAGAGCTCTCTCTCTTCCTTATTTCCCTTGTTGTCTGACTTAGCTGTGAGTCACTCAGCCTGTTATGCACAAGGCACTCGAAGGGTTTCCGCAGTACGCCATCGCTGCCTCAAAATGGCATGCCACTAAACTGTGCACACTAAGTACGCACCCTATATTAAGGAAAAGCCTCCATTCAACAGTCAGAGTATAACATGCCTCACTTCACCCCATTTGTTAGCCAGCTGACCAGAAGAAATAGGTCATTTAAAATTACAATAAATTTTTGTGTTGTTAGAGAATATGGCACACAATAAATTAGAATAAAAGTATAAAATGATCGATTTTTGAAAGATCTGATGATAATTTTTTGGTTCCTTGTGTAAGTTTATGATCAAACAATATGTACAGTGTACAGGTCCTGCACCCTCACGTTTTGGGGATGCGTCAGCGTCTGGCTTTGAAGCTCGGAGCTCCTGCAGTGGGAGAGCAGCTTCGTCCCAAGCAGGCCACCAAAATGAATGTAGCTGCCCTGGGTTTGCAAGTAGCTGTGACTCCTCACTGAGACACAGGAACAAGAGCCTGTTTTTGCTGCAAGGGCTGTGAAAGCAGCCCCCAGGACTTCACTGTAGCATGTTTTGAAAACATGGGGGGGCGGTGTGGGGGTGGGGGGAAGGGACTTGGAGCAAAATGCATCAGACAGAAGGTTAAATCTATCATTGTAAAATATCACTTTCGGAAAGATTTACTGGGGAGTGCTGTTGCTTCTTCTTCTTTTTTTTTATAAGCCATGTGATTATGTGGCGGAGGGGCCATGCTGAGTTTTATGGTTCTGCGAAAGTGGTGAATAATCTTCCGCACTGTCTACATCGCTAGAAGGATTTCCCAGGATTGTACTGCTGTCGCAAACTTTGTCATGGAAGCGTGCTGCTATTCTGTTAGTTATTGGAAACCAGTGTGGGAACAGGCCCCGGTGTCAGAGCTAGCCCTCTGCCGCGCCTCGCCCGGCGATGCTCAGCACTGACGCGCCGCACGACATCCCCCCACCCCCCAGCTCCGGGACGAGCTGGCCGCGAAGGAGAGGGCACTGGAGAGCAGGATGGCGGATGCTGAGCTGAGGGAAAGCCAACTGGAAGCCCGCGCCTGCGAGAAAGCTGGAGGTACGGGGAAGGGTGGGGAGGGGGCGGGGCGTGTCCCGGAAGGGGGGAGAGGAAGGGGGGACGAGGAGGTGCCAGGGGATAGGGGAGCTGAGCGGGCCTGGGGGAGGAAGGGAGGCGGGAATGTCAGGAAGAGGGAGGTGTGGAGCCGGGATCATGGTGGGTGGGGGGGGAAGCCTGCGAGGGACAGTGTGAGCACCGGGCCTCTGGGGGTGGGGGGGCAGCCAGGGGGGGCCCGGCGTCACCATTTCATGATACGGCTTCACATGCTCCCGGTGTTTGCCCAGGGAGGAGATCCGCCGTGGGCCGCCATTATTTATTTATTTTGTTAGAGCGCGGGAGGAAGGCTGCCTGCTTTAAGATCCTGCTCCTCCGCGGCCCGCGGGCATCCTACCTGCGTCCATGTGACCGCTGGGGGCGGGGCGGCATGGGCTGTTAGTGCCACACCAAAGCAGTAACAAAGGAGGCTGTTTGTTCTCCCTGCTGCTGTTCAAACAAGGGGAGGAGCCGCATGCGTGAGCCGTGTGGCCCGTGGACGCGGCAGCGGCTTGCCATGTCGCTGGCGGCAGCCTCTTCCCTTTTGTACCGCGCAGATATTGACACATGCATTAGGCTTGCAGGACGTGACACGCCACATACAGGATCTCCACCGTCCCCCCCGTGAAACCCGAGATGTCCTGCCCAGTCGCCGAAAACCACGGCATTATGAAAGGCCTTTATATTTTAATTAACATGCAGCCTTAAAGCCACGTTTAGCCATTGCGTTTTCTCTTGGATGTCAGTGTTGATCGAATTAAGTTGCTTCTACACAATAAAAGGAAGCTGTGGTTATTAAATGTCGGTTTTATCGTTTGCCTTTTACTATGAAATTCCTTGATAATTATTCTGCTTTGGCAAATGTGTACACAAAGCCATGTTTTGATGAATCTTTTACACTAACTGTTTTTTATCACAATAATCGTCTTAGTCATATTGTTTTAAGATTTTAAGATGGCTGTCTAGAGGAAGTCCTACCTTTTCGAACAGATTGCTTTATTTAAAACAACTCCGTGTTACAGTAATCAATGTGCATTACCAGTTGTTCCACAATGAATTGCAGGTTATGTGATAAGCTTGTTTAAGAAGGAAGATATCCAAAGAATACGGTAAACATGCATCGATTTGTTTTACCTACAACATGGGTATTTTACAGAATTAGCTTACACAGTAACAAATCATATTTATTAATGTAATTTAACTGCTCAAAATCATTGCTGAACCAATATTGAATTTTTGTACAAGATAAAATTTATTTCTAATTACTTTTTTTCGGTAAAGGATCCCTCCCCCTCCTAATAACTAAAAGAAAACACACGATATATACAGAGCGCAATTAGCAAGAAAATTGTACGTTTAATAAAACCAAGGCGCATATATTTGCTGTCCTCATTTTAATATGATTTGCATGGGTTTGGGAGATGTTTAATGAGCAAATTCCAGCTAAAATGCAATATTGATTCTCTTAGTGAACTTTGTAATAGCTTACGGCGCAGCTCAGTGTTTATCATTAAGCTGTCTCCCAGAAAAGAGGGCTGTTACGTTCTGGTGGTTCTCCATGGTACTGCCATGCAGATCAGCAGGTACACCCAAAGTGCTTAGGTAATCTCAGAGCCAACTCCCGCTGAGTGAACATCGCTGACGAGAACTCCAAAGGTTTCCTGGCGTCTTAGATCTCATGTCGCTATTTAACGCTACGCGTCGAAGAGAAGCCTTTATCACAGAAATACTTGAAAGCTTCAAGAGTATTCAGAAACCTGGGCTTTATATATGTTAGATCTTGCAGTATCAATTTAATGTGAAGTGCTGAACAGGAGCCAGTGTCATGGAAATACTTGAAGGGCAACCAGAAACCAGGGCTTGGTAGCTAGCTAACTCTGAATGCTCCATGTCGTAGATCTTGGTACCTCACTGTGAAGCACTAACAGTGGAAGAGGGGAGCTCAGTCATGGGCATTCTTGAACGCTGGCCTTGAAGCCAAAGCGAGCTCAGTCTCGACGGCCAGCTTTGAAGGATTTACCACATCCTAGTTGGTGCATCGTTGTTAAACTCCAAGTCCAGGCTGTTCATATCATGGTCCTCCAGGTCCGAGCACTGCTGGTTTTCCAGCCTTCCTTTACCTGGGAGGCTAGTGTGAAACCTGTGGCCAGTCAAAATCAGTAATTATTTAACGAACTACCTGGGAGAACTGAAAACAAGGCCTAGATTTGGAATAAAGGGCCGGATTTGAAGAGCCGTGCTCTAAGTGTCATCCTTGCTCAGAACAGATACTTCACACTGATTTACGATGAGCCTCTGCATACTTTCAATGATAATTTTATAATATGAAACATTAGCCGTAACTGTTGTCTGAGACCTACCTCGCCACGTTTGTTGTCCCCAGACGGAAGGTTAGTCTTTAGGTAAACCTTTGACTTGACCCTTGCACTGGAGGAAAACTGCTATGGCGTCTCGTTTATTTACTTTTGTCACCCCTAAATAATGTCTGGGATGATTAATCATGATTTACGGTTTTGACTAGCATTGCCTCGTAGGCCAATGAGCAAAAACATCGTAGCAACATTTATGCAACGCTTGCGCTGTACTACTTTCACAGACTCATGAATCAGACGTTGGAAGACGCAAAGTAATTTCCTCTTGGATCGGTTCAAATGATGGCCATTTATTTACCTTCCATGCTTTATTGCCGAGTGCACACAGATGTGTCCGGCTACAGTGGACAGCCGCAGCCATGAAATGAGTTTCACTTAAGTTAATACTCGCACCTCCGTGTTTCCGTAGCAATAACCGTGCGCGCGGAGAGCTTACTGCCGTTATTGTATTGCAGTGACTGTGGTGTCTGTGGTCCAGTATTAATAACAGCCGACCGCCTCTTCCTCTCACCCCCCCACCTCCGCATCTCCCTCCAGCTCTGGTGGAGGAGATCTACAAGGCGCAGAGGGAGCGAGACCAAGCCTTGATGGCCAGGCTGCGGCTGGCCAACGAGGAGAGGGACGAAGCTCTGCTCCGAGCCAAGAGGCTGCAGCAGGCAGCCGCAGGGTACGTGCTGCATTGTGCTGCCCCATTGGTTTCCCTCCCCCCCGCCCCTGGCTCCCTGTTTGTTTAAACACAAGAAGGAGAAGTCTGAGAAAAGGAGGCGGGAGCGGCTGGCACCTCCAAAGGATTCCTTTAGCTCTCCCTCCCGCAGGGTCGCCCCTAAACTCTATGTTCATTTCCAAAGTTCTTTCTTGACCCCCCTTCCCAACATTGGCTGCGGCCGCAACGATTTGCCAAAGCTTGTTTGCCTCCCATCGCTTAGGAAACTGCATTGTTCTTCAGCTTGGCGGACAAGGTGAATGAATGGAGTTTGGGCAGGAGCGTGGGGTTGGGGGCGTTGGGGGGGCAGCTAGGGTGTGGAGGCTCCAATATCGACTGGTTTGGGAATAAATCAGAAGTGCGTGACATTTCATAAAAGAATCCCCTCACCCTTAGTGCCGGCTTGTCACTCAGGAGTTGCACTGTATAGGAAATCAATCAAGTCCTTTAGTCCACCAGTTATTTACCACCCTGTCTGAACTACCCTAATTAATGTGATTTTCCCCCCCCCCATCCCCTTTTTGGGGTTGGGTGAGTGTGTTGTGAAGTGTTTTTAAGTACTGGGGCATTTTAAAATGAAGGCTGTGCTTTCTGCGCTGAAAAAGTAGGACGCAGTATTTGCCAGTGCAGTTTAGAAGTAATTACGTTTTTACTTAAGGGAGTATAACTTTCTGTCAGAAGCAAATCTATATTTCAATAAGCCCCTGTTTGCTGAAAGTAACACCATTCCATTAAAACTTGAATTTCTGGGAAACTCCAGTGCTTTCCACCATTATTTCTTTAAATTATAATGTAAAAATTTGTTTTCACATGAAAAATAAAGACTTTTTTTTTTTTTTTTAGTTAGTTAGCCACGTAAATATGGCTGTGGTGTCTCCTACAGTAAAACGATCAGTTCTGCCGCCATTGTGGAATGGCAGACTCATTCTAGTCTGCTCGCATAACTGCCGAAATCTAATTTGAGGAAAAAAAAGTCTCCCTCATTTTCCAATTCTGCCCACTGCCTGCTTTGGGCCTAAAATGGTAATTGATAGCCATGCAAAAGCATTATCTCCCACAGAATATGGAATAGCGTGTTCTGAACCTCTTATTTTCTGAGGTCACTTCTTCAGCCCTCTCTGATTGAGTATGTACGTCTGTAATGGGGGGTGATCCCTGTAAATGCCTCTGTAAATGTGACCGGCAGTTGTTTTTTTCTTTTTTTCATAATTCTGTGGAATGGATGATCGAGCCGGACGTGCTGATGCACTTATAGGAGTGTGACGGGCTGACTTTCTGAGGGAGAGAGCGGACAGGGGGAATTTTCTAGAATAAAACAAAGGGAACGCTTGCAGTCGGATGGGCAGCTGTCTTGGTTTTGTGAGGAGGAGGGATGCTTTGCTCCTCCAGTTTGACGGTTTCAGCACCCAGCAGGCAGCGAGCGAATTCCTCTTAAGTCCGGTGTTGCTTCGTGAGGAAGGGGAGAGGCACACGGCGGGCTTTATGTTAAAAGCCACACCGCCGCCCGCCATAGAGCTGGAGCCTTATAACACAGGTGTCCCTGTTGCCCATCCGAGGAGCCTGAAAAAGATAGACGGGGCTAAGGGGCAGGCAAAGCCCTGCTGTTTTTATTAATCTCTCCGGGAGCAAGTCAATAAAAAAAAAAAAAAAACGCAATCAGAGAATGAGCCCATGTGAGCATTGGGCAGGCATGCAGGTGACGTCTGCACTCACTTATTATGTAGCAGCCCCCTCATTCTGAGATGTGACAGATGCTCTAAGCGCTGTCTTCCCAGTCAAAGCTGCATACATGCCAGCATGTGCAGTTTGCACAGCTCTCTGCAAACGCTTTTCATTTCAGGTTTGCGTATGGCCCATAATGTTCTTGACTTTTGATTTTATCTTATTTCTTTGTTTACTGTTTTGTATATTTCATTAACGTTAGCTGTCTTCTGTTTATTAGTGCTGTAGTGTGGTGGGATCCCGACCTCCATTAAAGAAACGCGCATAGCCTGTGCTCTCAGGGACTCATCGGTACTGTAATCGATGATCATTCTAGTGTATGAATTCAACCTGCAATATACGTGTGATGTTGCACAACTGCTTCTTATGCAGGTTCTGCCACCAGCATCCTGGTTAGTTCCTTGTTGCTGACATGTGAAATATTTAGGCTGTTTTCCGGCACGCCTTTCCTGTGGTAATTGCAGCCACGGCCCCCTCCATTTTCCCGCGCAGGCACCTATTGCTGGAAGCGAGTGGGTCACTCAGCCGGGGACCATTCTCTTTCATCCCTGCACATATGAACAATTGATCCCTGTAGTCACTTATAGCAGTAAACATTAATAACTTAACAGTCCACCCTCGGTGCCGAATATACAGAGCATTATTGAGGAATAATGGTTTGGTCTGGTGGCACTTTTAATATGTCAGGATGTCACGATTGACTTTGGGGACGGGCTGGATAGCAATTACTCGAGGTGGGGAAGATTTGGGGAGCGACCTCATTTTGCCACACAGAGGAAGCAGAATGACTGAGGCTGTTTCTTTCTCGTCTTTCCCCAGCCTGGAGAACATCAACCCCGAGGAAAGCGACACGGTGAGCCTCTTACCTTTTGAGACGCCTGGCCCTTCTCCGCCACCTGCTTCAGCCAGCTGTCTAAGTCTGGCGTGGTTTGTGGAAAAAAGCAATGTAAATTCAGCACTCCACTCTTATGCTCTGATTACATTTTTTTTTCTAAAATTAAAAGATCATTGGGATTTGAAAAAATATTTCAGATTTATGTAGGTATGCCATGCATGGAATATTCTAAATCAGCAGATGACTAGTCATACTATTATTTGTGGTACTATAAAATCTGTTTTATGTTTGTTTCATTGATAATTGCTGAGCTATAACTTATAAAGTTTATGCTGTAACTAGCCAGTGACTATCACTGCATTGACTGTCGGATACCCCTCTGTACATAATCATCAAATCAGATATGCATGTATCAGTTCTCGATTTTCATTAAGCTGTGAAATACAGTGCAGGATGGCATTATGTTAATGAGTCGCCCAGTGGCTGACACGTTCACGTTTGTGTTTGGTGGTCCAGGATCTAGAGGAGCTGCTCAATCGGATCAATAGTGCCGATTCTGCCCTGGGCATCGAGCGCACTGGGGCGGTCATGGTGGACAGACTGAGGAAGATGCGAGACCGCAAGAGAAGGATCACGGCTGAGGAGATGAACGCGGTCATTGAGGAGCGAGATGCTGCCCTGACCAGGGTGGGTGTGAGGGACACGACAGTCCGCTAGTGCGCAGTGTGGGGCGGCTCCACTGCGTCGCCCCCTTTACCGCACTGCTTTTAGGGTGGGTGTGAAGGACATGGCAGGCCACTAGTGAGCAGAGCAGAGCACTTTACTGCGCTGCTTTCAGACCTTCAAGCATTCAAGCCTAAATGCAGACAGGAGCGAGCACTGCGTATGGAGAGGCAAGAACCTTTGTACAGCTAGAACCGAATACATATCCTTAAATATTGACCGGCGTGTTTCTCTCCCCATAAGATGTCTTTCGTTTATCAGTCTATTAAGCCACATTTGTCTATGTGTTTAGCCTTAAATCATTTATTAGATTACTGAGCAAATAGGCCAACTACTGACTTTTCATGTGGAAACAAATACTACCGCAAAACCTCAAATATTTGATATATCTTCCACGCATGCATATTTTCATTCGTATAAAAACAAACAAGGAGTCGGCCAAATATTGACACCCAGATATTGTACTTCATCACCAACTTCAAAACGGGGCCCTATTTGCCTAGATATCTTTGTTGGTAAACAGCCCTCAATTGCTTTATGGCTGTCGGATCCACTTTTACAACTATTTTTATTTGAAGCAGATCTAGATTCCCTCAACTGAAGTGTCATACTGGTGCCTGATTCATTTAAATCTGGTTCAGCCCTGTCTTTCTCAGCTTTTTCTTCCTTTCTTGCGCCAGTTCTAATATAACTTGTTGGTCACTGATCAAACATCCCACCCAACTCTTTCACCTTTTTTTCTTACTCCCTGTCTTGAATGAATTATAACAGTTTTTGTAGATTTTTAACACCTGTGTTTCACATCCATCATTTATGATTGTATGTTGAGACATCACTTCACCTAATTGCATGTTTTTGGATTATGGGAAGAAACCCGTACAAATGGGGGCAAGGATGCAACCTTCACATCCACAAGCGGAGAGTGGGATTTGAACCCACAACCCTGGAGGTAAAAGGGGATTCAAACCCACAACCCTGGAAGTAAAGGGGGGAGGGTCAAACTCACAACCATTGATGTAAAATTGGGATTCGAACGCACAACCCTGGGGGTCTTGAACAACATAGTACTTTCCACTGACATACTGTGCAAAATTTATATACTGTAATAATTAACTGATGGATTCTATCAGAACAGTGGTGGTCATGCCTTCCTCCCCCCTTGGTGTGTTTGTGTGTAATTGTCTGTTTACTGTTTACCTCCCAGCCCACCGACAACAAGATAAAAACAACAGTTAGTGCTGAATGGTGCTTCTGAGACAAAAAATTTACAACTGAAAAATTTACAACTGATATTGCATCAAGTTAGGGGTACACTATCTGATAGAATCCCCCACTTCCCCCACCTTCAGTAGGGCAATTTGAGGTCAGGCCTGCTCCGCCACCTTCCCAGTTTTGTATTTCCTTCTTAGCTCACATACTCGAATCAGGGCTCTGATTAATTGGCCCACATGGTGACATGATGTCATTGACTTGACATGCAAATGAGCAATAGAAAACCGATCTTGCAAATGTCACATCTAGAGCTGCACCAACTATACTGGCCAATTATCGGTATCGGCTGATACAGCTACAGTCAGCCATCAGCTGATGATTTAAAATGATCCGATATTTACTGTTGCTAATTCCATTTAAAATGGTGACCCATACTGCTTTGCATACCCGCATACTAAACAGTTAGAAATATGTCGGCCGTGTGGAATTATTCTAATGTTAGCAATAATGACGTAGAAATGCATTTTGCAAACATTGCTCTGCTACAGTTTCACGAGGAGGATCCACTAATAAACATTTTAACACAATAAATTTGATTGTTCACCTTAAG
>JABFEA020000029.1:5007650-5036786 GCA_019775915.2 Cyphomyrus plagiostoma
CAGTGTAGTGGGCTGTGGGTGGAGCAAGCGGCTTTGGGTGCAGTGTAGTGGGCTGTGGGTGGAGCAAGCGGCTTTGGGTGCAGTGTAGTGGGCTGTGGGTGGAGCAAGCGGCTTTGGCCGCACTATGGTGGGCTGCGGGTGCTCTCAGAACTTGACTGCTGTCGCTTCACCGGACTGCCCTTGATTGTGTGTAGTAGTACAGTTCCATTGTTTCTTTTTAGTCTTTCTTGTCTTGTCAGTTGTCAACCTTTCAGCTCCATCTGAAGATTGTCCTTCAAATGTTATAATCAACAACAATTTAAAGTATCTTTGCCACTTGGACCACAAAACTTTTTGAGGTATTAGGCAGCTAAAATTAAAATTTTATGTAATTAGTGAAATACGAATGAAAGATTGGGTTGGAAGGATTAATCAGTTTGGCTACCAGTTTGACTTGTGTGTGTGTGTGTCTCACCACAATGTGACAAAAACCTATTATTTTGACATTGTGGGATCCAGCTTATTGGTCCCAGCCTGGATAACCTTAGTTTTATAAAAATCTCTGACTGCAATCAAAAACTTAGAATTGCTAAACTACTTGTATTTTGTTTGGTTACTTATGGTTAAGTTTAGGGTTGGGTAGGGGTTAAGGTTGTTCTGTTGGGATTAGGGTTTTATCCATAGAAATGAACGGACAGTCCCCACAACGATATGAATACAGTTCTGTGTGTATGTGCGATCCGTGTGTATGAGTTTGCAGTCTACTGGGTGCCTTTAAGTACTCAGATTAAATCATCTCTATTTTGTGTGAGGAGAATAAACTTCTTAATATTATGACTTTTCTATATAGCACTTTGCTCTATTGAACATCTTAGCTTCTTTGGTGTCTGCCGAAGTGACCCATGCGTCCGCTTCAGGTACTTAAATGTAACGGTGAATTCCAAGTATGTCAATAGCTTCTAGCGCCTTGTCCTGCAGAAACACTGCTCTTTATTAAGCTGCGTGGCACTGGTGCTTCTCGCCTTGCTCGATATTGCCAGTGATTCTTTGGATATGGGGATAAGACGTTTCTGAACACATTTCAGATCCACCCTCTATAGTGAAGAAAGCCCATCTCCATACTTGGATCACTGCTTTGGCTTGGCCCGCTAATTTAAAGCATGCCAGCAGTTTCTCCGAGTTCTGTGTCGCTGAGTTCTGTATTTATGAAGAGTGAGACGGCCTGAGCAAACAGAAGTGTTCTAAACGGGGGAATTTCTCATCAATTGGTTAATTGCATTTCCGAGAATTAATCATTGGCTGAGGCAGGCCCCTATCCCATGTTTCTGAGGGCTGTAATCCAATAAGTTTGCTTCGTTTGTCTCCAGCATTCCAGTCGCTTCGGTTAATAACGCCAGCACGTGCGTTAAAGCCTGACGTTAAGACAGCACCAGCTGGTAACAGCCTAAACGTCCATTATAGTAGTTTGATTGCCACTGAAAGTTCAGTCACGCTTTCCATATTTTGCAGATCTGCTAAGGTTTCAGATGTGCTTATTTCACTTATTTCCTGGCTTACAGCAGAATTCAGATTCAAAACTTTGGAATTCGCTATTTTTACTATGAGGTTACAGTCTTGATGTGGTACAGTAGCAGTTACTATTTCTTACAGATACAAAATGTATTTCATACACAAAAGAAATAAAAAAGAAGCTACCAGGTGGATGGAGGATTCAAATCAGCTCCTGAAACCTGTTGCATGGAGCTTCACAGAGATGGACAGAATTACCTCCCTGAGTTTTCATTGGCCAGTATGTGTTTAACTTGGTTATAAGATGAAAATGCTTGTCACTGTAAGGTTTCTTAGCCGGGAGGTGAATTTTCTAGCAAACACTCATTCAAGGGACCCTGGAGGTTTTTATGCAAGCAAGATAGTCATTGAAAAAACACAGATCAGGCAAAGGGTGCAGAGAGGTCTGTCAATATCTGTGTGAGCACACACTAATAAAGCATCGCAAAACTGAAGGTTAATTACATGGACAAGATGCTGCTACGATGGCGGTCAACCTCCCAAACTGAGGAGATGCCCCTGCTTGGGGCCATACTGGAACTTTACGGTGTAACTGGCAAGGGGGCGACCCCATGGCAGCGGTGTGAGGGAGCTCTGCTGGTGCTTCTGCTGGGAAGGGCCTGGCAGTTTTACAGGGACCTCTGTCACTCAAGGCTGCTTAGGTCACTCGGCGAAGCAGCCAATAAGAATGTGTGGCTATTTACACCATGTCAAAGAATTATTTTTCCAAAAGGCTTCAGGGTATAATTGTTTTAAGTGTTGTGTTTGTTGTTCTAAATCCAGTTATTCTAAATATCAGCACGTCCTTACAAGCTTTTTGGTGACGTGTTATGCCTTACACGTATTCACACTCAATAAAACACTTCACAAAACAAAATATGGATGCTTCTATTAGAGATATTGGTGCAATGGGATGGGTCTGAATAATTGTGAAAAGCCTGTTTGTTTTTATGCCTTTCAGTTCTTTCATGTGGTAATAATACTATATTTTCCTGCATTAGGCTCTGTAAGACACAGGAGAAAGGTAATTAATTGGGAGATTGCATGCGCAGCTCGGTCAGTGACGGGTGTGCGGATTACGCCTTTCTCAGTGAGGACCTTGAGCATTGAGCATTCTCTCACTTTTACAGGGACGCAAATTGGGCAGGCAGTGGTTAGGGTCCTTTGGGTGGACCCTTGAAAACAATGAGCTGGCGTCATTTTAAGAGCAACACGGTGCAAGGGCTTCATTCCCATGCGTAGAATAAGTGCTCTGCCCCTCCCTCTGTCGTCGGGGGCGACCAGGGGCAGGGCACCCAATCAATCAAGCACCAACGTCAGAGCCGCAATAAAACGCTCTCACGTAGGATCGATTAAAGTATGTATGTGTGTAAAGCTGACACGCTGAGATGTGATTATGGATCCTCTCACAGCCCCTGAAACTGAGAACTGAGCGCTATCAGTGCAGCCATGTCAACGATAACCCCCCCCCCCAGGGGCTGCACTGGTAAATTTGCCTTCCTACCTGAGTTTCTGTGAAAACACAGTTTGGAGGGAAATGTTGTGTGAGCGCTCACAGAAAGTCTCGGGACACTTGCTTAATTCTATAACAGTGCTGGAAATGTGCTGGTTTCATCGCCCATTGAGAAGCATCGTCTAACACATCTGCGCATAACTTTGCCACTGACATTTTTTTTTCATTAAGAGTTATTTTTTTGACTCACAGATTCAATTCTGTTCTTGCCATTAAAAGCAAAAACTGGAGGCCCAGGCTCCCAAAGGGATACTGAACACAAATGTCTGGTGTTTTATGTTATTGCAGAGGTGTTACTAATTAAAAAGCACCCAATGAGGCTGCCTGGCAATTAACTTTATATCTCAGAACAGGTCTTTTAGAACTAACTTCAATTTACTTTTACTAATTTATTATTGACTTCAAATTAATGTCGTACTTAAAACTACTGATTATTTTTGATGAAATGTGGCATATATTTTTGTGAACAAAAAACATAAGAATGATTTTGTTATAAAACCAATAAATCTGGAATATTTTTACTGGATTAAGCAAATGCCCCCTAACCTTCTCTGTGCCCTGTATTTAAAGCGCGTCCGGGGGAGCTTTGTTCTCTCTGTCCGCCCGGGTGCCTGGGGGCACATGTCTGTGCGGCCAGGCCTTCACCCGCAAGGATGCCGCCACATCGCTGACAATCCCCGTCTGTCTCCCCCCTCCGCACGCAGGCTGGAGCGGCTCGTAGAGGTGCTGAGGAAAAAGGTGGGCAGCGGCAGCCTCAGGACGGTGATCTGAGGAGGGGCATGGGGGGGGGGTCGCCCGAGGAGCGATGCGCCCGGCCACATCTGGCGACCAGGCCGCTGCGTTTAACACTGTGCAAACACCCCAGCCTTAACTCTGCAAACAGTTGTTAGAAGTGCTGCACTCAGCCCACATTCCAAGCCCAGATCAAACTGAATCATAAATGTTTAACCAACTGGGCTGCTGTGCTTGTATCACTGCCATATTTTTTCTTCCCAAATCACTTATTTTGTTTGATTGCCCCCAATATTCTTTTTATTTGTGCTGTTTGTGTTCATGTGGGCAGAGTGACCCACTTCATGAGGAAATTTGTTCTTATATTGTATTTTTCTTAAAAAGTTTATTTCCAATGATTTCATAGAGTATTACCACCCCCCACCCCCCCAATCATATGGGGAAATATGGGTTGTGGCTGCTCTGAATGCACATCGGCTTATTGGCTTGTTTTATAAAAATCCAGCAGCTGTTTATTGCATGTGTGCCTGTTTATGTATCTGTGTGTATTTATGCATACATATAATATTTTTAAGAAACTTTGTTACTAGTGTGCATTGTCAATTATGAGTATGCCATTGAGCTGTTTAACTTATTACATTTACCAAAATCATTTCACTGAAACGTAAAAAAATGATGAAGCATGTTAATGCTTATTAGCTGTTTAGCTGTGAAATATTTGTGTATTTTACTGAAATATAATAAACAACTTTTACAGAAGTGCAGTGTGTATGTGTTTGTGGTCTTTTTTTTTTTTTTACACTCAGGGGCAAAGGTTGAGTTTTTCTCAGAGCTGAACTGCTGTATTTGCCTCACTGCCCTCGCAAAACCTTATGCAGCTCCTATAAGTGTAACACTCTGTTACAGTAAAAAAAATAGTTTACTCCTAGGAAAGCTAATAACTTCTAGTTGAAGATACTAGAAGATAACTTCTAGTGGTCTATGTTTAACTTATTGTGTTTGCATACAGTTCACTTGGTAAATGTAGTAATTTGGAACATATCTTTAGAGGGAAAAACTCATACTTGTAATTAATATTTTGGGAAATCTGGATATTAAGTCAAAGTCAGCTTTATTGCCAATTCTGCCACATGTACAGAACACACAGAGAATTGAAATAACGTTTTCTCACAAACCGTATATATAAAATCATATTTACTGGTGATTCTACTGTCGGCTCTGTGGTTCATTTTTCACTGTATGGTTTCGTCATATACATGTGCTGTAAGAGGCTTCACGGTACATGTGTAATATGATTGTAGATTATACTACATTTTATGGAGTCCAAAACAACTCTTTTCCATCACACATTAGTACTATGAAATTATGTGATTTGTTCTCTTGAATAGTGAAACTGTTTTTAAGTGTATTTATTTACTTTAGCGTGTTATGAAATGCTAGTTTGTTGGATGTACCCTTTGTGCTCAGTAAACAGACATAACCTATGAGACATGGCTTAAACACTGCATTTCATTCGTTGGGTAGAGGCAGTGGAGTTTTGATGTCATTTTTCCTTTTAAAAATTTTCCCTTCCAGTCAGATGAATTGTCAGGTTTCTTAGAAGCAAGGGATGACGGGAAGGTTCAGCGAAACGTGTCATCTGCCGCATCTCGCCAGTAATGTATTGTCGCCAGAAAAACACACGGTTTGAAATACGGTTGATTTTGGCTGCAAAATGAGTCACGTCCGTAGATCTACTCAAAGGCGGGTTACGCGGAGGTACAATACTCGTATGACAAAATTATCGATTACAAAAAAACATTCAAAATGTCCAGGTATTCTTTTAGATTATGTAATTATCTTAGGAAAGAATATTGTAACCTACATTACATATATAATCAAGTGATATATCAGACCTAACCTTATTTTACAGTGTTAATTATTTAATCAGTGTTAATATTCTCCTAAAGGAGAAGGCTACATCGTATAAAGTAAATAACCAAAGTAATTGAAATATTTTGGTATATTTGGTAATCCCAAATTTGAAGGCGAGCCTTTATATAAATATATTTTTATTATTAGTAGTAGTAGTAGTATTATTGTTGTTGTTGTTTGTTTGTAATTGCTTTATATCTGTGAACGGCACCCTTACATTTATTCGGATATTTTTTCTTTTTTAAAACCAAAATACATACAAATACCATAGTCCGATACCCAATTATAAATGATATAGATAACGTATTAAGTGAGAATGTTGCGGGTCTGTTTATCCGTTCTGTTCGTCCTGGTATTTCTCGGTATTTTCACACATTACCGTAGATACCGCCCACTCCTAGCTACTCTGCATGCTGATAATTTATAAACAAAAGAAGGACAAAAGAGATAAGTCGACCTTTACTGAGGGCTATAGGCCAAACAATTATTTTCGCATCGTTTACAGTTTCCTACTCTGGTATCAATGAGCTGACCCTCAAGTGTTCCTCTTCGTCCTTCATCGGAGCAAGGCAGTTTTGCGATGTGTATGCCAGGAGATGATCGATTATGTACTCAGAAAATGGTGGGTGCACAGTCGCACTCAAGATGCAGTGTATAGAAAAGGGAGCTGCCAAGGCGGGACCCGCTGCTGAGTTTCCCTCCCCTTCAATAGAGCTCGAGACTATTACAAGCTTGTCGATTCCACCTCCATTCGTAACCGTGGTGATCGCACAACCTGGGTGTCCTTCTCCGTGTTAAACCCACAAGAGTCCTCCCACTGTAGCTTTCTGTGGTAATCCTACTTGTTCCACATAACAACATTATCTCAGTTACTTCACCAAAGAGAAAGTTTGAAGCGCTATTTCATAAAAAAAAAAAATCAATAACTAATATTACCTTTACTATATAGCAGGTCTATTAATTACATCATTTTAGCTTCAACAGATTCGTATTCAGTCACTTGTAGCCTATTATCTACAGTCCTGCGAGTAATTCTTAATCATTTTAAAATTGATTCATTTATATTCTAATTAGAAAGAGATGCCAAAATATGTTCAGATTTAATTTTCGATGTGCCTAGCACTCTTTGTGCAGCATATTTTGACCAGATCTTTTGCTCCGCATCAGTGTAGAGGATTGCGCCCCATGCTCACGCCGGCATCAAAAGGAGGGGAATCCCGATTAACCGTTATGAAAACCGATCGCATGATGACAGGACTACAAACAACTTTTTATGGGCTTTAATTAAAAACGTGTTCCGGCAGCCCGACCCTGAATGGCCTTCTAAGAAAAGCGTGACTGATCCTGTTGCTATAACGACACCAAATCTTTCAAGCCTTTTCTTCTTTAATGCACTCCATCAATCCATGCATGTATTCACTACGCACATTTTACTCTACTATCAACATAGCTTTGTAGCAAACAATCCACGCTTAAATGCACATCACACATAAACTTAGAAAGCAACATTTGTTTTCTTCTATTTACTAAAACCAACTTTTCTGATATTTTATTTTATGATGAACAGTTATATAAATACGCATTATTTGAATGATTTATCAGTTTTTTTTTAGGCAAACCCTTACGTTTTTGATGATATCAAGGATTCCCAAGAAAACTAACGTCATTTGAAATATGAAAACCTCTCAGGCTGAGAAAGTAATCTTTGCGAGATACAGATCGAAAATTTATTCAGTTGTCCGAACACTTCACAAAAACCCAAATTTGGATTAAAAAAAATGTTTAAATCATTTTAGCGTTTATGTGACGGCCGATAGAGTTTACGCTTATTGGTCCAATAAAAGCTGACTTTGTTTTTAGATATTTGACCCCTTTTATTCATCCGTTACGTCATAAACTACATGCCAAAATATCTTTTTTTATCCTTACCGGCAAGAATTTCGCTTAATATTTATTGCTGCTGCATTGGACACAGAAACCAGAGAAAGTTTTTATGACAGTTATTTTATTTATTTCTCTTATTTCTCTCTATGCAAGACAAATGGATTAATGAAGACACAAAACATGGGACGCGACCAGGCAAGCCCGGGACCACCAACCTCACTTAGCCGATGCATATTAGGAGGGCAATAAGCCCTAATAAACTTCTTCCGTATAATTTTTAATGGAAAACCAGCTGCTTCTAAAGCTGATTTCGGATAGAGATCTCTCCCTCTTCTCCTTCAGCCTTTGAAAGCCCCTTTCTTTCGCCTGTGATTCTGAAGGGGTATTGCTTTGCTCTTTTCGTTGGCCAAGCACAATTGTGTTATTGGAGATAATTAATTCAATCCCCATCAAAAGGTATTAGAAGCGCCTTGGCCCTGTAGTAGCTTTCTAAACTAAGAATAAAAAAGACAGAGAAGAAAAGTCCACGGGTAGCCTCGCTGATGGCTGCTTTTGAAGTAAAAGGGGTTGCGCATTGTCGTCGAAATTTTTGTCCATAAGGCTGAAGAAAGCACCACGGCTTTTGATGGGAAGACGAGAAATGCCGCATAGGTTGGAAAACAAGGCGCTGCTGAAGTCTCGCTTCTGGACACTGCCCGCTGATAACATATGTCACCCATTAATACAGGCTGCTCGACCTCAATGGATATATTTAATATGCAGGGAACAAGCCGTCCTATTGAATGTCTCGTGGAAGTGCAATAATTACTATGATAATTATTAAAGAATAATTTTAATTATCACCAATCGCATGCATGTCCGTCGAAATAACCCGGTTTCATGATATTATCTCCATTGATAAAGATGTCAAAATGAGTAGTTTTCGACAGTTGTCTCAAATTGTCCGTTTAGTATGTACGGACAATGTTTTTTTAATGTAAAAATCGAGCATACCAGTCTACATCAGACTATAAAGTATGCAAAAGTTTGTCACATTTAAAGCAGAAAAATGATTTAACGATGTGAACGATTTTTTTTTTTTTTTTTTTAAAAAAAAAGGTGTTTTCTCAAAAATGACTCCCGTTAATTTTGCGCGATTAGGAAATCATTATAGGTCAATGGACAATGCCTCGTCGGAGGAAGAGAAACGCCGGACCAATTTCCTTTATGTTTCTTGCCCTTGCAATTTCACTTTGATGGTAGCGGCACTTTTCCCAGGTCGCTACAAAGTTTGTTTTACCAGCAGGGCTAACTGTGAACACGAATTGTCTAAAGTTCAGAGATTTCGCATGCAAGCAACTGTTTCCTTTACAGGAAATGCAGAATTACATTGGAAACCTAGTTATACTTAAACTTTTACAGATGCTTATAATTTAAAGTAATGTGAATTTTCGAATTATATTCATACTCGGATAGGTCAAAAAGTCAACATGTGAAATTAAGGAAATGGAATGTTTCGATTGATCTTACGTAATGTTCCAAGTAAATTTTCTTACTACACGAGCCACGAAATAATTATACGCGTATATATACACACACTCAGCATTAATGCTATTAATTCTTTTTTGTCATAGTGAAGTTATCTGTGGGAACCTCTGTTTCATATTGCTCTTGTAACATCTAAAACAGCTTTATCGAGATGATTTCAAATCGATCTCTGCAAAATTGCATAATCGACGTTACCTGTCATTTTAAACTGGAAAGTAAAGTTCATTCTAAATCATTAGTAATTTACAAAGCACTCGAATCTGATTTTCATCAACATTATGAACATTAGCATATTTTTTAAAGTATATCCTATCCATATGATACATATTAAGTTAACCATATTTGCATTTCGTTATTTTCCTTTTTCGAAATAGATTTGATACGTAAACATACATTTCAGTATTTTATGATTTCCAAGTCTCAATAAATGGGTCAATTTTTTTTATCTCTAAGAAGTCTGATGCCGGAAAATTACTTAATGATTAAGTGGAAATGTCACTATTTTTCAATTATTCCCGCACCAAGCGTCGTGATATATTTTGAAATATTTAAGTTGATGTTTCCTTGAATAACAAAATATGAAAACGATCAGCAAGATCGAAAACGAATTTTTAAAGCCTCTTTCTTTCTGCAATATCGGAGATTTTCTTGTCTTGGGTTTAGGTAAAAAATGGGTAAGCTGACTGCAAGAATTTGTTATAACGTCATTGTCCCAGTAAAGCAAGGTGTAAAGAATAACATAAAGGTCCTATCTGTTTGAAAATATCTGTAATGAGTTTGATAAATAAATATCAATCAATAAAACATAACATTCAATTCTCAAATCTTTGTAATAAAATGCGCATATAATGGTGATTTATGCATACATTTCAGTTTTAAAATCCAAAATATGGAAGACGTAGACAATAAAATCATAGTCTATCTATATAAATTGAATGCCGATTCAAGGAATTACGCAGGTGTAATTAAACTGTCCACGAAATAATTAGCTATAATTGTATTATTAAACGATATACAACAATAACAAACAATAATAAAAATTTCTAAAGATTTTTTTCTTTTAGTTACTACACAGCTCATAAAAAATTATAGCAATTGCTATCGATTTGAAAATGGTTCTATAACAGGCTTCGGTTGGCAAATTATATTTCTAATTTCAGCGGGTTTAAAATGTCGACAAGTATAATAAAAAGCTGTAACCGTTAAATATGCGAATATTAGAAATACAAAATAAATTTGAACACATTCTACATTGGAATGTCAGGCTTTTTTATTCCATGCGATTTGACTGGTGTGTCGAACTCAATTGAATTCTCCATTTTATTTGCGCATCGGGGGGCAATTACATGATAATTAAACGAATTTCACGGTTACTCAGCCAAAATGTGTGCCGACAAAATACCATGATCAAAGTAAAATCTGTTCAGGTTCAGGAGCCCTTCGTGTAGGTTACAATTGACAAAAAGATTATTTGGCCTTTCTATGATATTGTTGATATATCCGTTTCAATAGGCATGCCCACACGCATGTATTTCTCTAGCAACGTGCTGAAATGATGCTTAAGTTCCGCGTTTTTGTTAAAAATTAGCACTCTTTATGTTCATTTCCCGGTTCTGTCATAGATTAAACGAATAAGCGGTTGATTTGAGTGTTAATCACCTAATAAAACAAGGACAGAAAGACAAAAAAGCGGAGGAAGCGTTAAGGGCGAGCGCCGAAGAACGGAACAAGGAAACAAGAACAAGAAAGGCTTTCTCCTCGAAATATTTACCAAGATTCTGAAAACACTTAAAATCCGAATATATAAAGATTAAAGAAAGTTAAAGAGATAAAAGCTCGGCTGTCGAATCATATTAATGTAACGACTGATGTATATTTATAGATCGGCTAGTATATAAACAATCAACTTTATATATATATAAATATATATCATGTATATATATATATAAACAATCATTTATATATAAACAAACAACAGATCAAAAATAGAATTGTAATACAAATACATGTATTACAACTGTATCATTTATTAATTCATTTGTGAGTTGAACAAATAATGTAAGATTTCTGTATACGTCATTGTTTCGGATTCGAATGCAATTATTTCCAGAAATTACAAAAAGTAAATCAAGATACTTTTGATTTTTTATTTAAAAATTACCAAGAAATAAATTATGCAACCCAAATGGCACGAGAGTAAACAGGAAAAGATAACAGATAAGCAGTTGAATAACTCTCAATGCGCTTCACTTAAAATATCACAGAAGACTTGGGAATTGCTTCACAAAGAAATGCGTTTTTATTTATAATAATGCATTTCACTGCGGATGAACGTTTTATATATACAAAATTGTTTAAATGTGTATGTCAAAACTAAGCAAATAAAACCAAAGCAATGAGTAAAATGACAACATCTATAAACGGAACATCTGGTCGCAGAGGATTTGTTTGTTTTTTTGTCTTTTCTTTTTACATTTTTACCTGTATTACGTTGACAGTCCACAAAACCTTAGTGACCTTCATTCATGCGCACTGTAACATATCGGAAAGATTCGTGGTGGCGACTACAGGTTCGGGGGAATACAACATTATTATACAAGATCGAATTTGTTTTAATTAAATACACTACCAAAACACTTGCAATGATTTCCAGCTGGGATATACAGTCATTCAAATGGCACACTTTACAGTATATTTTATTTTATACATTAGCATTCTTATACATTAAGGTAACAGTCTTTATGCACCAAGTGCATGCAAAATAAAATATTTTCTGCTGTCTTCCTTCAGTACGGTAGAAGTAACAGGAAACTAAGATGTGTTAAGAACAGGTCTCGAATACACACCTTGATAGTAAGAAGCTTCTATTGCAGAAGGGTCCATGGAGGCTCTTCCCGCCATTGTGGCACTGCCGAGCGGCAGACTGGAAGAAATACCTGACCCGTAGGAGTACTGCAAAGCCTGCTCGTACGCCTTCAAGTCCAGTTTATGCTGCTGCTCTGAAGAAGACATTAAGTTATTGATGGAAAACGGATGATTGAAAGAATAATGTGGGTCTCCTTTTAGGTGCAGCTGGGATTCATGGGACATCGAATGCGGAGGCAAGGATATGGAGGACAAGACAGTGGCCGAACTGGGCACTGGGTGCACTGGCGGGCCACTGTTCTTCAGTTCAGAAACTGTGGTGCCGCTCGAGTGGTCCAAACTATGAGGACTAGATGACTGGTTTGAACTGGAGATGGAGCTGGAGTCCATATGTCCACCCTTATTGTTTGTACTGTCAGAAGGCGAACCCGAACCGTTGGACTGATCTTTCCTGCCGTCAGATCCTTTGCTCGCAGACAACTTTTTCTCGCACTTAAAGCGCTTCTGCCTGCGGAGGTAGCAGCCATTCTCAAACATATTTCCAGAATCTGGGTGCAGGGCCCAATACGAGCCTTTTCCTGGTTTATCGGGCGACCGGGAAACTTTGACGAAACAATCGTTGAACGACAGCGAATGCCGTATGGAGTTTTGCCACCTCTGTTGATTTTGCCGATAATAGGGAAACAGGTCCATTATCCACTGGTATATCTCGCTAAGTGTGAGCATCTTGCTCGGCGATTGTTGGATGGCCATGGTTATGAGAGATATGTACGAATAGGGCGGTTTTGCATGTGGGTAACTTCTTCTAAAAGTCTTAGTGTCCCGCACCCGGTTCAGACTGGGCTGCCCGTACGCCATTGAACTCATGGTCGGACTCATGCTGGAGTAAGGGGTCAGCGCGTTCATGGAAGCCTGCTGAGCGGACATGGCGTTCATGTTCGTGGGGCTGAGAGCGGCGCCCATCCCCGATACGCCGCTAGTCATCCCATTGATCGCGCTCGTCGCGCTCGGGGGCATCCCTGTCATTGTCCCTGGGCTAAGTGTGGCACCCAGACTTGGATTGGCATAGGACATATTGAAAGAACTGGGTGTCATATTTCCGCTGGTAGACATACCCATGTAACCGTTCATGCTATTCATAGAGCCCAGTCCTGTATTCATACCACTGTTCGGTACAGATGAGTACACCTAAAAGAAAAGAAAACAAACAATATTCACACATTTAAATACCCATGAAAACATTTGAATGCTGGTCTTAAATAAACACTTCTATCTTAACAATTGACCCTATTAATTTACACACAATAACTTCTCCGCGCTAATTCTTTGAAATTGTTCTTAAATAGATTAGCTTCTCTGTAGCATTCAATGCAAATGTGTTGACAATAAGGAGTGATAGTTTTACTTAAAGACGTCTCGTGTCTGTAAAGATTTGAACAGAAAGATGAAACTCAAGAAAAAGTGACGATTATTCCATCGAAATCATGACCCAAATTTTTAATAATACAAGTTGGTCGATTTGCACCTTTTAGCTGAAAATTAGATTAGCACAATGCAATAGGGCAAATGAAAATGTTTTAATTTAAACGAAATAGTAAATCTACAGTAAATACTAAAATAATAGTAAAGACTAGACACTGAAATATTGCACCCGTGCCATTGTTTTGTTCGTGTTTCGCAACGTTAAACATCATAGGAGATATAACATGTATATATTTAAGCGTATTATTTTTCACGTGATTAACATTTAAAAAAACATAAGAGAATGTCTGACTGGCTTACTTGGATAAACATTAGCATTTTAAATGTAAATTTAAAATGTAAATATCACCAATCTCTGAAAGAAGAATTTCAGATTCACCACCGCGGGTCTGGACAATAAATGGCTATTATAAGGAGCCTGATAAAGAAATATATATTTGAAACTGAAAGTTTCAATTTTACTGTTGACTCAAACAGGAGAAGTTTTGAAATTCTGTTAAGGATCCGCGAGGTAGGCTGCGGTAGACTATACACGTTCACTGCTGCCACCCGGCGGGTTCGCTGTTCTTGAACTGTGCGAAGAATGATCCTGAAACTAAAGCCGCATAAGAATGTGTTCCTTGAAACAGTCTACCAAATATTTTAGCGGAATAGTACTCTACCTTTTACTATCAAACCACTTAAGGACATAATCTGTTCGCATCGTATTAATTCAGTTCACCTACAGTTGTAGTCGCTCAATGAAATCAAACAGGCAAATAAATAAAACGCAAATATAAATTGATGTTAGAAACATACCTCTTGCGCGTCACTGTAATAGCTGCTCCAGTCTGGGGTCTCTTGTCCTTCCATCTTTACAGTACCCAACATTTCGGTGAAAACTGCAAATTGTTAGCATTCAATCTCAAGACCAAAGTTTTAGGAGAAGCGATTCCTAAAAAGTGGTTCGCCGACACGAGGCGCAGCAGCACCGCGACCAGAGGCGTAGAGGAAAGTGAGGAAGTGTTGAATGTGGTGTGAGTTGGAGTTTAGCTCCCTCCGCCGTTTGTTACGTCGCAGCGGTACGGCCCACTTTTTTCATTCGCTTAGGTCCCATGCTTTTTTTCCCCGAAGAAACACCTTCCTCACGAGTGCACCTGCAACTTACAGTACACCGCTCAATGTCATGACGAGGAGACGTGGCAGTATTAGATATCAACTATTACCAAAGCGGCTGTTGTGATCATTGCTTTCTTTAATAATTGTGGACAATAAATAAACAGTGAACATGGGTGTGTGTGTGTGTGTGTCTGTCTGTCTGTCTGGGGGGATAGACACACGGGCATCTGGGTATCATTTATCATTTACCATGAATGTAGCTTCAATATATATATGAAAAGTACATAAAGACGCAGGCTATAACTTAAATGAACTGCCTTGTAATTAAAATGAAATGGTGACTTTTCTTTATAATTCTTTGTA
Organism: Cyphomyrus plagiostoma; assembly: GCA_019775915.2. Classification (NCBI taxonomy): domain Eukaryota; kingdom Metazoa; phylum Chordata; class Actinopteri; order Osteoglossiformes; family Mormyridae; genus Cyphomyrus; species Cyphomyrus plagiostoma. The sequence continues at coordinate 5,022,556 of JABFEA020000029.1, forward strand.
ATTTTTTCCCGACTTCACTATCTATCATGGTGTTCATTTATTTTCTACTATTTCTAAGTATTATGATTATTTTAGGCCAAAAAGAGGGAACATTTTAAATACATTTTGGGAAGTGATATTTCTTGAGTCACTTATTAAAGTTATTCCGCAGAAATATGAATAGGCTAGTCTCACGACAGCGTGCATATCAAATACCGACAAACACGTTAGAATAATATACAGATAAATTCCTTAGAAAGTTAAATGGAATTTAATTTAGAGTACAAAAATCAATAACTACTCATCCGTATTACGACGCTGTATTCCATATTTCCAGTAACTAAATAATAAACAAAAAAGTATAGAAATAATAAATGCAAAAATACTCCAAGAAAAATAAATAATAGTTTCTTTCAGCACATGTGGTGTGTATATGTCTTTACAGCATAAGGGATCGCAAGATAATTAAAAACAATAGTCTCACACTGGTATATTTCAAAAATACTTACAATAGCGCCTCCCAGGGCTACTGCCTCGTATTAGGAATTAATGCGACTTAAAATATATGGAATGCTCTCAAGACATTTTTAAGAACTCTTTTTGATAACTCCTCTCTCACCCTTTGAACTATTGCATATTTAGCAGCGAATATTCAAAATGTCCTTTTAACTATAACAACAAGACAATAAGTTACGCCATAACAGCTTCCTCACGTACGTTATTACAAAACCTCAATTCAAATATGAAAAAATAACTGCACAATATTGATAAAAGAACATTCCCAGTTTACTAGTAGGCCTACATTTGAAACATGTTTTAAAAAATCATAAATACCTTCGATATACATAATTTACGGATGAATAAGTATTTGTTTAATACGTTCTGTTTTGTGAAAATACTGTGATGTCATTATAAGATTTAATATGATATGTCATCCCCATAATATTTATTTATACTTTTTAAAGATATTTCGTGTTTCCCGAAGTCCTGGGACAAGGTTTTTACGGCTTTGTAAACTGAAGTCTCGCGGCAGCTTCGCGTTAGCGACCTTCGCGCTTCTCTCTCACGCCTGCGGCTCGCTGTTAAAACACAGATCACGGTGTCACCTTCTACTGTTAATCAATTTATGACCGAATAACACGGGTAATTATCACCCTACATAGGATTATCCCAGAGTGATTTCAAACAGCATTAGCGAAAGCTAATCGATTTGCACAGAGCAGATTAAATTGCCACTATGAGAAGACAATGCGCTTCTGAAGTACAAGGCGGTTTAAAATGCATAGGGTTTTCATTATTTCCATTTGACCAAGATGATCATGTTTTAGTCCGCACATTCGTATTACGACGCAAAAACGTTTGTGGTTGTGATGTAGAGTGATTTCATTTGCAATGAAGTCATAATGCACGTGCAAAATTCATATATTCATCCGCTTCCAAAAGGATGTTCAATACAAGACCTTTAGGGTGTATATCTACACATACAAATTTCTAAAAAAGGAACAGCATTTCATTTTACCCCTAACATCACCTGTGTTTTGTCATGTCATGTTAAAATGAACCTTTCACAGTTCAAATTAGGCTACTCTGACTACACGACGTGTTTGGATGAATGGTTCACATGTTTACAGTACTCCACATGCAAGGTTTGGCACGTCTTTTAATGTGGTGTGTCAGGTTTTGTCTACAACATTCCAAACACATTTCAGATCCATTCAGATCATTAGTAGCTACCAAATAAAATGTAATTTCCGCAGCAGAGTAAATAATAGCATGCAGTGTATGTGAGAGATGTATACATATTACAGCAAAATGAGAACTTATAAAGATTACTATTATGAAAACATCAGAAACGTACGAATTACGTGACAAATGCATAAATTACGAATAGGCTATAAGGAAAAATCAAATAAACACTGTTGGCCATAATATAAAAATCCTTTTTGAAAAAACATTAAAAAATGCACAATTACATATTGGAGGCTGTTATTTTTTACACAATAAAACTTCTCTGCCTTTTTTACTTTTTGAAGATAACAATATTATTTCTTCCATCAGATAATCTGGCCCTTGATTGGGCTAACTATAAAAACTCTGATTATATTATTTTGTGACGTCACGATAGTATGTTGAGCAGAGTAGGATAGTGTCAACCCGTTTTCCCCGTTTATATATGGTATATTTTACATCACATACGCACAACGATTTTTTTTTGTTATACAGCAATATTATGCATTTGAGCACAATCTGAGGTGCAATCTCTGTGTGTATTTTTTTCGACTGATGAAAAAGCAGTAGTTCAGTCTCCTAGATATATATATATATATATATATATATATATATTTAAATAAGTGTACATCCAGAATGGTCTGCAATAATATGCATGCAAGTTCGCTTTAACATATACTGGATAGGCCTATTCTGGTCGTTTCAGCAATATTGTGCTTGAGGCATTTTATCGAATTCCCTGGGTCCATTTTCAGTACCTCGGACAGGGAATCCTTCAAGGCCTATGTCTGATATTGCTTTGTATGGTTGTTTATTGTTTGACATTACCATCACAAACGCCTGTGCTTGACTCCTGTTACTTGACTCGACTACAGACCTATTTACTTTTTTACTTATCTGATCCAATCTATTGTGGCCATTCCTTAATGTATTGGTCGGCTCACAAACTTCATTCGTTATTATCCCTCTGTTGAAAAGCGTTATGATCGCCAATATAATGACACACACACCGTATTCGCAACACGCGTGCATGCATAGGTAATTTAAAACACATCAACATTAACGCGGGCTTCTTGTTTTTCCATGCTTCTCGGTGTAGTAGGATTCACTCAGTCAAAGAATGTTAACCTTTCCACGTGGTTCCGAGCAGTTGACTGGTTGCTAGGAGACCTTCGGCATTTACTAGCCCTCAGTGATTTCAAAGCCCTGAAGAGGACAAGCAAATTGAAAACTTAAGATCAGACAGAGAAATCTCACAAAGGCGTCTGTATTTGAGCATGTAAATGAAATATAAACAAAAAAACCAAGCAAACTTATGAGGGACTTATTACTCGCCAGCTGTTGCATAAAGGTAAGATGAAAATACCAAGCCTAGGCCGCGGCGTTTGCTTTACTCGCTAACCAGCTATACATAGAGCTATAGAGCTATAACGTGAAACCCGTAGCTATAATTAGTTAATCAATCCGCTCAGAATACGCCAGTGGGTTATATCAAGAAAATATGATACGGTGAAATACGCCGGATTAGTCCTATGCCGTTGTTATTTCTGTAATTGGGTAACCAGGAGACATTTTACAACAGCTGGATGGCCAGAAAAAAGCACACAGTAGGTTTAGGATCGTACCTATAATTTCAATTTCAAAATTTTAAATTACCCCTCAACTGCTGTTATAATTTAGCTAAGCGCTTTTGGTCATATGACCAAAACCAATAGCTGCTGAAAGTCCCTATAATTTCGCTGGCGGGGACCGGAATGTTTTTATTAGGCTATTATTATTGTTATTATTAATATTTCTATATTAACTAAATGTGAACCTCTTTTAAATCTTGTTGGCAGGTGCTGCACTCGAATGGAGCAGCTAATAGCGTGCAGGCGTAGACAAGCATGTGTGTTTTCCGTTCGCTTCGGAATTTTGCAGTTACACCGCCTTGTTATCGGCCAGAAGAACAACGTTAAAGTTAATATAAACACTCACGGTTCATACTATTACATAGTATAAGGAAGCTAATAGTAAAATGTATAATATAATTGCATCGCACTAATCCTGCATAAGACATATTTGCGTAATCACAGTGTCATTTTATTTCTTACTTGCTGTTGTATGTTCGTTTGCGTGTAGGCCTATTTATGGAATGTAAACAAAAATTATGAATTTTTATTAGGCCTATAATACATACAAAACTAAAATTCCTAAGAATAATAAAAAAATAACAGAATGCCGCGAGTAAGCTCATAAAGTTTAGTTAAGGCAACAGCATTAAAAGTATTTATGTTGGCTAGAATTAAATGATAAAATCAACTGGAAGAAAGCAGGACAGGTTCTTCCATTTGTGGATTTAAAGCCGACCGGGTCCTTATGTTTGTGTGGGTGGGGAGTTAGCGTTACCTGTGACATACTGCCCGGATGACAGCGATCTTGGATGTATAGGGAATTGTTTTAAATTGATACCTGGGTATGAAATGATTAATATTTATAAGTAATTTGTCACCGCAATCATGGACATGAAGAAATATATTGTTACTTTTCATGTGTCCGTGACATTTATGTGGGTTTGTTCAAGTGTGTATATAACATAAGCATAATAAACATTAATATTATGGAGAATGTGCTATGGCAGTCAGTATGTGGGAAATTGGACCATTTGGAAAGGTTGATGGAGCGCTGGTGGTGTCTGCATGCAATACACCTTTAAATTACTACAAATTGGGGCTGTGATTGAACTGGAGCAGGGCACCTGAGTGAAGAGTAATGTTACAGTAATGTTAGAGTAATGTATCACCTTGCAGAGAGATCCTGTGTGGCAGACAGCACCACCATGGAGGTTCCAGCTGAATTTATCTCAGATGATGAGCCCCAGACTGTATCCAGCTCTCACCTCAAGAAGAAGCACCGGCAAGCTGTGCCCATTAGACCAGCTGGACAGAGCCAAAGGGAGATAGGAAGCCCAAAAGAATTATGGGAAAAGAGCAGCTACAAAGTGGCAGAGAGCTGGATGGGCAGGAGTGTGTCTTTACCACAGAAAGCCGCTCTGAAGCCAGGCATAGCTCACATGGCAGACAGCGCCAAAACAGCAGAAAAGTCACACAGGCCAAAGGCTCTTCCAAAACCCAAGTCAGCGAAGCCAGCTCTAAGAAGTGGCATGTCTGTATTTAAGCCACACACCTCTACCCAACAAGCACCCATTTCCAGGCAAGGACGACCTCATATGCATCCTGGCTGGGAGGCCGGGCCGCCAGGTAGTAAAGTTTGCCAAAACGCAGGGGTGGGTCAATGGAAACGGCAGGTGCTCCCTGGTCCGGAGTCAACGTTCAGACTGGAGCCCGTGAACAGGAAAGCCAGCGGGACTCCTGCAGACACCTGGAGCATGAAGTCCACCGCACATTTGCTGGAGGAGGCCAAGCAAATCGCCGGGATTAAGTCCATGGGAGAAGAAATGGTCCCTGTGGAAGAAGAGCCAGATCAGGCACCTACTGGGGACGCTGGGAAGATGTTGGATAGGAGCATCTGGGGTGCTACGGATGTGGAGGTGCTGCAGGGGGTGCCAGGAGACGCCATGGAGAGTGAGGTAAGCCAGCAGCATTGGCCAAGGTTACACTGATAAAAGCCTTGGCAAAGCCACCCGCTGTCCCTCAGCGTCTCACTCCTTTACACTTTCCAGGTTTCGTCTAGTACATATATTAGTAAAAAGTTTTTATGCACGGGGTTACACAGGCTGGAGCCCAGGGGCCTCCACTAAAAAGGGACCTCAGCCAACCTTATTAAAAAAACAATTAACTACAGCCATCATAGAAAATATAAGGGGGGGGTGAGGGCTCTGACTACTCAAATAGCCCAGGGGCATGTTAATGTGCCTCTATATGCCAACATTCATAGTGTTCATTGCAGCACCATATAAATTCAGTGGTCAAGGGATTTGCATTATGAAAGGAAAATAGTTAAGTCTTCCATGATTATAAATAAGCTGCATGACTGTTTAGCATGGAAGATCATGTTGATACTGTGTAAACGATTCAAGATTCTTCATTTATCTTTTGTACATCGGTACGTAGAGTTCCTTACACCTTTTGTATCTGAAATATATAAAAATCACAATTTCACTGTTGCTTTCAAGATGTGATTGATTATAGTAGGAACTTTAAATGGCTACTACCATTTGAGTTGAACTATTGTTATAATTTTGTTGTTAATTATAAATAGGTGGGAATTATAGTGGGTACATGTAATATACTGTATGTAATATACAGAAATAGGTAGGAAGATGGACAGAATTTTAATTTGAATTTTACTGGTCTCGGAGTTAATTCTTGTAATATGCTGCATTGATATTGTTAAATATTAAGTTAGGAAAAATAATATTTGTGGTAAAATGCAGTACTTCTCTGTAGAATCCCTATTCAGGTAAAGCTGCCAATTAAATCACGTCATTCACTTTGCTAGATACAGTGGTCTGCCAGCCTTTTGCCACACAATATGGGAGAAATCATTGTGAGAGACTTGGAGAAATGACAGCCTGGCCCTTTAAGGAAACTACCAGACCAGATCTAAAAATCTAGAGGTAGAGACAGATATCAAAGGTAAACAAGACCCTGCTTTCTGTGGGTCCTGCAAAATCCGCAGTGGAGCCTCTTTGCGTCTGCTCCCGCTCTCTCTCTAATTCGCTACCCTCCTCCTGCTTGGGCTGAGAGGTCTTACCAAGAGCTCAGCTGCAGGCCCTCGTCAATTGCCTAGCAGACACTGGACCATGATGTCCGCTCCATCCAAGCAGGCCCCGGACCTCACAGGTCTCCAAATGGCCCTGTCTTCCTGTGCTGACAACAGGATAAGTAGGTGCATTAGCTGTAATGTGTTTCTCTGCTATGTTTAAAAAGGCCCTTTATTCAAAAGGCGCTGCTTTCCTTGGTGGAAGTAATTGACTAGGTTGCTATAAGATCCCTCTTTAAATGAAAAGGCTTTAAACACCTTTTCATTGCACTTACTGGCATTATACTATAAGTGTGATTCAGGTTGTGGTTATTAGGCGATGAAGTTAAATATTACTATCTCACTGACGCTTCTAAAAGAATGATTTACAGTTTGGGCTAAGAAAGCTGAAAGATATAATGAGATAAGCTAAGAAATGGCTCTTTAATCAAGCCAGCCCTTTGATTGGATGGTGAGGTAATGCTACCCTAAGGTATGCCATTCATTCACAATATACTGTTGTAGCTGACTTAATCAGTAATCAGTGGCCTGGTACCTGTGTAATGTCTTTAAGATTTGGGGGAGATATGTGAGACTGTTCTTTCAGGTACACTTCAAAGGAGGACTTTGGTATGACAAAAATATTTCTGCATTTTGGGTAATAATTTATGAGTGTTACAGGAAAAATTTACTGTACTTTGGGGCACCAGCTTAGAAATGGCTTTTTAGTAGACGTGGACTGTTCAAATACATTTCTATAGAATTTCAGATACACTCTATGGACGAGGTTGAAAGCATAGAAAATGACCAAAATGTCTTGATATACGTACCAAGTCATTTTGATAATTCTATGCTTCCAACATAGTGGGAACAGTTTGGGGAAGGCCCTTTTCTGCTCCAGCATGACTGTACCCCAGTTTGCAAAGCAACGTCTGTGAAGACATGGTTGGGTAAGTTTGGTGTGGAAGAACTTGATTGGCCCATACAGAGCCCTGATCTCAACCCCATGAAATACCTTTGGACCTTTGGAATGAACTAGAATGGAGATTGTGAGCCGCACCTTCATGTACAACATCATTGACTGACCTCACATATACTCTTCTGGATGAAAGGGCAAAAATTCAATTCTAATAGACACACAAAATCTTCTGGAAAGCCTTCCCAGAAGAGTGGCAGCCATTATATCTGCACAGGGGGAGACCAACTGCACATTGGTGCCTGTGGATTTAGAATAGGATGTGATATAAGTTCCTGTAGGGATAATGGCCAGGTGTCCCAAAACTTTTGTCCATATAGTGCAGGTCAAAAACTGAAATAATAAAACAAATTAAAAACTGAATGTAAAATAACTTTCAAGTTATTAGTTCTGAATATCATTCAGGTCCAAAGAATCAGAATACTTTATTAATCTCTTAGGAAATTGTTTTGTGGTCACAGTTGCTCCAAATAGTAGGAGGAAGTGAGAGAAATTTAAGAATAGATTAAGATTTAAGAAAAAAAAATCTACACAAGAAACATTTTATAGACTTTAACAGATCAGAGAGAATATTTAAACAGCAGAAGTATTTCATAACTACTGCAACACAAATAAAATCTAACAGTGAAGCGTAATGCGTGTCATAAAAAGGGCTGATGTTGACCTCTGAGGACTAACCTCAGGCATCGTGGACCTTCACTCACTCTGGCCTTTTGTCTTTCCCTGTAACTCCTGGATGCAGCTCGCAATTTCTCTCTCTCTTTCATCCTCTGTCCTGGAGCTAGCTTGGACTGACACATTGGATCCAGTGGCAACCGTTCTAAGACTTCGAGGAAAGCTTCGCCTCCTCACAAAAATGTCACAATTTTTTTGTCAAATATGTACAGTTGTACTTACGTTGGTATTGCAAAGAACATGGTAAAATCTTCAACTTCTTGGCTAGTTCCTTCAGAATTAGCAATAATCAATGCAGGTCGCCCAACATGATCATGTATTACATTCCCATGACGGCAGGATCCAATAAAACCTATTGAAGTGCAGTTTCACTGTACTTCAGTGGCACCTCTATTCTCAGTACAGCAAAGCTAGATGTTTATTGGACCAGTGCTTCAAAACATCATTTTTAGGAGCTCAGTGTCTCTGGGAGTAAATGGGGTTTCAGAATATGCTTTGATTTTAGTGCAGCAAACCTAGATGTTTATTGTGTGAATGCTTCAAAATGTGAATGGTACAGTGGGTGGGCCAGGAGGCTGGGCCGCTGCATGATTATTGGAGGAACTGTCAAAAGGGGTTGCACCTCTTTTTGATTGACAGCATTTTGAAATTATACTTTGGCATCAGAATATTTCAAGTTCAGTCCCATGCCAATATTAGGCAATTTGTATATTTTCTACTATAAATAACAACATAAATGTAGTGTAATTGAGTTTGCTCCTTGTTTCTTTAATAAGGTTCATTAGTAGGCCAGTGTATAGTTCATTTGTTCATTTCAAACTAGGTCGTGGGGGGAGACTAACCACCTTCCCCTGTTTGAAAGACCACCAGCCACCACTGCTGGGGTCTGTCCCTGCTGTTTCCTTATCTGTCCATACTAGGACTGTCCATAGATTAAAATATTTAATAGCACAACTGTCCATAGTTAATCACAAATCAATTGCAAATGAAATCATAAATTTATTCAACATTTACCATTAAGGGATTTTTCAGGTGTTGATTTTCTTATCAATATTAGATGCAAATGTATTCTTATGCAAATATATGCATTTATTATTGGAAATCAATTACCAAAAATAAACAACAACAAAGAGTGTCCAAAAGGTCATCAGAAACCCTTCATCACTTAAGAAAAACTCAAGCCCAACAACAGATAAGCACGTTGACCTATTCAATATAACATATTACTTAGTCATAAAACTAAGTCAAGTCAAGTCAAATTTTATTTATAGAGCACAGGTTTAACACAACCGCAGTTGATCCAAAGTGCTTTACAATAAAAATAAACAAAGTAGAGATCAGAAAACTAAGTAGAGATCAGAGGTCGGCAACCTTTTTAAAGCAAAAAGCCCTTTTATATTAAAAGTCTGACCCAAGATTTACAAAGAGCTCCAATGGAAACAGAAGAGGGTTTGAGCGTGATGACGATTTACTACGAAATGTATATGAAAGAATTACGAATCCCAATAAATTTAATAGGTCTACATCCAATCGAATTTAATAAGTTCAGAACTCTGGATCGAATCCTAAAAAGTTTGAGTTGTGATCGAATTTTCCCCATAAGAAATAATGGAAAACTAATTAATTGGTTCCAGGCCTAAAAAAATTACAGCTAAATATTTTTTTTTTAGCATTTAAAGACAAAATGAACTAGATAAAACAAGAAGAGCATATACTGTACTAAACACATCTAAGCACATTAATCAAAACAGTAATTTGTAAAGTAAGAAAATAAATGTATCTGAACAATGTGTCCTGCCCCAATCGTCCTCTCTTTCCGTGTGCCACGCCCCCTCGTTAACCTCGTGTGGAATCCCCGTGTGATTAGCTGTTTTTGGTTGTTGTCATTATTCCTCCGTATTTATTCTGCGTTTCAGTTTGTTTCCCCAGTCCGGTCATTGTATTGTCCATCTGCGTTTTGCCTGCTTTACCTGTAATTAAACCACGTATTCCCCGATACCCTGACGTCTGCGCCTTTGTCTCCATTCCGTCCCAGCTCAGCACAACAATATTATTATAATTAAACGTATTAATGGTTAATTATTAATATTAAAATGAATAAGAAATCTTTGTTTTTAAATGTACTTTATTATATAATAATAATTACTGTTACTATCTATCATTGTCTAAATGTATTTTTACACTGCATGTATTCAGTTAGTGTAAACATGCACGATGCTATCACAGCTAATGCAAGGCTGAAGTGATACCCTTTGTTTCCGCTGAGAGACGTGCTGCGAGACTCATTTCCCCACGCTTATGAGTTATCTTAGGTCGGCATTCATGGCTTTACTTCTGAGATTCAGATCGAGCTCTAGGTAATTTTTTTTCCGAATTGGCTGGTTCGAGTTTTAAGAAATTCGAGTTCTAATGATTTTGAAAACTGAGGTACCACTGTATAGACTACCATTTGACCGGAGGCATACTCTCATAGAGAATAACTTTGAGAAAGATGTAAATTATGCAGAAGCGCGCGACGGACCGCAATATAGCTAAATAAATACCTAAATGAAAAATAATAGTAACCCATAAATAAATTATTTATATTTACGAAAGTATTATCATCATGTAAGACATGAAAATGCGAAAGCGTCTGTCGCTCTGAGAAGAGCCATAGCCTGCATGGTATTTAAGACTAGATATGCTTCGGCGGTAACTCACTTCACATCAACAGTAACTGCAAATATCTTTGATCTTGTCGATGGACCCATTTGAGACTGAACATGCCATTCAAAACACCTTTTTCATTGTTCATTATGGAGCTGCCATCCGACTCAACACGCTTTAATCGCATCAAAAAAATTAACACCGTTATAATGAATTCCCGTTGACATGCCATTATCGCGTTAACTTTGACAGGCCTAATCCATACATTTTCTGAAACTGCTTGTCCTATTCAGGATCGTGGGGAGTCCAGAGCCAGTAGGTGTAAGGCAAGGAATAACCAAGGATGGGGGGGGGTGCATACTCACACACACACATCTGTGGCATTGTTGGCAGTGGTAGCTTAATAGTTAGGGAAACACACTTGTAACTGAAAGATTGCTGGTTCAAATCGTTGACCTGCAAGGCACTACTGAGGTACCCTGAACAAGGGTTCAGGGTACCTCAGTGCTGAATTAGCTGCCCCCCTGTTATGTTGCATATGGGTTAAATGCAGAGGGCATATTTTGCTGTGGTGTGCAATTCGGCAACTCTAATCAGCCTTACCATGTTTTTGGACTGTCGGGGAAAACTACTTTACCCAGAGGAAACCCCACAGTGACACACAGAGAACATGCAAACTCCATACATGGAACTCTGGTAGAACACAAGCCCCAGAGGTGTGACATGACAGTGCTAACCACTGAATCACCAAGCCACACCCCTTTTCCTTATTTGGTATCTAAAATAGCATTTGGTATTCATTAATATGAACATCTTTGGGCAAAATTTATTTATTTATTATGGTGGAATTAAAAATGGAAATCACACTTTTCACTTTTACCAAGATACAGTTAACCTTTATGAAATAATGACAAATATGGCAGTGTGAAAATTCAAGTTTTTTTAGTAATAATTTTCAAATAGTAGTCATAGTTGGACAGTTAAGCCACATATATTGACCCTTTAAATGAGCAAAAAAAATGTTGAATAACTATATTGTTAGGAAAAGGAACTGAACTATTTTTGGACATATAGGGTGGGCCAAAGTAGGTATGCAGTTTTGTCTCTTACGTGTTCAGAATGTCCTTCATCAACATCGATACATTCCTGGAGCCTGTCCCTGACACCGTGACACACTGTAGCACACAAATATCAGTTAGCATCAATGTCCACAGATGCTTGCAAGACAAACTCCTTCAATTCATCCACTGTCTGGGGCCTCTTCTCAAAAAGCTTTTCCTTTACTGCACCCCAAAAAATCCATGTGTTTCAGGTTGGGTTGACGTGGTGGCCAGTAAATGCTGCCATGTTGCCTGATCCAACGCTGCAGAAATTTGTTGACAAGGTAGCTCTGTACTCTCAATGCAAAATGAGGACGTTTTTACAGGTATTAAGAACAATGGCAGGGAATCTGAGGAAAACAAAGAGCGTGGATCCTGAAGCAGTATTGGAAGACTGAAAATTCCTAGCTAGTGCGCACAGCGTGGAGGGAAGCATTTGACAGTTTTCCACCAATACGTCTGACAATTTAACGTATCAGAGATAAATTTCATGAAACGTTCAGTTGTTAATGCATCGAAAACTGGTGGTTCTCAGACATCTGTGACAGATCAGAATGAGATGAGCGTTGCCCTAATATTCGTGAGTTGTCTGAAATAGCAACATGCGGTTCAGGAGGTATCCATACCGAGAACGTCCTTGCGACACTTAATGCGTAAATTGAGTTTGAAGCCATACCTTTCTAGACTTTTACATGGCCTTATGGAGAACAATGGAGATCATTGGTTGAAATTCTCTAAGATGACGCTTAACCAAATATCTCACCAATCACACCTAGCCCAGATGAAGCCAGTCTTAAGTTGCCAGGCTACGTGGACAGGCATAATTCTATTTACTGGCCAGATGAAAATCCTCATGTGATACAATTCAGCTGAACCAGGCAGGCATCATGATGTGGGGTAGACTGCCTAGCAATGATGTCATAGGGCTGTGTTTTAGGCAACTGTGGGTGGTGAAAATTACCTAGACATGTTGCCACAACTTGCCACCCACGGACTTCTTCTTTGGCTCATAGTAAAGCGGATCTTTCAGACGTAGCTCCACGCAGTGGATGAATTGAAGGACTGGACACTGATGCTAACCGGAATTTGTGTGCAAAAGTGTGTCACAGTGTCAGGGACAGGCTCCAGGAATGCATTGACGTTGATAGAGGACATTTAGAACACTGAAGAGACTAAACATTACCCAATCAATCCTGTAAGATAAGAACTATATAGCTACTTTTAAAAAAAACGTTGTGAAATAAAAACTTTACTTTGTAAAACAGAGCCTTTGTTCTGTAAAATAGTTACTGTATACCTACTTTTGGCCCACCCTGTATATTGATACTTTTAATAACAAGTTTGTTACTTTAATGGTAAAGATTTTTTTTTAAAAATTGTGCCCATGTTAGCACCGTTGTTTCACACCTCTGGGACTGGGGTTTGAGTCTCTGCCATGGTTCTATTTCTGTGGAGTTTGCATGTTCCCCCTGTGTTGATTAGGAGTTTCCTTTGGGTTCACCAGTTTTCCCCCTACAGTTCAAAATCATACTAAGGTATATTGGAGTTCCCAAGCTGCCAAAAGATGGCTGCTAATGGGGTGTGTGTTTTTGTTACCTTGTGATGGGTTGGTGCCCCATCCATAGTTCTTCTCTGCTTTTTTGCCTATAGATTCTGGGATGGGTTCCGGACCCCCATGACGGACCATGACCCCCATGCATAGGATAATGGGTGGTCATGGTCCGTAAGCAAATGAACTACGCGGAAAAAGCAGGTAGTGTAAGATGTTTGGTTTGCATGAAGACTAAACTGAAGAGGGGGAATCGCATTATTGAACAATAAATTGTAAAGTTGTAAAGTAAAGTTGATCACCACAACCCTTCTATAAGCTGATACTGTTGTGGTACGTCAACTTTAGACTGCGGACAGGCAGAGAGACAGGGTGTTTCTCAATACTAAGAACACAAAAGTCGTACTTGGCAAGACCAGTCTTGCTAACGTGCCTCCCAAGAACGAACTCGGGGTGCAGTAAATCATGGGATTGGTCTTGGTTGGCAAGGATGCAACCGATGTGTCTTTGATATCTGGGTTTGGGGTAAAAATGACATCCGAGGATTTTTAACGTCTTTATTACTTCTGTTCTTGAGTGTTGACCTGGTCTTCGGTAGCGGAAGATGACTTAATATGGGGAGACGAGAACACAAGTACGGTCAAGTATGCATATTGAGAAACAGCCATTGTTTGATTGCAGGCATCCCATATCTCTGGGAGGTTCTGGGAGCACCTTGTATGTTCACAGCAGCTGCCTGACACCTGGAGCACTGGATTTAATTCATGTCCAAGTTAAAAATGATATTCTGTAGAGGAGCTTGCAAGAACGTTGGCAAATTTACTGGGGGGGGGGGGGGGGGGGGGGGGGGGGGGGGGGGGGGGGGGGGGGGGGGGGGGGGGGGGGGGGGGGGGGG
>JABFEA020000029.1:5050327-5062044 GCA_019775915.2 Cyphomyrus plagiostoma
CATTACAGTAACTAACAATAAATAAACCACTAACTTATGTGTACTATTACAGCATTTATGTCATTTATTTAAACTTTTATCTTACCAGGTAAATTAACTGAAGAGCATTAACTCACTGCTTTACGTGATATTCGGGAGAAATAGCAGATTACGCATCGGAACTGCCTGGGATACAAACATGAAACTAAACTCTTCAGCCAATAAGGGCAAAGGTGTGTGGTCATGGAGGCGGTTCCAGTTTGTGCAGCCGGGTGAGAGGTCGCAATGCATCTAACCGTAATTCATTGTGTCAGGATCAGAATGTGTTGCTTTAAGCCAGCGCTGTAAGCAAGTCGAATGCACCCAATGATTGGACTGGGGAAACAAACTGAAACGCGGACTTAATTCGGAGGACTAATGACAACAACCAGAAACAGCTGATCACACACTCTGTGGCACATGGAAGGAGTGGACAATCGGGGCAGGACAGGGGTAATGTTGGGATAAGATCTTTATAGTTTTGAAAGCCAATAAGAAAAAAATGCTTTTCTTGTTTTATCCTGTACATTTTGTGTTTAAATGCAAAAAAAAAAAAAAACATATTTAGGTCTAAATATTTAATTGGTTTTACATTATTTCTAATGGGAAAAATTCAATCAGAACTTGAACTTTTTAGGATTCGATCTGGAATGGATTAAGTTCGAGAACCGAGGTACCACTATACTTTACTTTATGGGGACACAATGTCCCCACAATGTGATGAATACCCATTTTTTCCCCTTATGGGGAACAGTTACCTGGCGTTAAGGGGTTAAGGTTGTCATAGCTAGCATTAACACATAATCAATAGAACTGAATGAGTGGTCCCCATAAAGATATGTTTACCCGACATGTGCGTGTGTGTGTGGATTAGGTTTATATTACATTGTGGGGACCTAATGTGATAAGAGTTTTCCTGGTAGAAATGAATGACAAATCCCCACAAAGATTTAATTTCAAAACCTGTGTGTGTGCGTGCATACATACATATACGTACACACAGAGATGCACCTACTGTATATATGCACACACACACATAATGCAGTATTTAATCTGATTGAGAAAACACCATTAGCTCCTTGATTGACACTTTTTCTTGTTAACACACGCAATGAAAAGTCTCCAAACATTCTGAAACTTGGAGTGAGTGTCTGATAAAGTGTAACAGATATCTTTCAGATATAAACAGGAAACCATGTCATTTAGCCAGTGTTTGAGATGAGAGGGACAGATTTCTATTCCTCCAGGATAAATCTTTTTGCTACAACCATACCAATCGTGAGGACTTGTTGTTAGTACTAGAGGAAAAGTCGAACATTGGGTGGAGCAACCCAGTATCGCAGAGACCATCAGGGACTGCGTCTTTATTATATATAATACGTTACAAATGGGAAATGTCATCCCAAAATCTTCTGAGTTTAGGGCAATATGGCCAGGAGTCCTGTCTGTAGATTTGCATTTATCACAAGTAGCAGAGACAGAGGGAAATGGTCTAAAATTATGTTTTGGAAAAGTGCAACTGATGAACAACCTTAAACTGTATGAGATGAAGTTTAGCATTCATTGAACGTTCCTTGTTCTTTGCTAATGCTATCACCCATAGCTCATGAGAAATATCCTCACCAGTATCTTTAACCCATGGCTCTTTAATGTGGAGAGAAGGGGCTGCCAATGAAAAAGGACCAGCGGACTGTGAGACCAAGTGTTTGCATGTGGGGATTCTAGCTTCGTTGTCATAAGTTACGGTGATCAGCAATCTTCTCAGAGTGAAGAAGAGACTAACTGACATCATTTTTAATTTGGAGGTTTTGAAAAAGTGACCTGGGGTAGATCAAATTTGAACTGAAGTTCAGCAAATGATGAGAAAGAGCTGTTGATATAGAGATCCTTAACAGTAGATGGGCCCTTTACTGACCAGAGTACAAAGAGAAAGTCCATCAGGCCTGGTCATATAGAGGGGTTCTGACATATAGGAGCATGAATGGAAAGTAGAGGGAGACTGAGCACACACTTGATTTGCCTTAACATTTTAAATGAGTTAAATAGGAAAAAAAATCATCCTTCAGTGGTTTTATAGATACATTCAGCTTGTTAAAAATGCTCCAACAAGTGGGATAGAGGTCAGTCCTTTGCCCAGCTAGTGAACCCAGAGAGCTGATCAAAATGGGTTATCAAATTAAAAAGGGGAGAAAAGGATGGTCTTACGTCTGACAGTGTCAGGATCACATCAACCTCAAATTAATTTTAAGTTTAATTATATCCGGTGCAGGGTATGTGAGCGGAGAGGAGCGTGAGCGAGGAGCGGAACTGGCAGAATTTGGTCAGAGCGCGGAGCGGTTTTCCAATTAAGGCTGGAGCAGTCGCTCTGTCTCGCTCCAATTTCGCTCCGATACTGTTCACACTACGATTCTGAGGCGTGCACAAATCTACCTAGAATTCATCTGTACAATTATCAAGACTGTTACACAAAATGAAACGAGATGGAATTTGCAAAGCATTTCACAAAGGAAATCGATAAATTATACAAGTGTACTATTCTTATCAAACGTATAGATGACAATAATGTAGAGCAAGAACAACAATGTGGTGAAACTGTTTCAGTGAGTAAAGATTCACTTTGGAATCACTTTTCTCAGAAACATGAGAGTGTGCTACGCGAACAGGCGGAAGCCAGAGCAAAACGCGAGCAAGTTTTATATGGTTGTAGCGTATCAAGTCTACGAAGTAAATTAAAGTATAAAAACCTTTAAAGTATTTTTTTTTTATTTCACGTAACGCTGTCGGAAATTTTATTTTATAGAGAGACGCAGCAGCATCAACAGAAAAAATTAGGAATTTAAAACGTTCCTGTAGCCTATATTCTTTAGGCTATTAAGCCCACTGATTCCTTTATTTTAAAGCCTATTTATGTGGAATGCCATTGCCAAACCTGTCCGTTAACTGTTGCCTATATGTTGCTTAAAAAATTCTATTCTGACTGACAATGTTGCCGTTGCTCATATTTTTTTTTATGATAAAAGGCTTCGGTTTAAGGTGACATTTGTTAGGCATGCAGATTATTTGTCCCTCTTTCAAATTGGAGCGGTTGGATATTTCAGTGGAGCGAGGAGCGGTTTAAGGCGAATTAGAGCGGAGGAGCAGCGAAGCCAACAGCCTCATGAGCGAGGAGCGGAAATTTTCCGCTCACATGCTCTGATACGGTGTAGCGTTTGAGGTAGCGGAGCTGCTCTCAGCCAGAGCTCTTTGGTGCAGATTAAACAGCCCATGGGGGATAATCCTGTAAAATGGGAAGAATTTAGATGGTCATATTTATTATTCTCATTCGATTGTTCTTATACCCAGAAACTTAAAACCTCATTAACTTTACTGTATAGTGCCCTGTTAATTTCCCCTTAGCCTCCTAAATTCCACCAAGGGTGGGGTACTTAGTACTTATATACTATCAAAAGCAGCCTGGTCTGGAGAAAATTTGCACCCTTTTTGCATTAGTTTTGCAAAGACAGCCCCAAAATATGCAACAAGCTGACTAACACCCTCATTGCTCCACTCTTAGCGTCAACACATAATGTTATATTGAAAATTATGCAGGAAATTATTTGCTGTATTTATCAGTTCTAGGTCTTAAGATATAACCCTATTACAGCATTACTTCATTTATTCTGTGTAAATTTATTATTAGACATTTTATTAGAATTATTCTGTCGACATATGACTATATAATTAATCAGCGAAACAGCTTGAAATCAGTTAGATAAAAGAGACAGGAGTGAATGTGGTATTCCTAAAGAAAATACTGGCGTCTTCCCAAGTTGCATTACCGAGACAAAACCCAAGGCAGCAAACAGAAAGACATCCAAGTTGTTCTAACAGGTAGGATTCACAAGCATGAAAGGCTAAAGGAAGCACATAAAGCCCAAAAAAGCAAGACGGTGCTTGAAAAGTGGGCACTACATTATGGTCTTGGCGGTGGAATGATATTAGTGTGATGGGGCTTTTAATTCCTCCCCCTTTCTCATTCCTGTCCATTAGGACAGCAGACGGGATCAGGCCTGGCAGCAGCACCTGTGATACAAACGAAAATGGATTCTGCAGCGCAGCCTCATTTCAGAGCAGAAAATTGGATGCGATAGTTCTAAGCATTTTAGAGAGAGCTGCCATAAAATATTAGATTATAAAACATTTGTCTGATTTTCAGACCCAATAAGATGGTTTCAAAGTCGACACAGTCAGGTTCATCTTAACAGGCAGATACGCTATTTCCATAATTATAAACATGGGTTTGTGGATACAGGGCTTTGCAATTAGCCAGTGAAAATACTTTATGTTTTTATAATGTTCCAGAAAGAACATACATTCCAACATAAGGGCGGCCACTATATACAGTACATAATATATATACATATTATAAAACATTGTCCAGTCTGTTATTCTTACTAGAGGAGCAATTCTACACAATAAATTCAGTGTTACATGGAAATGATCTGAATAAACAAGGTGGCTTAAAAATGACTTTTTATTATAACACTGAATAATGTTTGATATGTCCATGATGAATTTCATGAAGAATGAAATGCACATTTTTCCTTTTAATTTATGAATAAATTACATTTTTGACAAATATCATCTATGGCATACTCCTCTTTGATCATGGAGTACATTACTTTCTTTTTAATGATATGACATGCTTCATTTTGAAATCCTGATCGTCTAGGTCAACTCCCTGTGTGTGTTGGTCCAGCTGAGTTTTCAATTAATTAAGCTTGATAGTGCTGTTAATTGAATGAATTGCTTGATTAAAATTACATTAATGAGAATAGATTAGCTGAAAATACACTTTAATTTTTAATTTGCATGCAAGACATTCCTAGAAACAACTATCATGGTGATTAATTGCTGGAATATATATCGTTTTTATTTCAGCAAATACATTAAACTCATTCATAGCCCGTGAACAATCAATAAAAAGCCTGGTAAATATATTCACGGTATTTAGTTCGTTTTATAGATGATCCATTAATAATTATTAGTATATTTTATTTTGGTATACTGCGATTATAAATTGTAGCCTTCAAGTTCTTAAGTCAGATGATTGAAATTAGACTTTAATATCTCTGTCACACATGATTAGAAATGCAGAAGGACTGCGAGGACCATGCCTCAGAAATATTGATTTACCCTGTGTTTATGACAGGGGTTTATACGGGGTGGAGCTGCAGGGCACAGGCCCTAGCCGAAAGATGATTGGCCTCCGGAATGCCCCCTTGCCTGTCACTCACCAATTTAACACATATCATTGGTAAGAATTATGGCCCTTCTTATGTCCCCTACCTTAAAAATATCCTAGAATGGGCCCTGGTTTACGAAACCGCAAACACCAAACTTTCTCATGTGTCCCTTGACGTGATGATTCCAAAAGATTTGATGCTCATTAAGATTTTGTGATAGTTGAAGGCAGATATAATAAGTGTCATAAAACTTCAGGATGACTCACATAATCACTTAACAATCTCCAGTTATGAGAAATGTTTGTGCTCCTGTATTTACATAGTTTCCTAATTTCCCTTGGTGCAGTTTTCCTCAGGCCTTAGGTGTCCTTAGACTTTAGGTGTAATGTTCTGCCTGCTTTTCGAACAGCATCCCTTGACTCGACATGCTGCCGGGGAGGGACTAATAATAGTTCTGACCCTGGGGGTAGGTACTGTATTCAGACTTCCTCAGACCCCTCTGTAGCATATAGCTAAACCTTTCAGGGACACTTTAGCATAGAGGGAACTGCTGTTTTGCCACTGCAAAAATATGTACCATACATGTTATAAGCTAAACAACTAAATGATCGTCACACCGGTCCCTGATGTGCTAATCAGGTAATCGCCCCTGTTCTGAGCCAATGGCAGTGAGAGCTGAGCCTTACTAAAGCAGAGCAGTGAACTGTTCTCACATCGCAGTCATCGCTGTTGCTCTTTAAGCATAGGGCTCAGTCTCTCAGTTGGATGCTTGTTTTTATGGGGCCAGATGGAGTAGGTCTGTTTGTGCCTGTCAGCAGCTTCTAGCTTATTGGTTTGGGTGCCTTTTAGGGGTCATTGTTCTTGTTGACCAGCATCTTGCTTTCAGTTTCTGGTTGGGCAGTTTTTGGTTTTGGGGATCATGGTCCCCAGTAGCTGTCGTTACACGGCAGTGTTGCTGTGCTGCCGCTCTCCAGTACTTGGGGTTTCCTACGCGTCCTGTTTTGTGGTCTTGCCCTTTTTATGTTCCCTGGTTCTTGTTCTGGGATCTCCAGTCCTCTGCGTTTGAGTATGTCTTCCGTTTTCTCCTCGTTCTGGAGGCCATCCATCCAGTCAGCAGCCCAAGTGCCTCTGGTTTCTTGTTTCCATCTGGCATGATGAGGTGTTCTGTCCTAGACTTGTTTATGAAGGCCAATAAAAGGTATTTAACTGGTAAACACCGAGACCCCAGCCAGCTCTGTGGGGGGGTCACAGTACAGGCATAGCCAGTGTGGGGGTCATGACACAACCAGCCTGGGTGGGGGGTGCAACATAGGCTAGGCACAACCAGCGGAGATGGGGGGGGTTGCAGCACAGCCAGCAGAGTGGGGGGGGGGTCGCAGCACAGTCAGTGTGGTGCAGGAGTTGGTAGCACAGCCTATGGTGGGGGGGTCACAGTATGGACACAGCCAATATCAGCTGCTCTTGGAGCAACAGCATTTAATTTAAAGACCTTTTTCAAGGGTGTCATCACTTTGCTGGCCAGGGGATTTGAACTAGCGACCTTCTGAGTCCTAACACACGGTCACACACTCCTCCATATGTATTTGTCCAATGTCACAAAATTTAAATACTGTCATGATGTTACACTGTCATGCGAAGAACCCATCTGACTTTTGACTACTGGTTATATAGGGTTAAAATAGATGAAATTCAAGAATGGAAAAAAAATTCTGGTAATGCTTGGAACAGGCATGTATGAGCCAACATATGAAACATCCCATAGCACGATGATGGGGGTGGTGGGGGTGGTAGCAGCTTTATTTGTGAATGGGAGAGTGGTAAAGGTAGTGGAGAAGAGTTTAATGTGCGGGGTAAGGAAGCAGGAGACAGACGTGTAAGCAGGATGACAACAAAACAATATAGTGTCATGTGGAGGCGGAGGAACTCAAGCATTAAGGTCTGGGGGCATTTACTGACAACACACACACAGACACACACACACACAGACAGACACACACAGACACACACACATGCACACCCATACACACACACACAGACAGACACACACACACACACATACACAGACAGACAGAGACACACACACACAGACAGACACACACAGACACACACACATGCACACCCATACACACACACACACAGACAGACACACACAGACACACATACACAGACAGACAGACAGACACACACACACACACACACACATACACAGACAGACAGACCCACACACACACACATGCACACCCATACACACACAGACAGACAGACAGACACACACACACACATACACAGACAGACAGAGACACACACAGACAGACAGACACACACAGACACACACACATGCACACCCATACACACACACAGACAGACACACACAGACACACACACATGCACACCCATACACACACAGACAGACAGACACTCACACACACACATACACAGACAGACAGACAGACACACACACACGCACACACACACACACATACACAGACAGACAGACAGACACACACACACACACACACACACACACACACCCCTCCTCCCAGCGGCCATATACTTCTGATGTCTGTATTAAAATATACAATTATATTGTAGTATTTACATGTTGTTTGAGCTGCTGTCTTTCTGCTTCCATTCACAATAAAATGTTGGAGCTCCCTGTGAAATAATGTGTGCTAGTGCCTTTCGCTACTGCATTGGCTCTTGGTAGGTCCACATTGTCTGTAGAACGTACCTGCAGTTGGCTCTCTGCAAAACTAGGTAGCAGCATAATGGATAATATGAAAGGTGGTGAAAAAAATAATAATAACTGGGTGCTTTTTTGCCATTGTGCACATCACTCTACTGAGATATGGGCTTTATTTCAGTACTAAAATGGGTGAGAGATTTTTCACTACCATGGTGATACGATCTGCGATAAGCCTTGACATTTAATGTCTGCGCAGTTACGACTGGTATCTGTCTAACACATCGAATGTGTTTGGCCTTTTCAAACCCAAACAAATGCACGTGTCCATCTTCTACATGCTTACGTGGGTTACGGTTAATGGTGGGGTCTGGAATCTCTACATTTACTCTGAATGTCTGTTTGATTTTGTGTGGTTTTAATTTTGGCCTGACGGGAATGCAGCTAAAAGGAGGACTGCCTGCTAACTCATGTCCACCCCCGTCCCCTGATGCAGGTCTGTGGTGCTGGCACACATGAACTTGGGGCTCATCTACATGCTCCAGATGGACAGGAATTACGAAGCCATCCGAGTTTTCACTTGTGCTCTGAATACCAGGCCCACTCACATACAGGGATATATATGTCGGGCACAGGCCTATCACAATGTACGTACTCTGTCGGTCATACTGTCCTCCTATTGGCTCTCAGGCTTTACTAACCACCAGTCTCCTTCCTCCTTATCCACGGTTTAAAAAGGACTTGACAGTAACGAGCAATCATGCCGCTTAATCTGTCCCCAGGTGAGGGACTTCAGGCGCGCTGTGAGCGATTTGAACCGCGCGATCCACATGAAACCCGACGATCAGCTTCTCTACATTATGAGGTGCAGATTGCTGTGTTTACCTGCAAATGTTATAGTGCAGACTGCCCATTTTATATAGGAAAGTGATTTGCTTGTTTTGTTTGACTCATTCACAGGCAGATCAGGAAAGTCTTCCTGCTTGTGTGACTTTTATAATAATCTTCTTCTATGTGAAGCACTTAAACACATTCGTTACTTTAAATTAAATTTTTTTAATAAAACAGTGCAAGAATATTTTGGTTATGCTAACCAGCTCATTTAAATTCCTCTTGTAATTTGCCTGTTCAATAAACACACTTTTCCCCTTTGTTTCAGGGGGCAGTATTTGTGTGACATGGAGCAGTTTGATCTGGCATCTTTCTATATACACTATGCAGCGCAGATGGATAAAGGTGCAGTTGTGTCTTAAGTGCTATTATGCAGTGTTTTAGCTGAGGCACATGGATTTAATGTCTTTGCACATGGAAACACTAGATGGCAATGTTGTAAAATGGGCCAATTGCTGAGGGAGACCATTCTCACTGCTTCAATAATTTATGGTGTAAATGTTACAAATCATTTAATAAATGCATATGTTAGACAATGAGCATATGGTTTAATCATATGAAAACATGATTAAAAATAATTTCTGTGAAATAGGCTGTGAATCAGTATAAATTGTTTGGAAAATTAAATTTCTTGAAAGGTCTGGTGTGTGCAGTTGAGATGTATATGTCTCTTGGAGAAATGCATAATGGTGACGGATGGATCATTGTCATCTTCTGATTCAGTAAGAGTGAATCCCTCTGACACAGCGTTCCCAGCTGCTTGGGAGTCGTCACTGGTCCAGCAAGCGGCCATCCAGGCCTTTTTGGGGAACGAGTCAAAGGCCATCAACCAGCTATTGGAGACCACCAACACCCACCCCTCCCTGCATGGCCTCCTCTTGCTGGGGAAGACTCAGATGAAGGCCCAGAAGTTTTCGGTGAGTCCCTGGCGAGGCCTGGCTACAGCAGCTATGGTGCCACCATCTTGTCCTGGATGACGTCGGCTGTAAAGGACGGTGACAGGGCTGATTTCCAGATAACGCTTCGCAGCATGAGGTGGGGGAGTCGTTATTTCCGAGTCGAACAGTCATCTGTGTCTCCCTTATCGGGTCAAACCAGGAAGCAGTGGAGAGTTTCAGGAAGGCGCTGACACTTCTGATCCCAGATCAGTGTGGCGTGTGGAGCCTCCCTGAGGTGGCAGAGGTCTTCTACAACATTGGCCTCTGTTACGTGGCCCAGGACAATTTGTCACAGGTATCCTTCCCGCACAACAGTGTAAAGCGAGATTGAAAATATGCCAGATACTTATCAAAGGAGCTGATTTTGGTCACAGTTGTGAATGATAAAATCATAAATATTTCTGTCACTTCATTTTGTATGAGACTGAACCTTTGGATGAAATTGACCATGAGTGAAAAATAGAGCAAAAGAATAGTTTTAATGCCAAAATGCAAAATATGTTACAGATATCATAAATAAAGCACTTTTGCACGTATAACAGTAAAGCACATGCTTGGAGATGGATAATAGCATCTTTCTGAGTCATTTTAACAGATTACATTTATGATGAATCTGTTTGCCACCTAACTCTCAGGGCAGAGACATCATGAGTTAATGTTTAAGGCCATTAAAACAATATAAATTTTATAACAGCAGTTGATCTCCACAACAAACACGCTCCCATATGAGAGATAAGACCAAGAGCTTGAAATGAAAGTGATTCATTTAGAAGCCTAATTTGTCACCTTGAGGGACCGTTGGTGCCGACTGGTTTGAGTGATGGTGGTGAAGGAGGGAAACCTCAAAGGCACAGCCAGCGGAGAATCATGGAAAGCTTGTGGCCTGTTCAGTATCAGAGCCATCCGTCAGGTCCCTGTTTCTCTGGCTGTCTTATATCTATTGTAAAAAGCATAATGAAAAACCATTAATCAGTCAAGGCCTAGAATGTCAGAAAGGTGCACGAATAATCACTGAATGCTATATTGCTCTGCATAATCTCTTTACCATGCAAACTCCTTTTTACACATTTAATCCATCTATCTTCTGTAAGCACTTATCTCGGGCAAAGTTATAGTGAGGCAGGGGACCCTGAATGGGATGCTAGTTTATTGCAAGGCAGACAGTGTCGCTCACAATCACAAGCTAAGGGCCCTTTAGACCTCAGGAGAGGCCAGGAGAATGTTTTGTGGAGGGGGTGCCACTCATTGTCCACTGTCACCCCCTGCACCGGACATTCTCCAATCAGAGGAGCTTGTTTAGTAACAGACTTCTGTCACTGTCCTGCTCGAAAGACAGCCTGAAGAAAGACAGTCTTTTGTCCCCCAGAGCATAGGGCTCTGCATAAAAAATAGAAAAATATATTCACTTATATCTATATGTACTTTGCACATATCTCATATGCATTTACAGTGTCAGTGATTTGTTCTGTTCAGCTGCTTGGTCTGGATTTTACTCTCTGGACCTGAATTACCAACCAATGAATGTGGGCATTAGTGCAAACTGCAGGGCACAGTGCTGGGGCGGGAAATACCCACCGACCTTTAGCTCTGAGGCTGTGGCACTGCCACAGAGCCACTATGCAGCTGGTATATTTGCAACAGTACGAACTGAAAGTTGCAGTATGTGTCCTGTGTTTTACTCTCTGTCTGAAATTTTTAAGTGTATTGTCTTGTCCCTAATGGTAGCTGTAACGACAAAAATTTCCACCGGATTTGGTTGTGCGGCAGTAAACAGTCTGATTCTGATTTCTGGGCTTTAGAATTTCACATGTCAGTATTTTTTGAGGGGGGGGGGGGGGGGGCAAAGGCAATTTTTAATTTTTGAATTTAACCAAAAAGATATTTTTTATTTGTACATTCAGAACACCAGTTGTTTTTAAAATTAATATTTTTAAATGTAAAAAAACAAAAATGGGAAAATGG
>JABFEA020000029.1:5069893-5129189 GCA_019775915.2 Cyphomyrus plagiostoma
CGCCCTCCCCCCCCCCCCCCGGGGCCGGGGTCCGGGGGGGGGGGGGCTGGACTCGATCCCAGGCAGCACAGGGCACTAAGCAGGGACACACGTTGGATGGGATGCCATTCTGTCACAAGGGACTCATGCAAACACCAATTACACTATTGCAGTTAAAGAAGAACGAAAGTCGCACAGCACAGGATAGCATGCAAACCGCTGGCACACAGTGCAGACCTGGGGTTCAAACCACCAGCCCCGGAGGTGTGAGGCCACAGTGCTCCCCCCCCCACCTTCTCGTATACACAAAATCAAGGTTTGCCCTGAGTCAAGTGTAAGTGAAGTCATGTGAGGTGGCAAGAATGCCTCCATGCAGCTGAGATACAAGCAAAGTCTAGGTGGACTTCTCTCTAAGCTCTAAAGGTGTTTCCTGAACACACAATGAAGGTAATTATAGCCTGTCTCAGGCCTGGCTTCCCTCCACCTGGTACCCAGGAAGGGTAGGGAGTGCAGGAAAGTGCTTGAGTAGTAATGATTCATGCGTGGGTAGATAATGGCCTGCAAGCGCTGAACCCAAAATGGGAAGAAAGATGCTTTCAGCACATGGTTTGTCAGACAGCCATGCTCTCAGTGGAACAAGGAACCACTAGCGGAACACAGCTCATATTTAACATCATTTAAAGGGCACCTTATTGGGAACATGTCCTGCATAAGGAGAAATACACACTGCAGAAGTGATCAGTGTTTTTGATTTCAAAGCAGCCTCATGTTCACTGAACTCAAATGTTCTTCAACAGAGATAATGCAAATCTTGCATCAAGCTTGTTACTGTAAAATATCCTACAAAATCGTCATCCTATATAACATGATATAGGAATTATAATTCGACATTCTACTTTTCCGTCAGTAGGGAATTGTGAATTTTATTTTTGAAATGATTACACTGTACTAATATTTATATGATGCGGGATAATAAGCTTTTTATTATGTGCATTGAGTAGAGCATTAATGTTTACAGAGGAGGACATTTTAAAATAAAATCAATCCAACTGTAATTAAATTAGGCTTGAAAGCTGCTTATTTGTACCAGCTGGAACTCGACTTAAGCTATTAAAATTATTTTTACACTGTTGCATGCTGATTTCATTATATAAATGTACCTCTAATTATATATGGTGTCAGGTACAGGTCAAAGGGCAAAGAAATGCCACCCAGCATGTTACCAGGTTGGCATGGATACCGCATGGCATGAAGCTGACAAGTCAACTCACTGGGCGATATTTTTGCCACCAGCAATCCCTTCAGATCATGCTGGTTTGACAGGCATTATTTGTTAGCTATTAATGAACGTCTCCACAAATAGAGCTGGGGTTAATTGATTACCCTCTAAACCATCCACATGTGCACCAGTGGGCAGAAGTGCTCCTAAGATAAAAATAAATATCTGTAGGTGGTGTTTGTAGGGCGTTACCACACGACACTCTTACGTGCTGGTCTCCCTGAATGCTGCTCTGTCATGACAGAAATTAACCCAGGAAAATAATAGAATGGATAGAGCTCTTTATTGTCTGAATGCACAGGCAATTTTTCTGTGGGGTGCTGCCATACTCTACCTAAGTAATTTGTGAAGAGTGTGTGAAGGAATGCCTTAAGAACATAACTCCACTCATTCACAGCATACACTGTATGGCAGAGTACTGGGACACTAGGTGTATGAAACCGAGCACTAAGCCAGTCAGGCTTACAAACATCTTTTGAAGAATGTGTCATTGTAAAGAGCTCAGTGAATTCAAGTGTGATACTGTCACAGGATGCCACCTTTAAGTAATTCAGTTTGTGAAATTTCTTCTGGTATTATTGCAAAGTGGAAGCATGTAGGAACAACAGAAACTCTAAAGTATTAGAACGGGGTCGCTGAGTGCTGAGGCCCATAGTGTTTAAAAGTCTCCGATATTCTGTTGACTCAATAACTGCAGAGTTCCAAACTTCCTCTGGCATTAACTCCAGCATAAAAACTGTGCACCAGGAGCTTCTGGGAATGGGCTTCCATGGCCGAGGAGCTGCATGCTGCATGCAAGCCTCATGTCACCAAGTGCAATGTCAGTCGTCGGCTACAGTGGTGTAAAGCACGCTGCCACTGGACTGGTGCAGTGGAAACGTGTCCTGTGGAGTGATAAGTCATGCTTCTCTGTCTGGCAGTCTGAAAGATGAGTCTGGGTTTAGCAGATGCCAGGAGAGTGTTACCTGCCTGACCACATTGTGCCAACAGTAAAGTTTGGTGGAGGAGGGATCATGGTATGGGGTTGTTTTTCTGGGGTTGGGATTGGCCCCTTAATTCCAGTGAAGGCCTTTTCTGTTCTAGCATGAACGTGCCCCAGTGCACAAAGTAAGGTCCATTATGACATGGCTAGGTAAGCTTGGTGTAGAAGAACTTGACTGGGCCATACAGAGCCCTGACCTCAACCTCATCAGACACCTTTGGGATGAACTAGAACGGAGATTGCGAGTCGGGTCTTTGCATTCAACACCAGTGCCTCGCCTCGCAAATGCTCTACTGGATGAATGGGCAGAAATCCCCACAGATACACTACAGAATCTTGTAGAAAGTCTTCCCTGCGGAGTAGCAGCTATTACCATTCAAATCAAACAGCCTTTTATTGTCAATGTCCATAAAAGTCAAGGGAGTCGAAATGCTGTTTCTCTCTCATCTTTGTATTACAAATATAAAAGCTACATGAAGTCGACTTCATGCCTGTAATGCTGATGCGAAAAGTAAGTGACCCTAAAAAACATTCAACATGCCAGTGCAAGAAAAAGGGTACAGCACTGGCACAACATTAATGTACCCCAGCGGTAGAAAAATGCTTTATATCTGTTCTGTAAAAGGTGCATTTACCTACAGCTAAGGGTACAATAGGCAGACCCTTCATTCTAAAGCCCCACTGACAAGAAATTGTACCCAAAAAAATGTAAAATTTGGTGCTTTTTTCTGGCAGTATGTATCAAAGCCTTGAAACACTCACTTTATCTTCTAATTTGCTTCTTGGCTCATGTTTATTTTTGCTCTCAAATGTTACTGAATTTGCACTGCTGTTGACAATTGGCACTAATAGAAAAAACTTTCATTTCATATTTTTCCCCTGTAGGATTTAAAAACCGCTTCGGGAAAATGTCCGGAAGATCCCGCCATCTTTCATGGACTGGGAGTCCTCCATCACAGGTCTGTCACCAATTCTACAGTGAACAATGTCTTTGGCATTTTTTATAATCACTTGGGGCTATTTGTTTGATTGTTTGTTTATGTATTTTTAGGTTTCGGGTGAAATATGGTGCATGTGCCCTTTATGAATATGGCAATTGTCCATGTGCTGATTGCATGCTGCTTCTGTTGTATACTGGTCCAGATTCTTATTAACCTTGATGACCTGCACCTGGCTTCCCTGGTATTTGTCGTGTGCTTTCCTGTTCCAAACTCATTGATGCTGCAGTTTGGCTCGGACCTGGCATCGTTGATCATAGAGCTTCACTGACCCTTAATCAGTAATGATTGCCCCCGTTCCCTCTCCCCCTGTTGAAGTAATTGCTGCTGTTCTTTCCTTTTCAGTCTTGGGCTGAACTAATGCAACATCAAAAAAGATACCAGAAGCTATAGTTTGACATGGGCAGAACCTGGTGGCACATTTTATCAAGCTCCCAATGTCAAAAATATAATCCTGATAGACAGCAGTAAGAAACAGCCTACAGCTTGTGTTGTACATAAGAGTTTTGATACTTTCATTCAAACTGCTCTTTTTATATGTTTTAAATTATGATGTTTTGATCAATAATTGGTTGTATGGAGTTTAATTTGCATGGCTGTCATTTGGAGGTTCTGTGGACATGTCAGTGGTAAGCAGGTCACAGGCGTCATTGTGGAAACTTATGGTTTTGGCAGAGCAGTTATTGTTTGTAATCTGAGAAAGGGTAGGGAGGCCATCAGTAACACGGAGGGGGTACAGGTAAGCTCTGACATTTTTATTTAACAATTATTCGCCCTGCTTTGCTGAGGATGGGTGTCAAACACACTAGTTGCTCTGCATAGCCATACATTGGATTATTATGCTTATGACATGCAAAAAATAATCTTACTTCTGATTAATCAGACAAAACATGGAATCTCAAGCTTAGTTAGATATCACACTATTGCCAATATTTTGCTTATATTACACAGTTTTTTATGTATTCCTTTACTGTCACTGTTATGGGAAGACTATCTCCAAGATATCACCTAATTAGCAATATTAAGTCTGGAAGAAAAGCAGTTTTTACTTAGTAGGTACCCTATTTGGCTCTAATATCCACCTTAAAGTGGGGGTGCCAGTTGAAAGTTTGATATACATCTTACTTTTCCTTATTGGATCAATTGAATAATTTTTCTTGTTTTTTGTTGTTGTTTTTAGCTGTATCGTGTAGCCAGTGATTCTCAGCCCTTGGGTCGTGACCCACATTTGAGTTGCGGCAAGTTCTGAAATGGTCATAAGGCAGAGTTAGAAATGTAAGCAATTTAAAACCAGCGAGCTGATCCACAATAAGATTTCCCAGCCCCGTTCCTAGAATTAACCTATATAAACGGGTCTTTAGTCTGCAAATGCTTAGTCCAAAACTACTGAACATTCAACCAATCCAAGAAGCCAAACTACAGATGCTTAATTTAAACTTCACTAGCACATCCAATCAGATTTGTGCGATAAGCATTGATCAGTAAGTTATGAATTTGGAACATTATAAGCACAAAAATTCAAATGGCAATTCATTTTGCAATTGGCAATTCAATATTCAATCAGAGCATGCATTTGTCATTTCAATATTTAATCTGAGCATGTAATTTGAAAATATATCTTGCAAAATATATTTTTTGATCACTGTTCAAAGAACTTAACTGTTCATCCCCTGATGTGTTTTGTGTTTATCATGTGTTTCATATTGCTTTTCTAAATTATTGCAAATAACTGAAGAATATTTTGGGTTTTATCAAAATATGCAAGAATATGACACTTAATGAAGTGACTACATGACTACATGCTTTCAGGCAACAAAAGGCGTCTAGATCACACACAGCAGATTGAATGGCTTTCAGCTGGAGGGTCTGCTGGATATTTTTATCTTGCAGCTGAATTGCTGAGTGACTGCGGGTACTGAATGAAAGAAGTGACTCAGGAGCAAAAGCTTATTTTACGTTTTTGAATATGTATCTCTCTTCGGTGGGCCTTTGTCATGTGTGATGTGGGAACGTCGGATCAAAGTGAGGACAGAGTTTTCTGGCAGAGGGAATTTGGGAAAGATTCTTCTTGAGCATAAAAGGAACTTGGTAGGCAAGCAAGAGGACTGCATGGTGGGGGGGTTGGAATGCGGAGATGATGGCACAGTGGATGGTGCCGCTGCAGTGTGGGTCCCCGCTGGCTACTCTGATTTCCTCTGGCGTTCCAAAAATATGCGGTGAGCTGAACCGATTTCTCTAAATTGCCATAGTGTAAACATGTGCCCTGTGATGGACTAGCCTTGTGCAACATGTCATC
Organism: Cyphomyrus plagiostoma; assembly: GCA_019775915.2. NCBI lineage: Eukaryota > Metazoa > Chordata > Actinopteri > Osteoglossiformes > Mormyridae > Cyphomyrus > Cyphomyrus plagiostoma. The sequence continues at coordinate 5,075,428 of JABFEA020000029.1, forward strand.
TGAGACAGTGACCCTGAACTGGATTATTGGAGTACTCAACATGGGTTATCAGACTGCCAAACACATCACTCATACCGGCTTACTGTTTGGGAAAACTTTATTAAACAGGGATGCAAGTAACTGGTATACAAGTACACATTCAAGAGAAAGTGATTAATTGTCATTGTTGACACACTACAGCACACAGCGGACAACAACAAAATGTGCCCTCTGAATTTAACCCATATGTGACGTGGTGTATCCTTGTTTATATAAATATCCAGGGTTAAGTGATGAAATACTGAAAAGATGCATATGTGGTAATTTTTATATTTGAAGTCCCAAAAAAACAACAAGGACCCCCTATTTCCATAACAGTGTCTCTACCAGAGTTACTACAGTATTGCTCTGGTGAACTAATTTAATCCCCTGGATAAAAGGACATTGGTAGAAAAATAAGACAAAAATTCACAACAAGGATGACTGTAAAAATACGTCTTTTGCACTTTTTGTCACTCTATGTAGTTTGTTTCCACAGGAGATGAAATGTTACGTTTAACTAGACAGGAAGTTGACCAATATTCAACTGAAATGAAAGGAACTATACTTTTCCAAAATATGCACTTTGTAACCACACAAGATAGCCTTGGATTATTTGCTGCCTCAAGGATCATTCACATCCTTATGCAAACCAGACATCCTTATGTGGACACAGAATGTTACATCTGTGCATTATAAAATGTAGCATTTCAAACCATTGTTACCTATTAAAATAAAAATCATAATAGCCCCTCCAGGATTAAAGGGTCAAAAGCCATATCCTTTGCATGTGGAAAGTATTGGGTAGGAGAGTAATCTGGTACAGATTCCAAATTGCATGACTAAATATGTAATCAATAACATAATCCTTTGGATAATTTAAAAGTGTAATCTAATCTGATTACAATTGGATTACTTCTATACATTGACCAGATCTAAATGGTCTTGTTGGTTTCACAATAGGGCCAGGTGATAAAAACAACATATAGATTCATTGTCGTGTAAAATTTGAGTTATAAGAAAATGTGAAACATCAATAAACTGTCAATAAGGAATATTACTTGATAGCACACATCACGCCACAGAAACAAATTTAATTCCAAACAATCATATGGTATCGTATGGAATGGATAAGCAAGGTTGATTAGTTAGTGGGAAATGCCACATGATACTGTCATGGAAGAGATGAGTGCTGCCTCAGAGAAAACGTGTGTTGGTGAAAAAATTCAGCTCAGAAGTTATAACACCTTTGAACCTTTGATAAAATGGAGATATTATGGACAAACAAAGTAAAAAGATGCTATGATTTTATGTCTGTCAAAGTCATCTTAACTATTTAACTATTTACTGTAAAAACCTCTCCTAAAGTCACCCCAGTATTTGCAGCAACCTTCCAAAACATCAATATATTTTTTGACTCGGCCATTAGCAAACCATGTTCTGCTAATTGACACCTTGTTAACTTTTTTGTGCTAATTAGGTTAATTAAGTGAGCTGGTGGTGAAATTTCAGTGACTTTTGGGAGAACGATATTTCTGTTAGTTTTTATGGTGTTACTCACTTTTCATATGCTCTAATGTCAAATAGTGCGCTTTCTGAGCAAATACAGTGCTGTGCAAAAGTCTTAGGCAGGCAAAGAAAATGATGTTTAAATTATCCTCGTGTTGGTGTAAAACTATGATATTATTCCTGTCAAAGTGTGTCAGCATAGCCATTTTAGCACCTCTGCTAAAATCACTCCAGTATTTGCAGCGACCATCCAGTGCAGCCATGTTTTTTTTGACTTGGCCACTAGCCCACCTCATACCCCACCCTAGTCACTCTGTCACTGACTTTTCAAACCAGTTTATTTAATTATTTAACTGAGCTGTTGGTGAAATTTAACAAACTCATGGAATGGCTGGGGTGCCCCCGAGGAGAGGTTTGGGAACTGAAGTGGTGTTCATCTAGCCATCCAACTAGATATCAGTAACTTTTTAGAATACAGAAGAAATTATTACTAGTTTTTATTGTTACTCTTAATTTGCACATGTTCTAATGTTAAATTGTGTTTTTTGTTCTAAGGCAAAGTACACTTGCTACCCAGATAAACAGATTTAAACATTTCTTTGGACTGCCTAAGACAGTACTGTATGTACTTACTAGAAAAATAGTTTTAAACATTTCCTTTGACTACCTACAACTTTTGCACAGTACAGTACATCAGCATCCAGTAGAACATGCAATTGCTTGGAGTCACATTCTGAAGAAATATGGGACACTAGCGCCCCCAGGAGTCTCCAATGAATTTGCTGAGTGGTGGTGGGGGGGGGGAATACTGAACAAATTGCATTTCATCTTGGTTCAGGGTGCATTTTATTGATCAGTGGGAAGGGTGACATCTCCACCAATCAGGTTCCCTGGAACTAGCAGGGAGGCAGTCAGAGAAAAGGCCCATCAACAAACAGTCTATGTTTTCTACTGTTACGCCCTACGACAAAACAGTTTTTGTATGACTTTTTAAATTAAAATTATATTTCAATTTACGATTCATTCAATTTGTCTTTTTTCATGTTTTAAATCTTCTTAATGGGAATCCTCATTGGAATTTTAAGATAAAATGGAGCATTGAAGTAAAGAAGTGATTACTTAAATTTTATTGTGATAATCATTGATATCAAGTGAGAAAAATTATTGCAATGAAATATTTGACCAACATTACATGATAGTAAATAGCTGCCGTTAGTGAGCTAGCTAGCTAGTTAAACTTCAGCCCACTAGCTAGCTAGTAGCCAGCTAGATACAGCTAACATTAGCTAGCTAGCAATCAAGGTCATGGAAAACATACCTCCAAATGTTTTTTTTTTTGCATTGGATGTTAAAATCTTCACTGTAAGATATACTTTGGCTTTTGGAAAACAGAGATTGTATAGGACTGTTATCTTTGGGCGTGCACAAACATTAAATTATGTCTGTACATCTGTACACTAATGGTCAAACGCAGACATCTCCATCTTGCCTGCTGCTCTCACAAGCATCTGAAGATGTATGTCCTCCTCCATTCTGTTGAAACTGTTGGCAGTAATTTTGACATTTACACAGTAACAGGCTACTCGGACGCTGTATCAGAAACAGATTTATTCACGTTTCTATAGGCCTTATTTAAAATGTAATGCTTTAAAACAGTATTCCTTAAAAAGTAACTATAATCTGATTATGAGCATTTTAAAATGTAATTCAAATGTAATTTACTCTAATTACAAGTATTTTAATTTTGTAATCAGATTACGTAATCCAGATTAAATGTAATCAGTTACTACACAGCACTGCATGTGGAGTTTACATGTTCTCCTCATGTTGCACTGGGTTCCCCCCAGTGCAGAGACAGTCCAGCTAATTGGAATCTCTGCATTGCCCTTATGTATGGTTTTGCCTGTAACATTATGTGATGTAGAGTGGCTCTGAGTGTGGAGTTGACATCTTCCCCCACTATTTGAATAGGTTTCTACCTGGTCCTCTGGTTTCTTCCCACAGTCCAAAAATACGCAGTTAAGGTGAAATGATGTCTCTAAATTGCCCATGTGTGAGTGTATGTCCTGCAATGGACTGACATCCCATCCAGGGAGACAAATGTCCTGGACTTTACATGACTCTGGAGTTTGACTTGGTGAGAGATACTTGTCCCCAACCTTCCACAGAGTCCTGCTCCCTCAGTTCCCTGTCTGGGGTATATAATTATGTTATTGACCCAGACTTTAATATGAGTTGGATCCGTATGGATTATTTAAATTGACATTTTACATCGCACACTGTTTATTTAGGCTGGGCAACCTTCAGGACTCGGTGGGGGCCTACAGCGAGGCAGTGAGACTCAAGCCCGTGTTTCCGGAAGCCTACATTGGGAGGGGAAAAGCGCTCATGGACTATGGCCACGCTGAGGCTGACAAACGAGCCCAGAGGGATTTCGTGGCTGCCCTGCACCTAAATCCACTCTCTCCCGCAGCTCGCGTGAGCCTTGGGTACAACCTACAGGTACTTCCTCTATGCAAACTGAATTCATGGGAGACAGGATGTTTACACTTTTGCCATTCGGTTTTATCCTCAACTCTTAGGCTCTTGAGGCTAAAGTAGCTTTATCATCAAATCTCGTTGAAAAGTAAAGCAGCTGTCCTGGCTTGTTGTCCTGCTACATGCCCTTTCCATGAGCAATCTGATTACCTCAAGTTCAGATTGCATAGCTATTGTATTAGATGTAGATTTGCATTTTTATGCATGCAATCATAGCACTTGGTGATGTTGATGTAGCTGGGTGAATTTTCGATACGAGGAAGCGTCATAAATGATCATTCAAATGCTTAAATAAATACAAGGCGGGAGATAAGCGTTTCTTTGGCGCTCTCTCCGCGGTTTCACCACAAACACAGTGCATTTCATGTAAGCAGTCCAGCATGTTGCTAGGATACATGAGGAAACTGAAAGGGAAATTAGCTACACAATAATGTGTCAACAGTTTTTTTCAAGGACATCAAGAGAGCAGGTTGATAGATAGAGATGATGTTAGCAGGGTAGCAGCTTGACGTTGTCTGTTGTAAATGTTAAAGCTTCTATGGATGAATTTAAATTTTTTCTTTTTTGCAAAGGGATGTTCAATTTTGTAAATAAAATATTTGGCTCTTTGTACAGGGGTGACACAGTTTGGTTGCTTTTTAAATCTTATTTCAATTGCTGTTACAGTAAAAAAAGAGACGATATCATGTCTGTAATACGCTTATTTAGTCGCTCATAGTGTCAGAGAACATAGCCCACCTGAGAGCTTGAACACTGAAAGGACTTTTGCTATATTATTGGATAGATTTTTTTTCAGTTCTCATTCTAGCCAGTCCTTTGCTTCTCCAAGGATTTTGGGTCCTTCCAGAGTGCGTGGAATCAGTTCACGGTAGCCATTGACTTGGAGCCGGGGTGCTGGGCGGCATTTGAGGGCCGTGCTCTTGTCAATTTACGGATGAAGAACAGCTATGGGGCCTTCCATGACATCAGCAATGCCCTGAAGGTACCAGCCAAGAGCCGTCGCAAAGCAGCCAATCAGATGCCTGTGTCAGCCCCCTGACCCTGTTATTATATCCATATTCACTTTTTTAGCAGTACTATTTTTTTCTAATTTCTTGCAGTTTTCATATTTACTGATGCAGCAAAGTACCTTCATTTGACCAATTTGTTCTTTGGGACTAGTGTATGGCTCAGCAGGCCGGGCTTCTGTGCTTCTGAGTGGGAGGGTGTTGGTTCAGTTCCCGTACCCAACAGCATAATCGCATTGCCCCAGGACACTTGAGTGAGGCCCTTATCCAATGAGAAACGGGCACTGGACAAATGGCTCACTCTATGTTAGGACCCAAAGATTTGCTCTCACATATATACAGTATGTCTCAAAGGAGACAGCAGGCTTAAATACATGAAAAGAAGTACTCCGGTCTGCTTGTGCAAATATATATTTCTTGTCTGGTGTACCTTATGAATACAAAGGTGATCCAATGATTGTTAAAGCACACAGCTTTTCATGTTTAAAATCGGCGTTGCATTTAACCTGTGAATTAGTATACTGGTGTGTGGTTATTTTAAATGACATAATTTGCTTGGCACATGGCTTCATAGAAGCCCAAGTCTGTAGAGAATTATACTTGTGATACTCAAACCATAGACCCTCTTGGTTATAGTCCAGCCCTCTCTATTTATATCATTTATGCTGCTGAACCGCACAGCCTTGAAATGCTTTTTTTTTCTCCCTCTCATGGATGTTCAGATTTTTTTGCACTGCACTTCTGTTGAACTGTGAGAAGCTGTTCATTCTGCTCACATTCCAGCCGCCCACGTGGCAGCAAAACTGCTGTGTTAATTTAGCACGGTCAGTGTCTGAGTCCCGCAGGATCCACAACTACGCCGTCAGCTTTGCTGCACGGTTCCACAATGTTCTCAAGGATTTTTGTTGGGATGTCCGGGGCCAGTCAGATATACTGTAGGACAAATTTAGGGATTCTTTATTAATTACGATGGGAGAAATAATGTTTTGAAACTAATGTTGATTAACTAACTGAGAGCCTGTTAAATCAAATGATGGTAGTGGCAGCTAACCAAATGAGTTAAATCTGTCAGTGATTGGCTGACGGTAATCCCACGCACTGTGGTTTCAGAAACATTCTCCAGTCGGTCATGAGCACTAAATCACTATATGAGACAAAGACATGAGCAGAGAATATGTGTCTTCACTGGAATTTCATCTATCCATGTGCCAGATCCCATTGAGCGGGCTAGTCCAAGCTTTTGGACAGGATGCGGGTTCATTGCAGGGCATTTGCGCGCGCACACACACACACACACACACACACATACTCACTCACTCGCTCAGAAATGCATAAGCAATTTCGACTCACTGATTCCTCTTCTTTGCTTGAATTTGGATTGAGGGAGAAACCCATGCGAACTCCACACGAAAATACATTTAAAAATGCGACCTGGGAGCTCTGAAGCAGCAGTAATGCATTGGTGCCCCTTATAAAGATTTGTAAAAAAGCAAGGAGCAGACTGTGCTTACAGCACCCACCACATGACAAGCCACCTCAGGAATGAGAATCTGAGTGCAGCTCAGCAGCAGCTCAGCACCACACCAGTCCAAATAAATCAGTGTGAGTTTTTTCTGGAGGGTGGATTGCAAGTCCTGCCACTAACCCCCAGTTTTCCCTGTAAGTTGCAGGACCCCTTTATGGGGCTTGATGTAGACTAATATCATACCCAGTAGTTGCCAGTTAAGGGCATTACTCAAGACCCTAACCGAGTAGGGGCACTCAGGGCATTCACAGGATTCAACCCAGCAACCTTCTGATTATTGGGACAGATTCTTAGAGCACCAATTTGCCTTTGCATTTTGCTGAAAATAATTATTTCTCGATGATAGATTTCTTTTTATTTGATTACATTTGTTTCAATGAAAGGTTGGATCTTTCAAATTTTTCAGTGTAACATGAAGCTACTTCATCAAAAGGTGGATTTTCTGTAACCCCCTTTTTTTTTTTTTTTTTTTTTTTACAAATCTTTACTATGCCCTTGCATTGAACGAGTCACCTTCATTACTCTATTGTTGTCTGTCATAATGAGTGTGCCTTTCCCTGTGCTTTTGCTACAGCATAATCCGCTATCTGATCTACTGCACACAAACCGTGGAGTTATACGTCAGTTTCTGGGTGACAGGGCCAGTGCCATGAAAGACTACCAGAAGGCCATCTCATTTAACCCAGACTGTGCCCTGGCCTTTTTCAATGCAGCAAACCTTTATTTTTACAACAGGCAGTTTGAACAGGTAAGTGTCTCATTTAAATAAGGGCAGATCGGTGCCCAGCTGCGACACCTATCATGTCTCTGGTCTTTCCTTTGTAATTTTAATATGCTGAAGTATACCCCCAGCTCCCTGGGCGCTGCTACAGGTGGCTGCCCTTCGCGGACAACTTACTCCACAAAGAGCAAGTTGAGGGAGGCGTAAAGATAATTTCCCCACGGGATCAATAAAGTACCTATTATTATTATTATTATTATTATTATTATTATCATTATTATTATTATTATCATTATTATTATTATTTTTTAGAGGTTAAAGTTTAGCTATATTTTCTTCAATCGTAACGTGTGTGCTACGGCTTTTCGTAAACTCTGCTTCGATGTATGTGAGGCCTTAAAGCGTTTTGTATTTGGCACTATTACACAGTGAATATGAAGAAACAGCACTTTTGGTAGTTGGTTGCACACTTAAGTTATTGTGCATCACCTGGAGCTTTTCATTGTTCCACAACGACAAATCCAGATGAGGCACATTCTGACCTCACAGCCTCACGAAAAAATGTCATTTCAGTAGTTTCTTACCTGTGGTGATGTACGTCAAGCGAATAGAATCACTTGGTTATTATTACTACTATTATTACACTTACTTAACAATTATGCTTTCCGAGTATTACGATGTTTGTTGAAACTGGAGCAGAGAAGCAGATTATGATGTGCTGTTGGGTGACAGGATTTGAACTCTGTCACCGCCTCATCTCATCAGACATAACAGCACGCCTGTGACCGGCAAACACGTTAGATAACCCCATGACTCACAGTACCTGACTGTGTCTGCCAAACATGTTGATAAGCCTAATGAGAAGGGGACAGGCTGGCTTTGGCATGGGGGGGTTGTTAAATTGAAAATCTGATCCCTGGTCTCTCTTGTGTTGTGCTACAGGCTTGTCAGTTCTACACTCGTGCCCTTGAGCTGGACTCCAGTGATGACTCGACGCTGCTGAATCGGGCCATTGCACACGCCATGCTTCAGAGGATTCCAGAAGCTCTGCAGGACTTCTCCATGGCCATAGGCATCAACCCTTTAAACTCCCATATCTTCTTCAACAGAGCCAATGTCTACTGCTCTCTGAAGAGATATCATCTCGCAGAGAAGGACCTCACGCAAGGTTTGCCATCTATCTTCTGAAATCTTCCACATGTTTTTTTTTTTTATTTACAGTTTGTGGTTGTTTCTCATCTTTAAGAGAGTGTTCTTTTCAGTGAAAAGTGGCTATATCAAAATAGCTGGCTTGCTGGTCTGACCAAGTTATTTGAAACTTCGGAGGCACACTTCCAAAGGGAATTGCACATTTTCCAGTTCAGTGTCAGGGTGAGCATATTCCAAGAAGCAGGAAGCACCCCGAACAGGATGCCAGGCCATTGCAGGGCAATTCACATAACTACATGTCTTTGATCTGTGAGTGGAAACCCAGAAGGACATGGAACATGCCAACATAGGAACATGGAAACTGCAGACACATGAAGCCTGGGGCTACAAGCAGATCTGGTGTGAAGCTACAGTACTAACCATACCACTCATTCAAGTATGATAGGGGCCCTATTTTGTTCATTTTTACTGTTCATAATTTTTGGGGTCTGACAAAATAGTAGATTTACATGTCGCCATTTTCAAAAGGCAAACATAATTTTCTCATACTGTACATATCTATTCACTCTCTGTATAACTCTTTCTGAAATGCTCTGTTAGAGCTTTTTGCCCCATCCCCAATAAGCCCAGTGTGCTCTGATTGGTCAACTTGCCTAATTGGTCAGCCTGCCCTATACATTACATTCCTGATAGAACAAGTTGCTGCGCGGCCTACATTCTGTGTGAGGGCATGCCAAGCTTGCAGGTAGCTGGCCAATAAGAATTGTGTTATGAGGTGTCCTCATCATGTTACGGAACTAAGGGCTGGAATTCCAACAAGGTGTTTCAGGTACATTAGGAAAGAGTGGTTTCTGTGGTGAGAGTTACTCCCTTTGGCGTGTGCTTTGGGAGCTTAAGACTTTGCAGGCCATTCCCATGCGCTTAAAGCTGCAAAACAGAATCAGAAAAACTTTATTGATCCCTGGAGTGAAATTATTTTTGATGCGGTTGCTTAACAACCAGTTACGGTAGAAAAGGAGAAAGCAAAGAAAAGTGAAACTAAGTACAAGTAGTAGTACAAAAATATTGCAATAAACAATAAAAAACAGTGAAAAACATTAAACCAGTTTAGTAAGTTACCAAATTACCAAATGTGCAGTAGTGTAGCTAAAAATAAATTAAACTATATAGGTAAGTGTCCTTTTTAAAAAAAAGGAAATGGAAGAACTAGAAAACCATAATAGGGCCCCTTTGAAAATATGTTTAACTACAAATAGGTACATGTATAAAACCAGAATGCACTTTGGTACCAATAACTGTGTATCCAGCTCATCATTATTATTATATACTCTGGTATGGACCCCATGGTGGTGGTATGTGTGTGGAATTTTCCCCTGCAGTCCAAAGACATGCAGTTATATGAAGCGTCCATAGTCTATGACGGTGTGAGTGTCTGCCTGTGCTACTTGATGGCCTGGCCTTCTTTCTGGGGTCTGCTGCCCTGGGCCTCCGGCCCGTATAAGAGGCTGGAAGTTGGACGCATGCTCAGGTATGACCACATGCCATAACAGTGACTGCCGGATTCCTCTCTGTGACACATTTCTGTTGATGGCCCCTCAAATTACATGTTTCGCGTGTACCGATCACTGATGAGAAAAAAGCAGCTATCTTTCAGAACATTTTCACCCCCCAGGCACCCTCCAAGACAGAGAGCCCAGTAGGCCATTAAAAATTCTCATAGCAACCCTCATCCTGCCAGATTGGTTCAGTTATCATTCACAGCCAATCTGTTTGGAGTTCAGAAGATGAAAAAAATAGCTTGCATTCTATCTAATACTGCTAGTATAATGGTTTATATATCTGCAAATTCTACACATAATACATTCATACACATACTTTCGCATGTGTCAGACAGTTGATTAACTGGTTTGCTTTATAGTGACAAAGAGTACAGAAATAAATATCTTATTAGACGCCACTTGGATTCCGCCTGTCAGTCTTTAACTCACCAGATGCTCTGCTTAGAGTATGAAATTCTCCACAAAAATCAGACTGCTGAAGCTCTTGCTACTGAATGGAATCAGTTGTGTGTCCATAAAGCTGGTAGTTTACATTTACAAATGCAACAATGACTTTCCGGGTCAGCAATTAAATTTAGTCACTCTCGCCTTACTGTTTCTAATGAAAATAAGCAAATCATGATTGTTAGCTTTTGGCTGACGGTCTCCTCTGGCATATTTTGGCATGACTCAGAATTCCCTGTTCCTTTAATAATGACAAGTCATCTGTGTTCATCTTAAGCATCAACCCTAAATCATGACGCTTTGCTTGCCGTTCTTGGCAGTTGGTATAAAGTTTTTTGTGCCAAACATAGAAATTGAAAAGAGAAAAAACATTTTAGACTCATTTGTTTCAATTACATTTTTCTAAAACAGGAAGGCAACAATGCTCTTTGATGAGTTTTATTTTCTGGCCAAACTCTCATGATTGCTGTTGCTATCTGGCTTGTTCTGTTGAGGTTGGAGCAGAGGCATTGTCTGCAGTGTGGCAGGCCAGGAGATTCTTGGATGAGGTTTTGGACATCCTGCATGGTTTTTTTCTTGTTGCTCTGTGGGAGATTTTTGAAGGACATCCATATCTAGGTAGAATCCTCCTGGTCTTCATTTTATCTATGTTATATAGAGTGTTTATCATTCACTGAACCCATAAATAACCTGTTTCAGCCTAATGACTGCAAAAAGATTCAGATGTGTGTGAGTGGGATGATAGGTAACAGCCATCAGACAGAAATACTACCTTACTTACATAATTAATCCCTTAAGCAAAGACTATTTTTGAATATTATAGGACTATTTAAAAGGAGTAAATGTGTGACATTTTAAAATTTACTTTGTGGTAACATCATGTTTTTCTGTATCAGATCCATGGTATCAACTAAATAGAGTCTAACATAAAAAAGTTGCTCATTGGTTATGCAATTTATGGCAAACAGCAAACATAACCCATAATTCTGTTATAATATTGTGCTTTGAAAAGAGAAATGCAAATATGCATTGAGCCTCCATGCATGAAGTAGTACTTTTGTTTATATAAGTATAAACCAAATAGCATCTAGATTTAGCAGATACACAATTCACATTTGTGTTATTGCCGCTGAAAAAGGGAGGCAGTTCCAGTTACCATAGTACCCATGGCATATCTGAAAAGTTCATTCTCCTCATGTCAGAAAGGAAGCTTTTATGCTGGACTACTCATCATGAGATTGTTGTTCTGCGTCAAAGTCTCAGGCACACGAGTCACTGTCGAGTCACTGTCTTTCACTGGGTCTCCGATGCAATGCAGCACAGACTCATCGTTACTTGTGTTCGGTTTAAACAGAGTGACATCTCTGGCCAGTCTCACGGCTCATATTGTCTCCCCAACCCAGAACAATCCAGTTAGGTTCCAAAATGTTTATGGCCTGTCATTCAGGAGCTCTTTGAAATCGTCCTGACTTCCCCACCTTTTAAGGCGCCCTGACAGTGCATCATTCCAATGGTCATATATACTCCATCCTAATCAAGTAACAGTTGGCGTTAAAGTTTCCCGTCAGATAATTAGAGTTTGTGAGTGCTTTCGCTTTTCATAAGTCTGGTAACATGATGCCGGTTTGTGTGTGTGTGTGTGTGTGTTTTTTGTTATTTTTCAGCACTGCAGCTCCTGCCTAATGATGCTCTGATATACAAGCTCCGGGCTGACATCCGGGGCCATCTAGGCTTAACTGAGCGGGCAATATCTGACTACAAAATGGCTCTGCAGCTCCAAGAGGCAGAGGAAAACGGCCACTGTATTTCACCTGGAGGCACCATAAAGTTTTAGACGCATGTAAATAAACCTCTTGCAGATGCAACGAAGATATGTGCAATGTCAACAAGTGTTTTAGGGATCTGGCAGGGATCCAGAAACACATTCAAATTAGTTCCATAGCTGTTTGATATGTGGAGGCAAAACTTGTAGGAATGAAGTCTTTACGTTATAAACGATTTAAAATGAAAGAATTAATGCAACTTCATAAGATTTATTTAGTCATGATGGGCTTGGTGGAGAAATTTGATCACTAATATCCCAAAACCAGCAAAAAACTGGAATTAATAATGTCCTTTTTTCTTACAGCTTACATGAATATGTCTTTATTTACTGTAATTTTACAAACTATTTGTGTGGTATCCATTGTTACGGTGGTATGTTAAAATATGTGGTTTATTTGTACCACTTTCAATAAACATCATCTCAAAAAATATGGTATCGGTTATGTTTTGTGGAGGCAGGATGACTCAAGTTTGTTTTCATTATCTAAGGTTGAATGTTTGTATCCACTTCAGTGACTCATACTCTCCCTATGGGAATAATCCCTGTTTAATGCGTTTTACCCCTAATTTAATCATCTATATATTTTTTTAATCAGTTTTATGAGTGAATAAATGCCTGTTCCCCTTGCATAAAGAAGCCAGATGATGGCTTCCGCTGTTTCACATGCCAGTTCTATGGATGCCATGGCGCCATGCTAGAGCAGCAGAACACCCACACTGCTGGGCGCCACCATCTCCCAAGAGTTGGACAAGTCAGACACATATGGGTGAAATAAAAATGTAAGCCAAAGAGATGCTTGTAAGATTAAATGAAGGACTTTATGCCTGTTACATCACCACTGTGTAAGATCACTTTCAGTCCAAAAAAACTCTGCACTTAACTGTCTTGTTATTGAACATTGCTTAGTCACAACATGAATCAATGACATTCACTGATTTTTTCATAGTGGGACTGTAAAATGTACGTAATGTATGTAAGATGAAAAACAAACCATCAAAGCATACTGCCAGGTTATTAGCCCAAAGAGCTTTGCCTCTTTCAGGCAGGACACCACAAAAAGAGGTAGACACAAGTTTCTGGGTCAAACAATTGGACTGGAAGTTCAACAAAGAGGCTGGTAGCTGGTACAGGCAGGGGGAAACCAGAACTAAAAGACAAAAAAGCCAAACAGGTCACAAAACCAGGACTGCCAGGACTACAAGCATTTGGCTAAAGGATGTTCATTAGCTTTCCAAGATTGGAACATGCTGAACCATCGGCAACCATCAGCAACTCAGGGTGTTCTGTCTGACGGTCTCTCAGACCTTGTGGGGAAACAGGTAACTGATGGGATGCATTGGCCATGACATCCCAATGACAACCTGTGCTGTCAGCATCTCTGCACTTCTCTGGTTGCACCCATCCTTGCAACCATTCTATTGAGGAGGCCTCTGACCACCATAGCTGACCACCTTCAGCTGCAAGTAAGGTCCTCCAGAAGTCTCCAGCACTGCAGCACAGCAAACCATAACTGCACCTCAAAGTAGGTCCTTATACATCTTACAGTCTGCCCTCCTGAATCCTTGATGAATGGTTTTCCAAAACGTCTTCCAGCTCTCTCTCTCCGCCACCTCTCCAAACTCCTCGCATGTACAGGCCTTTGCCGTGAAGCTGCTGAAAGCTTCTAATGGCATCATGAAAGAACTTAATGAGAGCTCCATTTCATGAAGAACTTAATGGGAGCTCCATTTCATGAGGAACTTAATGGGAGCTCCATTTCATGAAGAACTTAATGGGAGCTCCATTTCATGAGGAACTAAATGAGAGCTCCATTTCATGAAGAACTTAATGAGAGCTCCATTTCATGAGGAACTAAATGAGAGCTCCATTTCATGAGGAACTAAATGAGAGCTCCATTTCATGAAGAACTTAATGAGAGCTCCATTTCATGAAGCGCCGAATGCATATCTCAGTAGCAGAAATACTTTAGTACTGTGTTTCTTGACCTGGTCCTCTGGGAGCCACAAGGAGCTGCAAGGGAGCAAAAATGTGGACCACCTATCAGTCCCGAGGACCAGATTGGGTAACACTGCTTTAATATATTCAAATTTCTGAGCAGTATCCGAAAATATATCTACAAGTGGATAAAATGTAAGTTCAAGGAGTCACGCTGAGGTTATAAAATGTATTAATAATCACCCAGTCTTTCTTGCTGTGTGCGATTCTGATGCAAAAAATGTATTTTTTTCTGTGCTTTTATTTTGCGTACACTTGAATTTGTATTTTATTCTTGGATATTTTTAAATAACTTCAAAAACTTATTATAAATCTTAAATTAATGTCGAGGAATTTATAATTAGTAATCAGTGGTGGATAGTGTTTGCTCACTGAGAGATACTAGTAACTGAGAGATAGACGGCTGGGTAGCCTTCAGATATGATGATTGTTCTTAGAATTATTATTATTAGTTATATGCTGATAATTAGTTTTATTAGAAGATAATTGGTTGTGCCATAGCCAGTCTGGTGCAGGCAAAATTCTCCAAATCAGAATTTCAGTTTTAATAGTAGGTGTCAGCCCATGTCTGGTGAGTTTTTACCTTCTTTGGCAAAGAGACACACTGTCACCATTTTTAATGATGGGATAAGCTGTGTGTCAACTGTATTGTTCAACCTAGTCCAGATTGTAGCCTGAAGAGGCTGAGAAAGTATAAAAATGTGATACTTTGGCCATCTGGGGCGGGGGCTTTGCCAGAGGCTACACATCAGACAGATTTGTCTATTTTCAACTCACATATAACTCGGTCCAGGTCAGTGTGTGTTTCCAAAAAATGTTTCCAACTCAGAAAATCAAAAAATGTTTGTAAATCAGATTTATTAAATGACAATTCAGATTTATGTATATTTTGATGCAGAACTGATTGATTTTCTGTGTATGAATTATTTCTCTAATGAAATCATGAAACTGTCCCTTCACTTAACTGATTACTCTCAACTTTATGTTTTCAGAATCTAAATATTTATAGAGGGTATATAGCCTCATAATGATGCTGACTAATGTTTTATGGTCGCTATGAACAGGCATATGAATTTTTGCTAAAATACCATGTCCGTCTTTGACAGCTCATAATTTAAAATCACATCTGTATGTGACTTCTATGAAGTGGATAAAAACAAAAAAATCATAATTCTTATATAAGTTCTTAAAACGGGTTTCTCTCAAAAAGATAATACACTGCCTCTGGATTTCATTCATTGTACAGAATCAGGTTATACGGTAAGAACCATTGTCCTAAGCCCATATGAGATAGTATAGTGCTGAAGCAATCATACTCGGTCACAGACAAGAGCTTTTTTTGAAGAGTTTCTGCTCCTGTTCCAGAGTGTGGGACTGAAGCGTGTGTCTGCCTGGGGAGGTCACCAGCTGAGATCCTGAGGAGTTTTGCTGTGTGGTGGGTGTGGCAATGCACTGCATCAGCGCAGCTCCCAAACCTGACTTGAGTGCTTCTATCTGGCTTCCCATTCAAGGTGTCCCCAACCTCATGTTCCATGTTTCCTGGGATTGGTTCCAGGCTTACTGCTACCCTACCCTGGATAAAACTGGATGGGTGGAATTGATCCTATTGATCATTTCTGTTTTACCAATAATAATTTTAAATCATAATAATATGTTTATTTTATGTAGTGCCTTTCTCAAACTCTAGGTCACTTTATAAAATCAGTAATAAGCACAGTAATACAATATTACAAATATTGTTATGACCTGCTTGTTCGATTCTCCTGTGTGCCACGCCCCCTCATTTACCTCGTGTGAATTCCTGTTACCAGCTGTTATGCATTTTCATTATTAAGTCCTGTGTATTTCAGTCTGCATTCAAGTCAGTTTCTCTAGGTCTGTCATTGACGTTGTAACATTGTTTTACGTCTGGTCCCTTGTCTGCCTGTTTACCGAATAAACCCCTTTGTTTTTGGACTTCGGCCCCGATTCCCTGCTCCATATTCCCTGCTCTCCTGACAGCATGTAACAGATATGAGGAAGTACAAGAACAGGAACATAGGAACAGAGAACATCTACCATAGACTAACATTCCGAAGGAAATATTTAAGAAAAACTGCAAAACCCATAGGTCAGGAACAAGTGTGGGAGGTGAAACACTGAGTAAAGAAATGTGTTTTAAAGTTTTCCCTAAAAAGGGAGAAAGAGGATAGGTACCCGGGATTATACTGAAAAAGAGTAATACATAAAATTAATTTCTTAGGAGGTTGAAACAAGTTATATCTCAATGCATCTGGTTGCCTGAAATTCTATGTATAGAACATACTCACAAAGCAGCCAAACTTTGTAATATAGTTAGAAATGATCCTGAAAAGAAATCAATACAACCAAGACAATTCTCAAATTTTGCCCCTCATATTTATTCGATTATTCATAAAAACACTAATTCCATGCAGAAGTCTCAGGCACAGTGCTTAGATAGTCCCTGAGAATTTTTACCCTTTTATGACATAAAAGACGTGCCTGACGTACTTCTTCATGATATTCATCAAGATATTTTAAATGTATTACCGTGACAAGTTTATATTCTGTTTAATATATTTTTATTATTGAGAGGAATGAGTTTATAAAGACAAGACCAACAGATAAGGATCTGCTTCACTTAAGCTTGGTGCAGTGTGGCCCCAATGAACTGTTAGAGTATTGAACTGTTAGAGAACTGTTAGAAAATTAAGATAAAATCACAACACATACATTAATTATGATTAAGCATTTATAATTAAGTATTTCTATTGGCATGCATAGTAGTTGAGTTCATTTGGCAGGTTTAAAATGTCTTGTTATCATGCTCAATTTGAAATTTCCCTGTTCCGTATTCAGACATGATATGTTTTGTTATACGTTGTATCTGGAAGTGGGAGTGAAAAGACGAGAGCGCATCCTGATGACTGTTGTCTGTATCCAGACAGCACAAATCCAAAACAGAAACATTTTTTAAAACCAGGGTGCTCCGAAGAGACATAAAAAACAACTGCATGACAAACTGGCCCCTTGCCACGTACTGGTAGAGTGGAACAATGAAAAAAAAGTGTTAGTCCAGCCATCTGTTCCAGTCTCAAACTGAGTTGTGATGTGTCTCTAAATTACATTTCAAGGACAACTTTAGCTACAAAAACAAAACCCAGTGACATTGTTTATCTGGCCTTAATAAAGCAAACATAGAATCACAACACATAACCAATATCGGTTACTTTAGACAAATCAGTCAGCTGAGCAACTTAAATAATACTATACCATCATTCCAGTGCTAAATAAAAATACTAATCACAAGAGTGTGCTATATGAACTTTTGGTATTCATAGAAATGCACGCCTTAATAGCCACTTCCAGGAATTCTCGCTAACAAATATATAACTGTTGACTATTATGCAAGACATGCTTTATTTCCAGTTATTAGTTATGCATAGATATACGGCTCTTTTATTCTTCTTATACCTGCCTTGCTACTTGGCATGAAATTATTTTTATGCCATCATCAATCAAAAAGATTTCTTCACTTACTCAAAGTAAGGTGACATCATGATATTTTACCAGAAATATCTTTATGCAGAAAGGCACAGAAAATGGTGTTAACTGACTTTCGAGTTATCATTTGTCTCTTTGACCTTGCATTTGTAGTCCGTATGAAAGAGTGGTAGCTGATCTTTCATGCACACATGAAAGTATTTGATGAAATAGTCTAACATTTTTCTAAAATATAGTTTCAAAATGTCATTATACAGGCAATCCACAGTTTATGAATGAGATCCGTTCCCCAATTCTGTCTTTAAGTTCAATTTGTAGGCATGTACTATTATACTACTACTACTACTAATAATAATAATAAAAATAATAATAATGATAATAATAATAAAATAATAATGAATCTTCAAAGCCATATTATGTTTTCAAGAGTGTCACAAAGTGGTGTGTGCATTCCTTATTATGTGCCTTTGTATTTTACATGCATTTTTTTATATAGTAAGCTTTATTGCACTCTGTTTGTAAGCAGGGGCTGTGCGTAAGTCTGACATTCTTAACCAAGGGACTGTCTGTACTATGGTTTTCTTATGTAGTAATGAACCAGATAAACAGTTTTTTTTCTTTTATTGAATCTACATGCTTGATTAATTTCTTGTCTAATTAACCATTTAATTTCACTTTGTTTCAAACCATCCCATTAGTTGAAAATGTTGACTTCTGAAATATCTTGAAATCAAAGAATTCTGACAAATAAGCCTTTTTCTTAATCATAGCACACATAAGATTTCAGCATAGAAAATTCAAATTCAACCCAAAGGAAACCCATCATTTAGAAAATGGACTGTGGCATTTCCCAGTGACTGGGTGGATATGAAAACTGTAATATTACTGTAACAATGGCAGCTTTATCAAAAAATGAAATACAAAAGTATCCCTTTTGAAAGACCCTCACATCTTGCTGGGGCTGTGAGAAGCCAAGAATGTCTTTCAGATTTTCATAAATAATGAGCCCCAGACTCAAGATATGAGTCTTGAGCCAGCAACTCCTTGTGTTCTCTCTTTTCTGATAGGGACCATGCCAATTGGAAATTTAAAAATACAAAATACAAAACACAATGGCAATGTGGCTAATTGTATTACTCTTTGACAACACGGACACTGGGAGCCTCGTGATTTAACCCAAACCCCAATACCCTGCCTGCCCGTCACAGGAAGCACAGCCATCGTATTCAGAGTGAGTGGAGAGGCCAAGCTGTTCCCGATCCCTAACTGCCGCATTGCTGTCTGGGTGCAGGCGAGACCAGAAGGCAGCCAAGAGGCTCGCTTGCCTGGCAGATGGCGGCACTGGGTGACCAGCGTATTTCTGGGAAAGGCTCCAAAGCAGGATAATGAACCCGGCTTATCAAAGGGAAGTGCTTTCGACTCTCACTCGGTGACGACATGGCATGGAGATTTCCATCCGTGGGTCAGTTCTGATCTACTTGCAATGAGATCTGAAGCCAGACTTGAGAAGGATAGCGACTCCCCTCCTGGGAGAACAGTGCGGGCCTGAATTCTGGGTGCTGCTGCTTACAAGAGCCACAGATACCACTCACATGTGTTATGGAGGCCCTCGAGTGCCACATGCTTTCATTGATCCTTCACTGTAATTCTCTCAACTGTTGGTTTCTAAAAACAAGCACACTTTAAGGACTGGGAGGTGGAAAGATGATAGATGAGCTTTCAAGTGTCTTCCTGCACCATCTTTTAACCTTTAGCAAACGCTGCCATGTTTACACTGGGCCACATGAACAAGGCCAGGGATACCTACAGCTTCACTGGGTCACATGAACAAGGCCAGGGATACCTACAGCTTCACAGGGCCACATGAACAAGGCCAGGGATACCTACAGCTTCACTGGGCCACATGAACAAGGCCAGGGATACCTACAGCTTCACTGGGGACACAGACCAGGTTGCAGTGCCCCAAAAAGTATTTCTGCAAAATACACTTCAACCTCTAAATCATGTTTTTCCATATATATCTTTTAAAAAAAATGATGTAAAAAAAAAATTATATTCTGCACTGCAGTCCTCGAAATATGTTGCATGCAACCCTTCTGTCTAAAGCATCAAACAAACAGACTTATTCTTTGATAGATTGTGCATTTCAAGATTTATTTAGATTCTGTGCTGGTTCTGTTTCTATGATAGTTCTCCCTTTTAGGTGTTATACAGATAGTGTTACGTGTGCTTATGCTGTTAAGTGGGCACTGGCTATGAGGCAAAAATGATGGTTCATAGCCTCGTTACATTTAATATGCACTCATGAAAGGAAATTACAGTAATGAGTATTGGCCTGCCAGTATATATCAAAGCCAGTTGCACAAAAGGTAGCCATTTTCAGTATTTCAAGTATCTGAGTAATTTTGAAGCTGGTTATTTTTGTTTCCTGGGGTCTGTATGTATTTTGCCTGCATTCATTAGCTCAGCATCAAAGAAATGATACAAAATACATCCAACGGTATGATTCTGCCCATTCAGTCTTTGCAGCTAAAATTAATTAATTGCGTTTCTGTCTTCGTGAGACACCTCAGCAGGCTCCCCTTCACTAGGGCTGACTCGTTTTCTCCCTTTACATTATCAGCTCCCTTTCTCCAGAACTGGCTCACGTTTTCCCAGCATATCCCAGCTCCCCTTTTCCAGAACCAGCATGCTTTCTACCTGCACATCCCCGGCTCTCCTTTCCCAGAACTGGCTCACTTTCTCCTCACACATGCCTGGCTCCATTTTTCCCGTATTGATTCACTTTCCCTGAGTCCTCTGACTTTTTTTATGGCTCTCTGCCATGATCAGTAGAAGATTTCTAAATTTATTCTCTTTTTGTTCACACAGGACACACGAACACAGTATGTTCTTTTACGCTCGGCATGTTATTAGCAGTCTGCTTTAGTACAGCGGCAAACCAGCAGCGGCATCAATGGTGTCTACAATAAACAAAAAAGCAACAAAAAAGCCTCTTTAGAAATTAAATCTGTCACTCGCCACAATCATTCATGTTGCGTTATATGTATCTCATCCTTGAGTCATACACATTTGAGCTATTTTAAATGAATAAATGACCATTTATAAATTTAAAATAGTGGCCATTAGCTAATGGGAAAGGCAGTTCTGACGTATGGGAAAAAAAAATGGATTCACATATTTCAGCCTTCTGTTTGAAAAGATATTTTCCTTCTCTCTGTTTTCAGCAGATCCTTATTTGCCTGCAATCCCACTGATTGAAAAGGATCCACAACTTGTAAGGTAGCATAAACCATTAATTATACATGACACGCACACCAAGACAGGGGTCCACAGGCACACCCACACCCAAAAAAGTTATATTAAAGGCATTTCAGACACAGATCCTTGATAGAGTATACAAGCTCCTCTCAGAGAGAGAAGAGGCTGGGTTCAAGCGATGAACATGCTGTGACATCTTTGTCATATTGAGTAGGACTTCTGTGAGATCATCTGATGTCCAGCTTGATTCTCTTGCACAACACATTGCCAGGCCCACACGAAACCTAGTGAAGAAACCTTCTGCTGAACATGGTGGAATAACTTTGGATTACTTTAAGAACCTTAGCTGAGGGCCCAGTCAGATTTGGTTCATCAATGCATCTTACTATCATCTACAATTCATTTGTCGCCACTTTGCCTTTATAGCACAATCATGTATATAAAAATTCTAGTCAATGAAGGATGTCTAAATCAAGACCGTCATTTATTCTTAAAATTGCCATTCCAGTGAATTATGCCAAAAATGTGATATTCCAGAACAAGATACAATACAAGTGATTTTGGATCACCAAATCACTTTTTTTTCTAATAAGAAGTCTTACACAATATATCAGATGCATCACTAGCCTGGTCCCTTTGGGTACTGCAGCTCCAAGTGAATCCAAATGAGCCCTGAATGATTTCTTCAGCTCTGTTGTTTTAGCAGCCATGTTCTCAGTTTGAGAACACTCAGACAGATTAGGTCTCAGGTGTCTTCGGCTCCTGGCAACTCCCGTACTATGTATCACACCTTAGAACATTTCAGGGGCAGGACCATCTCCCATAGTTCAGCCTGTCCCTCTGTAAGATAGTTATGTCATTCTTCTTCTTTTGTTCTGATGTTATCATTGCATAGCATTAAGTTTAGGTGTCACGCCCAGCCCCTATCGCCCTCATGTGGACCACGCCTGCTCATTACCTCCTGTTTTCGTTTCCTGCTTGTTACCCAGTGTATTAGTCTGTGTTCTGTTCGGTATCCCGCAGATCGGTCATTGTATGTGTTATGGATGTTCGTTCTGGTGATTCCGCTGTCTGCCTGTTTCCCCTGGAATAAACCCCTTAGTACCTTTATCTACGCCTTCGGTCCCTTGTTTGCCTGCTCGCTGCCAGCCGATCGTGACATTAGGGAGACAGACATACAGTTCTAAAATTTTCATGAACAGAGACATTAATGTTTTAGGACATTGTCATGCTAAAAATCACTCTTTATGTTAACAGCTTTACCTGTCTAGCCTTCGTATGTTAGCATGTGAAACGAGGGGGGCAGGATCTCTGCATTTCTCTCCTACATCCACCTCACGCAGTAATTTGCAGGGTGTTTTTTATTTTTTATCCTTACTCCAGGGACGCCATGTGCTTCTCACTCCCTCAGAGTGTCCAAGTGCCACCAAGAACTCGTCCGGCAGATGGAGGTGTTCTAAAACCCTGTTGCACCGATGCTATTCAACATCTAATAAACAATTTGCCACAGCCTCTGTGTCACTAATCTGGCTTCCACCACACTCTCAGAGAAGATCTAATGGGAGAAGAGCCCAGGTAAATTTATTACTGGCATTTTTCTATATGCCTACATTTTCTATCCCTCATTTGGAAGGGACCTAAAAGCTATAACACACTTTTATTTGCCTGTGCAAAGTAATCCAGGAAGACTTCCATAACTGGTACGTCTATACTGTGTCAGGTCAGGACTGTCAACAGAACCACATGACATGTAGCCTTGACAGCAAGAACAGGTGAACATACTAGAACATACTGGATTTCCCCGGGATCAAAACAGGAGTGGAGCCAACTGGACACTTGTGCGAATACATCATTTTAACTATAAATTGCATAAATAACAAATGGCCTGGTGTTTTGGGCCTGAACAGGGATTCAGAATGTGGAGTAATTTTAGGTCTGGCTTCCAGCTGGGATTCTAGGTTAAAAGCATAAAATAGAAAGATGCCAATTTACACAAAATTATAGGCATAAAAAATAAAATGGAATAAACATTCTACCCAAATTAACCTCCTCTTCACACACACCTTTAAATGCATAAAATATTACTCTAAATGGAACATTCTCTGATAATCTGAACTGTTTCTGTTGAATGACAGATTTAATGGTTTAATGTCCTCTACAGTAAACATATTTAATTCTGTTCTCTACAAATAAACACATTTAATTCTGGCCTGGTTCTCCTGCTTTAATGGACATGCTGTGGCGAATTCTTGTTCTAATTATGTAACACTGTTACAACTGGCAAAGACCATGAGAGTTATGTCACACAAGAGACAGCAAACACATTTTCCCTCTGAATGTAACTGTGAAATGATGCAGGGTGGACATTCATATGCGACTGGTCCAAGTCCCATTAGCTCTACCACTAGATGGCAGTACAAATATTAAAGTAAACTAAAGCATTTTTTGCATGAAATACTCATATTGTCAGAAATTTAAAACCAGAATGTCTGTTCTTAATTTTAATTATTGCGCCAAAGAAATTGGTCACAATAATTAAAATTGCATCATCTGGGACTTCCACTGGGAGATTTGCCAAGCTTGTGATTTTCACTGTGTCCAAACCATAAGGACCATAAGAGAAATATTTGTATAATAGTTAAACAAGCCATTGTTTAAACATAAAGTTAATGATCTACACCTAGTATTGAACGTTTTTTTGTGCAAATACAGTTATAAATTCCATGCTGATTTAACATTAGATGCATCATATGTGATCATAAAACGTCGTTAAGGTATTGCTCATTTGATCCCTGTACTACAGTGCATGGGTAGCTCAGTGGGCAGTACAGCAGGCTGCTACCTCCAGGGCTGAGGGTATGACTCCTGCATCTGCTCTCTGTATATGCTGTTTGATGTTTTCCTAATTTTCCCTAGGGACTGTGGCTCCCTTCTGCATTTGAAAGCCATGCAATTAGGATGATCAGTGTCTCTAAATCACACATAGTGTATGTACCTAGCAATAGACTGGCATCCCATCCAGGCTGTACCCAAACCCTGTGCTCTGTTCTGCCTGGGATAGGTTCTAGGCCCCCAAACCCAGGCCAGGATATGTGGATGGAAGATGGATAGATGGATGGATGGATGATAGGCCTTTGTGCTTTTCCTTAAGTTAGTCAGACATTTTTGTCTTGTCTGAAAACCAGAACAAATCTTCATACAAAATTGTTGTTTTTTTGTATGTTTATGTTTTCCTTAAACCTGAAAATAATGTGTAAAAAATAAGTTTTTATATATTAAGAATTCAAGCTAATTTCAAAATTTACAATCTAAGCTTTTATTATAGATGTCACGCGTCGCTGTTGGTGGTGCGGCGAAATTAGGGAAACCAAGCCGGGAGTACGGGAAGCAGGGTTTATTCACAGCGAACATACTGACATCAGTGAACTTTAATGCCAAGTCTGCCGGACCTACGCTGACGCAGACTTGATATACACACCACAGACAGGCAGGAACGAGAGACAGGTGAAAACAATCAGGGAAAAACACTAGGTAATGAGGTGGACGTGGCGCACACGAGGATCGTTCATAGCGGGGCGTGACAATAGAGTGAACTTTGGAATAGTCTTTAGTATAGAAATATTAGACTCGTTAATACAGCCTTAAGTGAACAAGCACAGAATTGGTAATTGAACATACAGTAATCAATGCATCATTCGATCAATACATCAAAACAGCCATTTCTTCTTCTTTTATTGGGCTTTACTTGATTGACAGTATTTAATATATTTCCTGTGGCTGACAACATTTACATTCGAAAGTAATTTACACATGGAAAAACATGTCAGTCTACCATCCTCATCATATGTATGCTAAGCAAACTGAATCAAAATAATAAAAAAAATACATGTAGATACTTATACAAGAAAATAAAAGTTTTCTTTTTCTAAAAATAAAAACAGAGATCTTAGTTGACTGCTGCGGAATATTCACATATGTGCTTATAGCAGGGAGGCCTGAAATGAAATTACTTGGAATGACACCCAGTGATCACTTAACAATTGATGTGTAAAACAATTTTCAGCAGGAAACAGATCATCATGCACCAATTTAACCTAATGGGTTCAGATTTTGGGTATGGTCAGGAAACTAAAATAAAACATATAATCTGTAAAATAATGACAAGAAATCTCTCCCATGCCAAGCAACAACAGCTGCACCCTTCTATTGGATATTTTGGGCTTATTTCCTAAAGTATGATGTAAATAGACAATGTCAATGAAAATAAAAAGTCAGTCAGCTGCTTCAGAATGTACTGGCGTTTGTGCATTAAAAACTGGTTTGATTTGACAATATGAAAATTAAAAGCATTTGCACTGACTAATGATTTTTTCTTTGCACTTTGTATTGAACCAAGTCGGTAAGATTCTTGTACATGCATACGAGACCATGCGATATGATGCATGTGCCAAGGATTTGCAGAAGCAATATTTGAACTGGTACGTACATAGTGCAAAGCCAATGAGAAATAATGACTTAAACGGTTGGGTAGTGCCGCTGACGAAAAACAGGAAAATGGATTGGTGACGTGTATCAAAAGATCTATTTCAGTTAGCAGTCCTACTGTCGATTACAAAACAGACAACGTCATTTTGCAGCATCTTACGTTAACACCGGCAAATAATAGTCAGGGAGCCTTACCGGCGGTCACTATCCATGGTGCTGAAACGCCTTGTGCGCTGCCCAAGGGGAGAAGCGGGGGTACACATACTCCGGACAGTTCTTCTGGTGCTGCAAATGAGTTCAGGTGCAAGTGCCATTGCAAACAGCGAAATTATGCGCAAGAACGATTCTCTTTGCAGTTACTTTTAACAGAGGACGGTGGCGAAGAAAATGCTGCCGAATAACTCCTACAAGCAGCTGAGTTTGGAGGACAGCCTTTACTTTATGAATTCGTCTGGGAACGACACACAGGGCGATTCTCAAGGCAGCGCAATCCTCATCTCCTTTATTTACTCGGTCGTGTGCTTGGTGGGGCTGTGTGGGAACTCTATGGTAATCTATGTGATCTTCAGGTATGCGAAAATGAAGACGGCGACCAACATTTACATTTTAAATCTGGCGATCGCGGACGAGTTATTGATGCTGAGTGTGCCTTTTTTGGTGACTTCGTCTCTGCTCCACCACTGGCCGTTTGGCTCGCTTTTGTGCCGACTTGTCCTAAGTGTTGATGCTATTAATATGTTTACCAGTATATATTGCCTTACAGTGTTGAGCATAGACCGTTACATTGCTGTGGTGCACCCCATCAAAGCTGCCAGATACCGAAGACCTACCATAGCCAAGATAGTCAACATGGGGGTTTGGATGTTCTCTATTGTAGTAATTTTGCCCATTATAATATTTTCCACGACAGCGCCAAATTCGGATGGCTCAGTTGCCTGCAACATGCAGATGCCGAAGCCGGTGCGACAGTGGATGGCTGTATTTGTGATCTATGCTTTTTTAATGGGCTTTCTGTTCCCAGTCATTGCCATATGCCTGTGCTATATTCTCATCATTTTTAAGATGAGAGTGGTCGCCTTGAAGGCGGGCTGGCAACAGCGCAAAAAGTCCGAGCGCAAGATAACTCTGATGGTGATGATGGTGGTGACAGTATTCGTGATCTGCTGGATGCCCTTCCACATCGTTCAGCTTGTGAACGTCTTCGTGGGGCGACACAACGCGACCGTCAGCCAGCTCGCTGTTATTTTAGGCTACGCCAACAGTTGCGCTAATCCCATACTCTATGGATTCCTGTCGGACAATTTCAAGCGCTCTTTCCAAAGGATTTTGTGCCTCCGATGGATGGACAACGCCACGGAAGAGCCCATTGATTACTATGCCACAGCCTTGAAAAGTCGCGGCTACAGTGTGGATGAATTTCAGCCCGATAATATGGAGTCGGATAGCGCTTACAGGAACGGGACCTGTACCTCGAGAACCACTACATTGTAGCCAGACCAGTTAATTAATCTGATCATTGTGTGTTTTAATGTCCTTGTTGCATTATTCCATATGGGTAACGCCGTTTCTGTCTTTTTTTAATTGACGTAATTAAATTGTGTAATTAAAATAGCGCGTATATGTTTTCTTTCTATTCGTAATGAACTTGCTTTCATTCCTTGTTCTCAAACTAGTAGCGAACGAAAAAATATGTGTCTAATTCTCTGTGAGCAGGTGTTTATTATAAAACTAACCATGTTTTGGTATTGAAATAGTTTGCCGATTTCCGAAAACACGGAACCATCGTAGCTTTATACATTATTTTTTGGGAACGGCGACTGAACATAATTTGCAATTAACACTTAAATATAAAGTGACTAAACGCTAAAAGCTTGACGTGGTTTAACATCTGAAAACCACAAGGAAAACAAAAGCTCTCATTCTTTATTGGTCATAAATACTGTGTATTGTTAAAGGCATGTTACTATAATCGAAACACAACAGTAGGCTATAAAACTGGGCAATGGATGCAGAGAGCCTGCAGCACACGCAGGAAACACCACAAGGAGGAGACAAGGCTTACATTGCAACTTGCATTTTTATCTGCTAAAAAAAGAACTTAAGACCGTCTCAGCATATTTCTTCAATCTTTCTACTTGTGGTATATATAGAAACAGAAAAAAATTAAATGAATGTAATCATTTTTTTGTAATTGATAGTACATATTACAAACGTTACTAAACATACATACACACAGATGTACTGGGAAAATACTGAAAGCTTGTTGTAGGCAATAAAAAGGCTATTTTACATATAATTAATCATAGCAATGGTGTGAAACATTCAGTTAGCCTAAAACCAAAATCTACAGCACTTCAATGTTGGGAAATACTTTACTAACTTAGAAGCAAGTAAGGGGAAAACTAAAAGAAGGACTAACATTCTCGAGGTTGAAAAGAAGGTTCATTACAAAGGAAGTCGTCTGAGAGACAATTCATTTGAGAAAACAATACTTCCCCAGGTTGCTATTTTAGAAAATGCGGCCTAAGCTGATTCCTTATACTCGGTTACTATGGAGAAGAGAAAGATTACGGCGAATGTTATGCTTTTCTCTTTGGATTACTATTGCATTGCTTACGACCAGTAAACTGAGAGAGAAATTTTGGTTTCCTAAATCGTTGCTGTTTTGGTACAATTTTTTTGTACGTTGTTTTAGAACATATCAAAAACGTTTTGGAAAAGGTGATGATTTGAGCAATACCTAGATAAAATACTAATTTAAGTATAAAAAGATAAAAGGCAATTCAGAAAAAGGAAGTGGGCATCTGACTTCATACCACTTTTAATGACAGGAAATAGTTTGTCTGGCTCCATTGCTCCCCGCTAAAGGCACCCATGTTTTCACAACATGCACACTGCACTTTTGAGTGTCAATGAACAAAGTATTTCAAGTCCAACCTTTGGCTGAAAGAATCTCTTCTGTTGATATTTGTTTCACATATATTTTTTTAGCCCAAACATGAATTATTTTAATGCAACCCGGACTGTATTATCAACATATACCGATTTTTTACATGCCAAGATTCCTTTCGATCACACGTAATGCGGTACATTATTAAAAACTATTATTGCTTGGAATTTAGTTATGCTCCTTAAGTAAGATTCAGTGTGGTTACAAATGCGACTCAAAAGCCAATGTTATTTACCATCCCCGTCAGTTTATAAGTTAAACGCTTTTGCAATCTCCTGAGAATGTTTTATTAAGAAACTGCAAATGGTAATTTTGAACTTTTCCTGGAAACAATGTTTAGATCAGTAACAAGGCTTGCAGCTTACACAAATTTATCAGAATTTTGTTCAACCAGATTTAACACGTGTAAACATCCACATATGGAAAAGTTAAAAGAAATAATAAATTTATGTCATAATAAATTAATAAAATTATAAATTTTGACCCAATCTATGTCCGTGCCTTTGATGTATTGAGTTTATGGAATTTCTTATACACAACCTGAGATTACAATACATTTTTATTTTACATTTCTCTTGGACTTTTAAAGTTAGAACATCACTGGCTGGCGCAATGCATAGTCATTATGTTCCCGGCAAAATTCAATAAATAGAAATTTACTGAAAGGAAGATGAGCCTGATCAGTACTGTAAAAATGTACAAATGCCCAGAGATTCTTAAAACATGAAGTATTTTGGGAAACACCTTTTCGAAAAGCAATAACAGAAGTTGTTTGAATGGCACGTGTTTTCTATAGACTCATTGAGCTAGATGCATAGTACCAGTCAAAAATTTGAGTTTTTCTGCAAATAGAAATTTAAAAAGTACATTAAGATATAAAAACACAAGAAATACTAAAGCAGTACTCATAGAAATTTTAAATTGTTTCTAACTCTTTGATTCCTTAACACAACCACTTGCCTGGTTAAGAGCTTCACAAACATGAAGCATTAAGTTAACAAATTTCATCATGGGATCTCCCGACGCATTTCCCCCGCTTAGCTTCAGTGGTTCCCAGAGTCTCAGGCTGCCTGTAGGTTGCTTTCCTGTGATTCTTCAGGCCAGCTCAGCCCATACACGTTTTTGGGAATGAGATTTGGAGCCAGGGCAGGTCATCAGTCTGAATTGTCCTTCCGTTTCCATCCTTCCCTGTTCTTGAACAATTGTGTGTGTTTGGGTCATTATCTTGCAGAAAAATGAAGAACTGCCCAATCAGCAGTCACCTTGGCAGGGCATGTCTTTGAAATATGTCAGGATAAACATGCTATTTGGGGTTGCCATGGCGATGATAAAGATGATGAAGCAGCTACAAACATGTATCTGCCTCCTGCCCTCTTGACAGTGGGACCTATATTTGCAGAAATGAAGCACTCATCAGCTCTGAAACTTACAAATACCAATACCCATTCCTACTATCCTTCTTCCAACCACTTATTTACTATGGGTTCCAGGGAGGCTTGGAACAATTTCATGCAAAGGAGCCACAAAGTGGGAACACACCCTGGATGGCTTGCCAGTCCATCCACACATATATGCATAATCATGCATTACAGGCAGCTCCAGTTAGGCTACGTGTCTTTGCATTGTGGGAAAAATCCAGAGTATGTGGAAGAATCTGACGCAACATGGGTAGAACAATCAGACTCCTCACACACAGGTTGGGATGCAAACAACCAACCATGGAGGTGTGAGGCACCAGTGATGCCCACAGAATCACTAGGTCATCTTCTCACTAAGACGCAGATTCCGATTCATTTGTACATAACACCTATTAATAGATAAATATTATAATATTATGATAATACTTTCAAGCAGACGTATCCACACTTTGGACTGGTATTAAACTTCATTTTAGCAATTACTAACAACGTGCTAAACATATACATAAAAATACACATTAATTAAAATCTTGCATATCTAAACTATGACACGGTATTTTCTGTAACATTAGGTTAAAATCGGGTGTAATTTTAATGAAAAGAAATGCAAAACAAAAGTCATTTACCCACGAACAAGCTTCTCTGTTCCGTTTTTTTCAGCTCCTTAAGCTGTCTTTTTCATTCAACTGCTCCTCAGAATCTCTGTCTTTTAGATCGACTCTCTCTTTGGACTCGGGCCCCTTTGTTCCCTTGCATTTCTTCGTCCTCCTGATGAGGCAGCATTTGACAATGACCAAGACGACAATCACTGAAAACACCAGCACTGACAGCGCTATCAACACAGGCATAAAAACACTAAGTTTGCTGTGCTGAATCTCACTGGATTCAATGGCTGTGACCATGCTGGGAGTAGAGGTGGATGGAGCATTATTCTTCACTGGAGGCTGCACAGACAGAATGAAATCAAAGGATTCTGTGGGGTTAGTACTGAGAAGGAAACCAGTCCCTTTTTTATTTAAGGTTACATTTTTGTCAGGCTTTGTACTTTTTCCTTCTGAGACCTTCTTACAAATAAACTTTTGTTTCGCGTTACATTTTTTCTCCTCAAACCCCCAGTCAGTAATGTTGCTTCCACTGTACTCCACAGACAGTGATCCACACAATATGTTTAAGCAGGTTTCTCTAGGGTGGTACCTCCATTTTTTAACATCTGACAGGGAGCTGTTGTTTACCGTCCACACAAATCCAAACAAAGGCTGTCCTTTTTCAAAACATTGCTCTTTGAATTTCTTCAGACCAATCCAGAAACTGAAGTTCCCCTTTGTCGCCTGCAGTGCATGGGACACAGCTGGAAGAATGCCGCTGTTAACTTCTTCCATGCTACTCATGTCTGTCAGAAACCAGGAGTCTTGACACATTGTAATAGCATTGTTGAAACTGGCTTTTTCATTGCGGACAGAGTAATATACTGCATGCTGGCAGTGAACCCTGATGAAAAACATCAAGAAAATCCAGTGCTCCATTTTCCCTTCCCAGTGAGTTTTTCACTGCACTGACACGGCTGCCTGGTTTGCTGCGAGCTCCTTCCACATCACACTGGCTGCCAAAGTAATTTTTTGCTTCCTCAACTAATTCTGGGAGGTGCTTTCATGGCAGTGAACACGGGAAGTGTGCTTCGATTAGATAAAACTGTCCACTTCCACAAAATGGGGGGGAAGTAGGGTGACATTATAAAAATGAAATCACTTATTAGGAGGCAAATATTACACAATGGGCATTTAAAGAAACAGCCACTCTAGGGGAATAAAGCCGCAGCAAACAGTTAGTAAAACAGTGTAAGTATTGTGCTTTTGCTATGTGGGGTGAGAGAGGAACCAGTGTCAGCCTCATCCTGTTCCTCCATTGGGGGATCAAAATTTATGCAGTTAAAGTTAGCACCATCAAAGAAATAATAATGCATTATGGCTTCAAAGCCACAGTTTTCTAAGATACATTATTGTTTTTTTTGTTGTTGTTACTATTATTATTTAATTATAATTGTATATATATACCGGTAATTATAATTTCATTATAGAAAATGTTGCGGAGAGTTTATTGAAGCTGTGCCATTATTCATAGTTCATTGTATGCAGTGTGTTTTCACTCAAGGACTTCTTTTACTAAAAGGAGAGTAAAGCTCAGTAAAAATGCAAACGGATTTAAATATAAAACTATATTGAAATATAAAAGCAAAAAGGAACCAAAATTTAAAAATAGTGTTAGAATTACAAATGATGAAAAATGGGAACTAAAAATACCTTGGACCAAAAGAGTTCCACGTGTAAGTTGCTGTAGGTCGGGGATCCGCACTGACATAGAGCAGCATATTACAGGTCACTTTGGTCCTTGGCTACTGTGTGTCCATTTCAGGATATGGTGAAACAAACAATGAATTGGTGAATTGTGAAAGCAAAGAGCCTCCACCCAAGATTATATGTCAATATATTACATGCTGGACTGGCCCCATTTGTGCGACACTTATTTCAAATTATTTATGAGATACTCCTGGGAGAAATGGGGAGTTCAATGTTCACTGTGAGTGCTACTATTCTGGGTTTGTGCCAATATCTGAGTTTAGGGCAGATGCTTCCTGGGGAAGATATGAGAGAATGGCAGGAAGAACGACTAAAGCTGAAAACACTTTCCAAAGCAACCTCTTGGCCTGGGAGTCCAAGTGCCAGGAGGAGGCCAAGGGGAACACAGGAAATAGCAATCAGAGCAATAGGAAGCATAACCATGGAGACAGAGAGAGCTTGGGAAGGAGGGAGAGCTAAAGAGGATCATGGGATTGCAGCACCTGCACGCAATTTCATTGGCTGCTTGGTTGGACACAAGCTCAGAGGAGCCAAGGCCGGCCTGCAAAACTCACGTTTAACTACAATAAAGGTTGTTTCTGTTATTTTATTTGTAGACATTGGATGTTAAAGGTAGACAAATGGTAGCTTTACTAAGTTACTTTGGACATGCCTCCTAACTATGAGGGGGATGAGTGTCATGGCGACATGGGAGAAGCTGCTGACTGAGATGTTCTGTCATTTTTGGGTCCCGGAAGAGCAGCATAGCAACCAGGGCTACAACTTCAAGGAGGCCATGATGTAGGCAGTCTGTCGCTACCTGAACATGATGAAGAAATGCCCCCCCCAACAGCCCTAACAAAATGGATTGATAGTGCATCTCATCCAAAGTTTAGTGATGGAGGTGGTGGAGAGAAAGTTCTGTCTCAAGTTGTCCGAGCAGTAAGAGGGATCCTGTGAGGTTCTGTGGCAGTTGGTGGGTGCTCATGTGTTAGTGGTTACTGAAATGTGGCACCCCCTTGTGTTTCATGCAAAGGGGGCCTCACCTTGATGGCGTTTAGCTCAAATGCCATGTCGAGAAGGACTTTAATTGATTTCGTGATATTTTGGAAAATTGTTTGGAGTTCTTGGTACACTAAAAGTGCGTTATAATTTTCCCATTTAACATAATGGAATACATTCAATTGTACATTTAATGTATATATGCAATTAACGGTTTTTAAATAAATGTATTAGTCACACAAATCAAAGGAAGGCTGTATACACACATCCACAAACACATTACACATCAAAACATAAAAATCTCCATGCCAAAATTAGATGCATTTTAAGCGTAACATAGATACAAAACAGGTTTTCTTCTTTGGGTATGTAAGCACATACAAACAAAAGGGAAACAGGTGTTTATTGTTTCCAAGGCAACAAAAAAATCACATGCCCTGACTGTGTTTGAGTTCTACACCAAGTAGACTGATCTAACGGCACATTCTGATATCTCTCTTCCAAGAGAGACTCATAAGTGCTTCCAGACTCACCTCTCTGGAAGATGCTACAGATGTCTGACCCCCAAAGCCACATGTCATCTTTGCTGCAGTTAGTGATCTTAACTCTTGATACTACTCACTTTCCTACAAATATTGCTGCACAATGCACACGGTCTGTATTGTAGCTTTTTTTATTTGTGCATGATGAATGTGCTTCCTATTTAATTGCATTCTACAGTGTATTTAACATATACATCTGTCAGAGTTTGCCTAAATTTAATTGAATGGTGTATTTTTTACTGTAGCCATATTTTTAGTTTAAGTTTAGAGCCGTTGGTGTCATGTGTACTTTGCATTGTCATTGCACATAAGTGACTCATTTACTGCATCCAAATAGCAGCACTCCGAATGCGTGACAATGAAGAATCTTTAAATGTCAAATATTGAATATGTGAACCATGTACATTCTTTTCTGTGGGTTGCGGTCTGAATATCTGTGATTAATGAAGTGGCAATATAACTTTACTTAGATTAAAGTAAAATGAATGCTTTTTTAAATGATTTTTTTCTGAGAGCTTAAGACGTTCACTTTTTGGATCATTCTCTCTTATTTTTCAATTTTTTTTTTAAAAAAACTTATCTTTATTTGAAGGAGAAAAAGAATTATGTGTGTGACTTATAACTAAATATATAGTAGGCTTATCATTGGCTAGTTGTTCCCATAAATTCAAACAAAGGAGACAGGATCAGTTTCCTCCTTCACTCAACAGAATTCCAGCATGTATTTTAATCTCTTATTGCTTTAATGTTCGAGCCTCTTTTTAGAGTGACCTTCCACAGTAAATGCGATTTATTCAGCATGCAGCAGCTTTGTATGCAGGCATTATCTATTTTCAAACCCAGTTGGTAAACCATGTCTTGTGTAGGAGTCTGCACTGAGTCAAGCACATGACTTATAACCTGGCAAAGGCTCATTTAATGCATCACCATCCGTGGAAAACTCTGGATTCCTTCAGTAATGGCGGCTACTCCTGTTAAATTATTGCTCATCACTAACAGATTTCCAACAGTCTTCTGTCAGCTTCCAGTTTTTGTAACACTTTCCGTTTTACTTAATTTCCCTCTAGCGCACTTTTGTGTATATAAGCATTACATCACCACTTCTCAGGAGCTGCAGCTCAAATGTTGTATGCAGTGAGAATAATAATATAATTGTGCAGGACTTCACTTTATAAGCATCACTGTCTTTATTTTGGAACTGCTTTGAAACTGTGAAGGCAGCCAAACCAATCAATCCAGGATCACTAGGTGGATTTAGCATTTACCTGAAAAGCATAATTGTTATTCTATGTCGCCTAAGATTATCTGTACCTTAGCTTTTGTCCCACTTAGCTTTATATTAACCATCTATCATTTCATATGGCATAAAAAACCTCTACTAGAGTTTCAATTCGGGGAGTTGTAGAAATGAAGCACTAGCTGGCATCCCTTAATGATGAGTGGCAGATTGAGACTGCAGAATTCATTAATTGCGTTTCAAATTAATTTTAAATGCGACAGCTGTCAGGACAGAATTATTGGTACATGAAAGTACTCTTGTTTTTGCATTTTATAGATGCAATTTGTCTCTGAAGGTACTTAATTTCATTTTTGATTCTTACTAATATTAACACAAAAACTGTCTGTGTTTTATCCATTGTTCCACCTTGCATTAATAATACTTTCAGAGGGTAGACTACAGTCCATCACAGCTGTATCAAAATGTCAGACTAAGAAAAATCATTTTCTAACTACATGACTTTAAAAGTATTAAACCAGCTATAAAATCTTTGTTTGTGCCTAGAATACTTTTTAAAACCAAACATTTCCTGTACCAGTAAATGAATCACAAATCAGTTTATCTGTTACAAAGCCATTTAATTCCATATACCCACCCATCTTCTAACCTTTCATTTTTAAATGAACTGGCATCATTGAGGAACTACATCATAAAATGTCATTTGTAATATTGTTTCTAGATTTCATGACTAATGGTATTTTTGCAAGACCATTTTAGGTAGGTGGTCCTATGCAGTTACCAGAAATGTATTTCATTGGAAATATGACATTGATGGCTTGAATTTAGTGTCTTTATTAAACCTATTTGTGCAGATCGACTTTACAAGCTCAAAGGCTTTTAATGCCATTCACATTAATATATTCAATGCGGCAATTAGTTTTTAAACACAGCTTCATGCCAGCATGCCTTATAGGGGCCCACTCATTGCAGCACTGCGCACATTTTTCCACTGCAATGCCATGGCATCATAAGTAACAGAGATGTTACATTAATCTGCATAGTATGTGTTTTTACAGTTCCATATGTAGGATTTGTAGCTCACTTGGAAACAAGTGAAATCTGAATTGCACAAAAGTAATTTGGTAACCATGTAATTTGACCTGATATTAATGGTACCTAATAATAAAACTCTTTTAGCTGTCAGCAGAAATGACTAACTACTAATCAGCGAGCATTAGTGGGCTGATTATTATTATTGTCATTATGTGAATAACAGTTTCATTGGTTTACTAACACTACTATTTTTTTCACTTTCCAGACTGGTGCACTGGTCATGGCTGTTGCTGGGGACGAGGGGATGGGTATGTTTGTCCTGGTCCTGGAATCTGCCAAAAAAGATACCCTAGCCCCTAGTTGGTAAGGGTTCCCAGAGTTCCTTTCTCCTGGCACTAGTGGGTCACTGTTGTCTCACACCTCAAGGTTCACATTTTGCTGTGCAGCTTGCTTATGGATAATCAGAGTCATTCAGTTATGCTGGCTAGTATCTTGAAATGGCCTTTCCTTCCCACTCAGTGCACCTTAGATGGGTGTCAGGGACCTTCAACTATCCACTAACTGGATAAGTTTAAAAAGATGGGTGGAAATTTTAGTCCAGTTTAGTATTTGTAACTGTAACATTTCAGCTAAATGACAGTTACATCATGCCGATCCTTCATTCGAGTGCAATAAGCATAATTTCCAGGGATTGTAGGGGTTGCAGGCAGCACAGCACAGGACACACACTGAACAGAATAATACAACATCTTCCAACTGGTGTCCCACAGCACACACTGGTTGAAAAACACTGCATTATGGCACACATACTGTGGCAGAAAAAAAATTTGGAAACACTGTAATAATAGACGATCACAAGTGACACAGACACATGAACAGTAATAGCAACCTATAATTTGGGGTGATATAGTGGCACAGTGGTTTGCACTGTAGCCTCACACCTCTAGGCCAGGGATCGTGTCTCCATTCTGGCTGTACAACCTGTGCAGCATCATAACAATACAGACAGTGCAACCCTCTGTATAGTCATGTATTTTAATGAAAACTCAGTGTGAATTTACTGTTTTCACAGTGTAACTTCGTACTGGATTTCCTCACCAGCAGACCTCAGCAAGTGTGTATTGGTGGAAAAACCTCCTCCATCATCACCATCAGCACTGGCACCCGCAGGGCAGTGTGCTGAGTCCCGTGCTCTACTCTCTCTACATGGGGCAGTGAGCTGAGCCCCCTGCTTTACTCTCTGTACACCCATGGCTGTGTAGCTAAGCACAGCTCCAACACCATCCTTAAGTTTGCTGACGATACCACTGTAATAGGTCTGATCAGCGAGGACGATGAGACGGCCTAGAGAGAGGAGGTCAGACTCCTGGCAGGATGGTGTCAGGACAACAACTCCACCTTCAATGTGGGCAAAACGAAGGAGATGATTGTGGATTTCCACAAACAGGCAGCAGAGCACAGCCCCATCTACATCGGAGGAGAGGCTGTGGAGCAGGTCAGCAGCTTCAGGTTCCTCGGAGTCACCCTCACTGATGACCTCAAACGGTCAAGTCACACTGCAGCAATAGTCAAGAAAGCCTCTACTTCCTCAGGAGACTGAGGAAAGCCCGGATGTTCCCCAGAACCCTGTGCAGATTCTACAGGTGTACTGTGGAATCCATCCTGACTGGATGCATCACATCTTGGTGGTGCAGTTGCTCAGTTCAGGACAAGAGAGCTCTGCAGCGGGTGGTGAACTCAGCACAGAAGATCACGGGCACACAGCTCCCTGCGATCCACGACAGCCACACTACACGCCATCTCAGGAAAGTGAACCGTACCCGGCGGGACCCCAGCCACCCTGCATTGTCACCTTTCACCCTCCTCCCATCTAGGAAGCGATTAAAGTCCATGCGGACGTGCACCTCCAGGTTCAGGAACAGGCAATAAAACGACAATAAAAAGAATTGAATTATATTTAGATTTCACTACAAAAGATTTAAGATATATTTCCCTCTTCCTCTTTTTGTCTTTTTTAATATTTCCTGCATAGACTAGCGATTCAGCCATTGTTGACTGACTGACATATAATGAGACACTGCATGAATAGCCATTGGAAATGAAAGACAGCTAGGTGACATTGAACAGAAAAAATGTACAGTAGCTGTTGGGTCAATTTTCAGTCTTTATTGATTGATACTTTGTTAACCTTTTACTTTGCCTCCAGAACACCGTCAGTGGTGTGCCAAATGTAATTATCATCATTATAATCAATGTCATCTATGCTTTCATCTCCGTCCTTGCTAACGTTCATCACTATACTCGTGATTTTAATTAGCATCATCACTCTTTCCATTATCATAATAAATACCATTTCCGCCCTCATAATGATTAACTGCCGCATTATCTGATACTAAGCTCTTGATTATTAGAATGAAAACTAATTTTTAAAATTATACTATGCTTTCAGAATATTAAAAATTTCTAGTGTCTGTGCTATTTATATAAAGAGACTATAGCGTACCCCACTGTTTTTCAGAATATCACATAAAATTAGTTTCCATCTGTTTGGTAACGAAAAAGCGAACAGTAAAACATTAAATTAATTAAGGGTAAAGCTATGTGTAGTGTGCTGCAGTGGCCAGTAGTTTTGCCTCATTTGAGATTCAAATCCTGCCCCTGCTCTGATATGCACAGTTGGCATGTTGCTCCTATGCTATGTGAGAGAGTAAAACATCCAGATAGGCAAGTAATTATCCATTGTGAGTGTGTGAGAACGGCCATCCTGTTCAGGGTGTTCCTCTGCCCTCTGCTTCTGGCCATCGGTTCCCAGTAATGAATGAGACTAATTTCTTAGTCTCTTCTGAAAAGCTTTTGTAGATAGGAGCAGATGAGTGCATTTCCATACAAAACGTCTTTCGGTGTGTGAAATGAGCACTGCACCACAACAAGCCCATTCCCTTCTCAGTTCGTTTTTGTTAATCCTTCCCAACAACCACTTCACATAAAATTTAATAACATTTTCAAAGCCCAATAAAATTAAAGAATGATATCTATAACAGATACACTGTTCCTCCCACCTAAACAAAAAATATCACAAATACAGAAAATGCATATACACTATGTGTAGAATTATAAGGCAAGTATTCCTGCAGATTTTTAATTTTTTTTGCAAAACTGAGGCAGTCTAATAAAAATGAATTCCGAGGTTTTCTTTTGCTCCAACTTAATTTGGTAAGGCTTTCCACGAATGCCGTATGAATCTATGAAGACATTCATAACACATTATAATGCATTCGTAAAGCATTATGTATAAACATGACTATAAATATGTATAAAAAGCCATAACACATTGTAGCCATATTTATTATGCATTATGAATGCTTTATGAAGCTCCCATTTATAATTCACTATAGGTAATGCAGTACAAAGCATCCTTAATTCTTATGCTGACCAATATAATGCATTATGAAGGTATCTACAGGGCATTATAAATGAGAACTTCATTTAAACTTATGACGTATTGTAATCCACGCCATAATGCCTTATGACTGTCAATAGAAGATGCTGCAATGCTTTAGTAATTCCTATACCAGGGGTATTCAACTAAAATTTAAAGAGGTCCAGTTAGAGAAAATTTCTTGAAGTAAATGCCCGGTGTCACGCTTCGCGGTGGTCAAGCGGCAAAACACGGAAGTCCAGTCAGGAATCCGGGAAGACGGGGTTTATTTCGCACGCACATCCACAATGAGGAGACGTTTAGCACGAACATCAGAGACATCAGTGAACATCACTAACATCAGTGAACATTACTAACATCAGTGAACATTAATGACCAGTCTCCCGGACCTATGCTGACGCAGACTTGATATGAACAACACAGGCAGGCAGGAACGAGAGACAGGTGAAAACAATCCGTGAAAAACACTGGGTAATGAGGTGGGCGTGGCACACACGAGGATCGTATGGAGCGGGGTGTGACATCCGGAAGATCATAATGTCTAATTATTTAGTGTGATATACAGTCAGGAACATAAATATTTGGACAGAGACAAAGTTTTTCAATA
Source organism: Cyphomyrus plagiostoma (assembly GCA_019775915.2). Classification (NCBI taxonomy): domain Eukaryota; kingdom Metazoa; phylum Chordata; class Actinopteri; order Osteoglossiformes; family Mormyridae; genus Cyphomyrus; species Cyphomyrus plagiostoma. The sequence goes on from JABFEA020000029.1 coordinate 5,115,531, forward strand.
TTAACGTTCTGTACATTATCACAAAAAATTTTAAAAGAAACAAGTCAAGTGCAGTTGAAGTGCAGAAGTTCAGCTTTAATTCAGTGGGTAGAACAAAAATCATTGCATAAAAATGTGGGGAACTAAAGTAATCTTTCTACACAATCCCCTCCTTTCAGGGGCTCATAAGTAATTGGACAAATTAATATAACTGCAAATAAAATGTTCAATTCTATTACTTAGTTGAAAACCCTTTGGAGGCAATTACCGCCTGAAATCTTGAATTCATGGACATAACCAGATGCTGGGTTTCCTCCTTTATAATGCTCTGCCAGGCCTTTACTGCAGCAGCTTTAAGCTGCTGTTTGTTTGAGGGTCTTTCTGTCTGTAGTTTAGTCTTTAGCAAGTGAAATGCATGCTCAATGGGGTTGAGATCGGGTGACTGACCTGGCCATTCGAGAATATTCCACTTCTTTGCTTTAATAGTCCTGGGTTGCTTGCGCTGTGTGTTTTGGGTCATTGTCCATCTGTATTATGAAACACTGCTTAATCAATGTGGCTGCATTTGGCTGGATTTGAGCAGACATGATGTCTCTGAACACCTCAGCATTCATTCGGCTACTTCCATCCTGAGTGACATCATCAAGAAACACTAAAGACCCAGTGCCAATGGCAGCCATGCATGCCCATACCATCATACTGCCTCCACCATGTTTTACAGATGATGCAGTGTTCTTTAGATCATAAACTGTTCCAGCCCTTCTTCATACTTTATTCTTTCCATCATTCTGATACAAGTTGATCTTGGTTGCATCGGTCCAAAAAATGCTGTTCCAGAACTCTGCTGGCTTTTTTAGATGTTTTTTTTTGCAAAGTCCAATCTAGCCTTTCTATTCTTAAGTCTTATGAGTGGCTTGTATCTTGCAGTGAACCCTCTATATTTGCTTTCATGCAGTCTTCTCTTTATGGTAGACTTGGATATTGATACGCCTGTATACCTCCTGGAGAGTGTTGTTCACTCGGTCGGCTGTTACAAAGGGGTTTTCATCTTCACCATGACTTCTCTTCACCATGGGAATGATTCTGCGATCATCCACCACTGTTGTCTTCCATGGACGTCCATGGCAAAGTTCCATGGCCTTTTGGCGTTGCTGAGTTCACCAATGCTCTCTTTCTCAGGATGTATCAAACTGTGGATTTTGCCACTTCTAATGTTGTGGCAATTTCTCAAATTGTTTTTTTCTGTTTTCACAGCCTCAGGACGGCCTGTTTCACCTGCATACTGAGTTCCTTTGACCACATGTTGTATGTTCACACCTCAATCTTCCAAATGAAAGAAGACACCTCAAATCAACTCCAGGCCTCTTATCTGCTTAATTGATAATGAAAGAATGAAGGAATTGCCCACACCTGTCCATGAAATAGCTTTTAAGTGAAAAATCCAATTACGTTTGGCCCCTTTAAAAAGAGGGTGGCACATGTTAATGATATCTCATATCTCAAGTAGAGTCTAGAAGCCGAGGTTGTCTCCAGTAAGTTGCATATAACGGGTGGGGTACTGAGGTGAACCAATGGAGCAGGAGAATTCTGTTTGTTATACGTTCCAGCTTAGTTTGTTGATATTTTGTGACCGATCAGGACTTAGAAGCCCTGGGAGTTATGGTTTATCTACTGGTTGCTCTGTGTGCTCGGGGTGACTTGGAACCGAGTGTCAGAGTGTGATGGAATTGCTTTGCTAAACTTGCTGGAATAAAAAAGTTTTTCTTTACTTACCAAACTAAGAGGTCCAGACTTTCATTCTAAGTGCTTCTCTGTGTTATCAGAGAGGTTGATTTATAATTTTTCTACCACAACATATCACTTTAATCGCTGATAGAGTAGGATATGGGCGGTCTTATTATTTTGAAAAGATATAAAACGTGAAATGTAATGTTTTTCTCATATTCATTTTATATTTTCCGGAGTAAAAACGCAAACGGAATGACGAGCCATTTCAGACAAAAACAGCGCATTTTACTTTTCATTCAAATAAAATTTGAGGTTGCCAACTTCGACCAGCTGGCTGGAATGCAATTTTCAATTCGAGATGTCTGCACACATATGTAACAGTGCTTATCTTGTAAATAGTATGCTTCTGTATTTAACCGTGTAAATACACTTTTGACGGAGCTAATTTTAGGTTTATAATGGAATAATATATATTTGCCATAAGATTTCCTGCGAGTGTCATGCCAGATGCTTGAGATTTGGCAACCCTGAAAACGTACATTTTTGTTTTACGTCAGTTGATTCATATAACAGATAACATTACTTTATACAGCTGTTAAAACTGGAAACTTCAACCAACATTTAATCACCACGTCTATTTATCCAACATGCTATAGAATACATACTGTGTTTTTTATAACCTTTTCAGTTGTAGGGTTTCAGGACAGAGCAGCCACTCTGTTAGGAACATTACGGCTTTTGGTTGCGGGTGTTAGCTTCACTAGCTGCTCCTATTAACACTAATGGAACATTAGTGCAAACAAAGGGCTGCATATTCCAAACTATGTCTTTCTTGGCGGTTAAAGGCGTTTGACGTTCATTGGCAAGGGAAACGGCGGTTTTAGTGCTAGAGCACTACCGAAAAGAATACTTAAGCTGCGCTGGTTAAAATAAAAGCGCTCCGTCGGGTTTTAAATAATAACTTTCTGTTTTGGCTATCTGTACGGGACAGCTTCTGGGACTGAACATGAACTGCAGTCCAACTGTTAATGACCTCTGCACTCTATGGACAAAAATATTGGGACACCTGACCATTACACCTACGGCAACTCTTTTGACATTCCATTCTAAGTCCATAGGTATCAATGAGGAGTTCCCTTGGTGTCCCCTGTTTGTGGCCATAACAGCCGCCCCTCTTCTGGGAAAGCTTTCCACAAGATTTTGGAGCATTTCTGTGGGAATTTTTGTCTATTTAACCACAAGAGCATTTGTGAGGTCAGGCACACATGTTGAACATGAAGGTGTGGCTCGCAATCTCTAATCATCCCAAAGATGTTTGATAGTTAATCCCAAAGATGTTCGAGGAGGTTGAGGTCAGGGCTCTGTGCAGGCCAGTGAAGTTCTTCCACACCAGATTCACCCAACCATATCTTTATGGACCTTGGTTTTTGCACTGGGGCACAGTAATAATGGAATAGAAAAGGGCCTTCCCCGAACTGATCCCACAAAGTTGGAATCAATGAATTGTCCAAAATGTCTTGGTATGGAAGCATTAAGAGTTCTTTTTAATGGAACTAAGTGGCCTTGCCAAGCCCTGAAAAACAACCCCATTCCATTATCCTTCCACCACCAAACTTTACAGCTGACACAATGAAGTAAGGCAGGTAACGTTCTCCCAGAATCTGCCAAATTCTGACTCCAGACAGACTGCCAGACAGAGAAGCGTGTTTCATCACTCCACAGAACATGTTTCCACTGCTCGAGTCCAGTGGTAGTGTGCTGTACACCACTCCAGCCAACATTTGGTATTGTGCTTGATGATGTGAGGCCTACATGCAGCTCCTTGGTCATGGAAGCCCATTCCATGAAGCTCCCGGTGCACAGTTTTTGTACTGGGCTTAATGCCGGAGGAAGCTTGGAACTCTGCAGTAATTGACCTATCAGAATGTTGGCGATTTTTCGCACTCTACACCTCAGAAGGATTTACATGAATTGACTTACTGCAAAGGTGGCAGCCTATGACAGTTACCACTCTTGAATTCACTGAGCTGTGCAGAACAACTTAATCTATCATAAATGTCTGTAAACCTGACTGAATAGCTAGATGCCTAATTCTAGACACCTGTGACAATAGGTCTGAATGAAATACCCTGAGTGAATCTCAATACCCAGAACCCAAAGACCATACTTTGGCAAGACTAGTCTTGCTAACTTTCCTCACAAAATTGAACTTGGGGTGCAATGAGTAATAGGATTGGTCTCATTCAGCTAGGATGGAACAAATATATCCTTGATATTTGGGACAGAGCAAGGCCAACATCTGGGAATTTTTATTGTCCTCTCTACTTGTGTTCCTAGTATTGGAACTGGTCTTCGGTAGTGGAACGAATATAGGTACAGGAAAACAAAAGTATGGTCAAATACACATATTGAAATCTACCCCTGAATTCAGTGATTATGAGGCATGTCCCAGTACTTTTGTCCATACGGTGCAGATAACAGCTTGAAGTAAAAATTGTTTCCATAAATTTATTTAGAGAGAAAATAAAAAAGAAAAACATTTATCAATGTGCATAATTATTAGGCAATCAGAAACTAAATGTATTTTTCTCTCTTCACCATCAACAGAAATAATAAAAACACTTTTATTCAATCTATATAAGGAATGACAAATTATGAGCAGTTCTATACAGTGCACTTTACCAAGTATAATGCCCTGTATAAGCAGCTGTCTTCACTCCAAACAGAAAGGACCAAATACTGAGCATGCTCTATTTTTAAACAGGGAATTCTTAACTGGAGAAACACTTGCTTAATATTTCTGAATATGGTAATTTATTTCAGAGAAAAACGATATAGAGAGAATGATAAAGAGACATTTATGAAGAGAGAATGGTGCACTGGCTTCCCGGCAGGACTGTAGCCTCACACCAGCAGTGTTGTGGGTTTGATGCCCACTTCGCCACTGTCTGTATGCTTTGCCTGTCCTGCCTGCTCTTAGGATTTCCTCTGTTGTGTTTAATGGGATTGGTTCTTCCATGGGGTGGCACAGTGGTTACCACTGTTGCCTCACACCTCTGGGATCAGGGTTGAGTCTCCATTGTGGCGCCGTATATGTGTGAAGCAAAAACATTCTGAGGTAAATTGGACTTGCCCATCTGCCCATAAGTGTGTGCATGTGTGAGTGTAGCCTGTGATGGATTGGCACCCCATCCTGGGTTTGTTCCCTGCCTTGTGCCCATAGGTGACTCTGAATAGGTCAAGCAGGTACAGAAGATGAATGGATTTCATTGAAGACATGGTTAGTGTGTGCCCTGTGATGGATCACCATTCTGTTCTGGGGGGTTCTTTGGCTTGTCTCTTCTGTTTATTGGGATCAGCTCCAGATTTATCACAGTTATCAGCATTATCTTGATATTGTTAAAACGTGCTAAAAATATTTAAAAGGTACTGATACATTTCCCCAAGTTCTCTATTGAAAATCAGAAATAAAATTAGCAGCACTATGCACTTTTTTTCTGCATATACATTAAAATAATAATATAGCCAATACCTTACAGGTATGTAAACATGAGAAGCATATGAAATGCACATTAAAGTTACAAACATCGGGAGCGCTGTCCATGATACAAACCCATGCTGCATCCTGCGCCTGTCCACCTGCATATGGAAGACTGTCGCTATGGTAGTTTTTCAAACCTCGGTAATCAACCATGGTTTTAATGGCAATTAAAATCTGAAACAGTAATACTGTGTGGAATTTTACCTTTTACCGTGAAACTAGTAACTGTTTCTCCCCTACTTTGCAATCACTGTCAAAGACATGCTGTGTTGATATTAGCAGTGTATATTAGCAGGGCCACTGGGAGATGATGGATGACGTATCCCTTCGTGGCACATTGTGGTGGGATGATTTGATGGCTTTATTTAACATTCCCAGTAGCTTGTTGCTCACACTGAACGGGCCGACCCTTCTCAAAAAGAATAGCCTGCTCTGGCCTTTGTTGTACCGAGGATCAGGTGTTGTCTGTCCAGCCTTATTAGTTTAATTAAAACCACTATTACTATATATTCATAAAACGTACTAACTAAAATACAGTAACTGCATTCAACAGGCAACTCAGCACAGAGGAACGTGGACATAGAGAAAACGATAGTTTAAGTCCTCAAACTTAAAAGGTGAAAGCAAAACATTCTAATCTACATACTTGCAGGAATAGAACTTTGAGTTATTTTAGTGTTTAAAGACAGATGATTTTCTCTCTCCCACTTTTTGCCTCATAACATTCTGGAGACTTTGTACAGTGTCACCAAGTTTAATTTGTGTCGTCATATTTAAATGTTATGCTTTTGAATGATCTTCCTGGGAAGCAGCATACAGAGCAAGAGGGATAATCATCCAAATACTTGAGTATTTGGGTAATGACAAAGGGGAAGCAGTAGTAAAATAATTATAACAGAAGGAGTAGTCCAAAAAATCTACCCATTAGAAGGTGTGGCAGAAAAATTGAACAGACATATTTTTATAATCAGCTATAGGAATGCATCTTTATATTTTGATGCAAGAGTGCCTGTGTGTTAGACAGCTAACACCCAAGAATGTAAGATCGGGTGCAACAATTTGTGCCTCAACTTAGCGCTCATTAGATTTAGCAAAAATGCAAGCTAAAGAACAGAAGTGTACATTTGGAGCGTGCTTATCAGACAGAGCAGGAAAACCAATCTGGCATCACCTGTTGGTCCAAAGCCTCCTCCAAGCTATCATGAAACCAGAACAATTGGCACCTGTGAAATGCAAAGACCACACTAAACAGAAAGATAGGGTGAGTATATGGAACGACCGGGCCGACTGGTGGGCAAAGAAGGGTGCAACTGATCTAGAGGCCCGATCAAAGTGACGTCTAATCAACCGGTGCGAGACAATACCTTTGTTCCTTCGCAGACAGGTGCCACCGGAGATGAGAGGAAAATGTGGAAACAAAAGGGTGGAGTCTTAGGGGAAGATGGGGTCTGGAGAGACCCAGATACTAACATGCCTTTTCTGCCAAAATCAGCCTTCTCAGGACTCGTAAAGGTAGCACACGGGCTAGACCACGCTTGACATAACACCATGGTCAGTCTGGTCTGGCGACATTAGGCCACACCTTCTTTTGTTCATTTTGCACAGACTTTTTTTGCGTGGTGTCCCACTTGCATGACTTAAGGCCACCAATGGCAGAGACCCCACCAGAGGATGGCCCATTCCAACATCTGCAGATGGACTTCATAGAGCTCACTCTATTCAATGGTTACAGATACTGCCTAGTTGTGGTTGATCTTTTCTCTGGGTGGGTTGAGGCATTCCCTGCCCAGAAAGCCACAGTCATGACCATGGCCAAGAGCCTGTTGTGAGAGATTATCCCAAGATGGGAGGTACCTGCACGCATAATCACGGACAACGGCACCCATTTCACTAACCAGGTCAATTGTCATCTGTCTGATTGGCTGCAGATCAATCTTAGACATTACTGTGCCTACCATCCACAGAGCGGCGGTGTAGTGGAATGGGCCAATCAGATGCTAAAGCTGAAGTTGGCTAAGCTGTGTAATGACACTGAGATAGACTGGGTGGCAGGACTGTACTGAGTGGCATGAGGAGCAGACCTCACCAACATTTGAAATACTCATGGGACGACCCATGACACTTTGGTATCCAGGGGCATTAGAATTACATTAGAAACTGTGGGTGGTGATCTGCTCACCTCTCTGTCTAGTTTGCAGGTCACTCTGAGGAAGCTGTAGCAGCAGGTCAAGGCAGCGGCGATGTCTCCTGAAGGACGCAACATGCTACTCATCTGCGGCGAAAGGACCTGCGGCGAAAGCATTGGAACCTTGCTGCAGGGGACCGTACCAAGTCCAGCTGTCCACCCCACATGCTAAAGTCGACGGGATAACCTAGTGCACTCATCTGTCTCACTGTTGTTGCCCCCCATGGACAACTGAAGACTTCTAAGTGCCATGGACTAACAGCCTTAGGGCCCATATGTGCTGGAAGTAATGGAATCTGTACTGAATATACCAATCGTTTCTGGCAGTATGCAAACTTCATTTGCCCCAACTGTAAATTCAACCCAACCAGGCAAATCTGGACACATGTATGTTTCCCTTTGTCTTGTGTGCAAATTTTACAGCAGAGAAAGCATCAGCACCCCTTCCACCAAAAGATCATGAGCACCGGTTCAAGAATGGAACCACAGCCAGCAAATGGACTGGCCCAGATCCAGTCCTGTTTTATGTATTTTGGACAATGGGTTGCAAATTGGCCCCAGCTGAACCTAACACAACACATGAAGGACACGATGACTGTCATGTCTGGTACGCCGCCCCATAGCCGGTGGTGGAGCTTTTCCACGTCTCTGGGTAATAGCACACGGCCACATTGGCAACTTAGTGCTCATTACATTTTGCAGAAATGGAGGCTAGAGAACAGAACTGTAAGTTTGGAGCATGTTTATCAGACAGAGCAGGGAAAACCACAAATGAACTACAGATGGGTGGGGGCTACAAGCAGGTGGCCAGACCCATGAGATAAAGGGTGTGCAGGATACAGACTGCATAAAGTATATGCGTGGTTGCAAGATGCAAACTGCATAAAGCATATGTATTAAGATGTATGCACCCCACCCCAATCGGATTGATCTGGTTCTGGGAGGGGGTGCAAACTCACTCTGTACCACTATAAAAGGTATCTTAACTTAAATTTAGACGAGCATAACCACAGAACTAACAGTGAGGTGGCTGCTCCCCGAGCTCAGACAATAAAGCGACGTCATTACCCGGAGCACCGACTGAGTTGTCACAAATTTCTATCACAAAAAGGGGAAAAAGGAAATGGGAGCAGTACCAAAATAACAACTTTGAACACAGAACATAATTGTTGTGCCACCTAATCCAGAAAATACCAACACATCGTTTACATCACTGGGCCAGTTGGCAGTGTGTGGCTCAGTGGGGTAAGATTCTGTGTCTTTGATCAGAAGATTGCTGGTTCAAGCTCAACTGCAGCAGGTCTGTGGGTCCTTACGCAAGACCCTTAATTGCCAGCTCCCCGAGTACCACGACAGGGGGCTGCTGTTTGTGGCCAGCTTGCTCTCACCTGCTCTCACCCACAGAGAGTAAGTTGGAAGAGACGTCAAGAGAATTTCCCATGGAGATCAAAAAATGATCAACAGGCGTGGTCAAATTAGTATCTGTAAAATGCATTATGGGAATTAATCTAGGAGGCAAATATTTTCAGATTCTTGTAAGAAATGGGAAGTTCAAAGCCATGACAATGTGTGTGTTTCTTTATTGGCCCTTTAATCAGCCTGCCAGTTTTTTCTAAACATTTTAGCAGAAATTGAAGCTGTAGAACAGACAATACTTTAGACATTTGCATTTAGAAGATAATATTGTAGGGTGAGATCCTGGATGGACACTGAGTAGGTAGTCCATCACTTTGCCACCTTTTACAACACGATGCGATGTGACAGCTCACCAGGAATCTGCTGAACACCTGTAGGGGGCGATCAGCACCACACAGGTGGGTAACATCAACAGCTTCCTCTTGGTTGGCCTGGAAACCGGAGAGGAATGCTAACTGGACACCTGCTAACTGCTTTTTTCTCCCTCTTAACAAGATTGAAAAAATTGCAGCAAAGGGAAGTTAGAAAATTGCCTTCCATCCCTTATAACACTTTTCCAGAACAGATTCACAGGGAGTTCAAAAACACAATTTTTAAACAATTGTGTAGATCTCTCAAAAAGGGAAAGAGAGATTAGACCCATGCATGCCTCAGTAAGCTCACTGTTCTTGACTATGCCATTTCCATAGCTAGAGAAGCAATGGCAAACAGCAATGTCTCTGCACACATTCCCACCCAGAACCTGTCACCTTCCTCACTGTCCTGAGATTCACCATCCTCTGCAGGAAGCAGCTACACTGCAGACACTGAGACGATGCTGAACCAAACGCTCCTATTTGCAATTGGATTATATAAAGATATATTCAGCCATACTAGACCACAGAAACTTGTGACAGGGGTGAACGCCTTCGCTGACTGAGTCACTACAGAGAGTATAGTCTAATTTAAATGGCAAACTATATCTATCCAGTTTGCTGTCAAGAGGATTATGACTATAGTTAAAAACGAGAACTAAGGCAGGAGCGGCTAACCCGCGGCTCCTGAGCCGAATGCGGCTCTTACGTTCATATTGAAGTTTGTGTTTTTTTTTTAATGTGCGTGATCACCTTGCGTGTGTTCAATATGGTATTTTCGTCAAAAGCACATGTGCCGAAGTGGGGTGCCAAAGTTCCCTGGGCAAGATCATTTAAGTAAACAATTTGTGTCAAGTTCGCTCTCAAAATGGCAGGGAAAAAATGCACAGCACAACAAAAATATGAAGATGAACACAAGACGTTTTTAACAGAGTGGGAGAGTTTATATTTTTTGTTGAACATATTGGCAAGCCATTCTGCCTTATTTGTCAGTCATCATTAGCGCATTTCAAAGCTTCAAATCTTCAGCGCCACTTCAGCTTGTTCCATGCTAACATCGACCAGGAATTTCTAAACAATTTCTAAATTTGTTTCTAAAATGAACTTCGCAAGCACAGGTTGGTCACTGTGAAAAGCAGATACAGTTTTTCCAAAATTTTACTAAGTGCTCAGAGACCGTAATGCTCGCATGGTATCAACTGGCTTGGAACATTGCATGGGCTAAAAAGCCATACAATGAAGGGGAGTTTGTTAAAAAATGCCTCAGTGACGTTGTTGAAATCTTGTCTCCTGAAAACGACAAGTTAAAACGCATGATATCAGACATCCAACTGTCCCGCCACATTGTTGAACACAGAATATCAAACATTAACATGGCTATTGAATCCCAGTTGCACTCTGACCTTCAAACATGCGAGTATTTTAGTGTCACATTGGATGAGACTTGTGACATACAAGACAAACCACAGTTGGCAATATTTGCACGGTCTGTGTCAAACGACTGTGTGATCAAAGAACTCCTTGATATTGTGCCATTAAAAGACAGAACCCGTGGCATAGATGTGAAAGAAACAATGATGGCTGCATTTGCGAAAGCAAATCTGCCCATACCGAAACTAACTGCAATAGCCACGGATGGAGCGCCAGCCATGATCGGATCTGTGAACTGGCTTGTGAGGCTGGCTTTTGGAATTTCCATTGCATCATCCACAGGGAGCTCGTGTCTAAATCATTGAATTTAGACAATGTCATGAAGCCTGTGATGGAAACCGTGAACTACATCCGCACACATGCGCTTAACCACAGGCAATTCAAGAATCTCATCGCTGAGCTGGATCAACGGCTTCCAGGTGACCTGCCGCTGCACTGCACTTTGAGGTGGCTGTCAAAAGGGCAAGTACTCTCTCACTTCTTTGAGCTTTTGGATGCCGTGAAACTGTTCATGGAAGAGAAGGGCGAGGACTATCCCAAGCTCTCGGACCTCAAGTGGATTATGGATCTGGCCTCTTTGGTCAACATGCTGTGTCACTTGGACAGACTGAACCTGATCCTGCAGAGTAAGTTAAAAATGCTGCCTGACCTGGTGCAAAGTGTGTTTGCGTTTGTCAACAAGCTGAAGCTGTTTGAGGCGTATATTCAAAAGGGAGATTTTAATGCAATTTCCCACTCTGCTAAAAGCCAGCGGGCAAGACACCAGCGCCGCCCTGAATAAGCAAAATGCCAGATATGCAACACTGGTTGAAAACCTGCACGAAAGCTTTGTGACCCGGTTCCGTGATCGACAACGGAAAAGGCTACAGATTACGTTCCTCGTCGACCCATTTAATGTGGAGACGGACTGTTTGAAAGTCCCGCTAGTCACAGGTGAGGTTGCAGCTGAGTTGGAGATAATCTTTGTGAGGAGGACCAACTGAAACCTGCTTTAAGGGAAGGGACCATTGAGTTCTGGAAAAGTGTGCCAATAGAAAAATACCCCAATGTCAATGGCTGTGCTTAAGATGCTGTCAATGTTTGGGTCAAACATATGTCTGCGAGTCTGTGTTTTCTACCCTGAAACATGTGAAACCACAGCATCGATCTGTTCTGACTGACACCCATGTGAAAGAATTGCTTCGAGCGGCAACAACGAAATACAAGCCAGATTTGAAGAGGACTGTTCAAGGCAAGGAATGCCAGAAGTCCCACTAAGCAACATGCATAGTAAAAGAAAAAAGCTATTGTAAATTATTATATTTTTGTTTGTGGACTTGGTTGAACTAAGAGTTTGTGTGTGAGAGACAGTGCACACAATGTTCATTGTTGAAAATGACTGGCCTGTGGTTTAGTACTGTAGACAGTTTCTGTCATTATCATGTTGGTGTGTGACATTTACAATAAATCTGGCTGAGCAGAGACGTGTGTGTGTGACACAGAGGAAGGGATGGGTGATGTTCATGTGTGCCCATGTGTATGATGTGCCTCTTTTCGGTAACACAGTAGAAAATGTGGCTCTTGGTCTCTGACTGGTTGGCCACCCCTGAACTAAGACAAAAAAAAACACTGACAAATGCTTCAGTTGTGTCAATAAGTTAAATCTATGATTGTGAAGGCAGACAAGGCAAATGTGTGCTTTTGGCAGTGAAAGGATTTAAATAGTGTTCTGATTACATTCTTCCCTCATCTCTGCCAGTCCTTATGCAATTTTCTGTATTGCCAATCTCAATAAGTTCTACTACATTCAATTTCCAGGAACCTTGTTGTTTACGGCACTGTTCTAGATGTAATACTGGAAGCATTAACGCATAACAAGCTTATCAGCATTGAACTTGCAAGTGATGTAACAGACAATACAAATCTGTGTTTCATTTCTCTAAGGGATACTGGGCCACTTTGTTCACTGCATTCCAGTTGGAAAAAAGAGGCAAACGCACTTGATCAGTGTTGTTGAAATCATCAGAAATGTGTTTCATTTAAGGGTATGACAGTGATATACTGAAAATGTGAAGAAACTGGCTACGGATGACTGTGACATGGATGACCTCATGAATGAATCTGACTAATCATTTCTACAACACATAACGCAATGCAATGAAAAAATCATATGTCTTGTATTCAGAAGAAAAAGACAGTCAAAGCTGTCATCTCTAATGCATTTTAGATACCTAATAATAATAATAAATCCTTTATTGTCCCTGTGGGGAAATTATTTTTATGCCTCCCTCAACTTGGTCTTTTTTTTTTTTTTTGTAGATCAAGTTGCCTGTGAAGGGCAGCCACCCGTAGCAGTGCCCAGGGAGCTAGGGGTTAAGGGCCTTGCTCAAGGACCCACAGACGTGCTGAGGCTGGGTTTGAACCTGTGACCTCATGATTACAAGCACACAGGCTTAGCCCACTGAGCCACACGCTGCCCCTTCATAGGGCGTTCTAAGGGTAGGCAGAAAAACTAATAAAGCATTACAGCATCTTCTACTGATAATCATAAAGAATTATAGTGTTGATTATAATACCTAAGTTCCAATGAAGCTTTTATCTATAATGCACTATAGATACCTTCATTATGCACTGTAATGGTTGGTATAAGAATTAAGAATGCTTTGTACTGAGTAAGGTATAGTAAAAAAAAAAAGTCGCTATGTTTGTCTTTGTCGCTAGAGGGGTCTAAAAACTCGCTAAATATAGTGACAAAGTCAACACTGCATGTATTCGTACAGAAATTTTTCAGCAGGAGTCTTTCGGTTCGGTATGCAATGTACCAAACAAATGTGGTAAATGCAGAACCTTTGTGTGTTTCCCCCGAACAACATTCAGAATGGGGCAGATGAAGCCACACCACTCCACATGTGTGTGAGTGTCCTACTGTCCATCCATCCATTATCCAAACCGCTTATCCTTCTGGGTCACGGGGGGTCTGGAGCCTATCCTGGAAGCAACGGGCACGAGGCAGGGAACAACCCTGGACGGGGGGCCAGCCCATCGCA
>JABFEA020000029.1:5142595-5165105 GCA_019775915.2 Cyphomyrus plagiostoma
GAGCCGCGGGCGGGGCCGCGGGGACAGCGAGAGCCGCGGGCGGGGCCGCGGGGACAGCGAGAGCCGCGGGCGGGGCTCCGGAGCAAACAGGGGCTACGGGACTGGCAGGAGCTACGGGACCAGCAGGAGCTACTGGGACCGCGGGCGGGGCTGCGGGACCGGCTGGAGCTAAGGGGGCCGCGGGATCAGCCGGGGCGTCGAAGGTCGCGGCGAACCCCCCCCCCCAAAGGCCGGAAGGGCCTGACGTGGCCAAGGCGGCCTCCGGAGCGGCAGCTGCGGACGAAGCTGCGAGGGGCGCAGCCTCTGGAGTGGCAGCTGCGGGCGAAGCTGCGAGGGGGGCAGCCTCCGGAGTGGCTGCGCAGAGGGCAGCTGGCTCGGCTGCGCGGAGGGCAGCGGGCTCGGCTGCGCGGAGGGCAGCTGGCTCGGCTGCGTGTTTGGCTGCGCGCTTGGCTGCGCGTTTGGCTGCATGTTTGGCAGCCGGCAGGGTAGCGGCAGTTGCGGGTGGGGCGACCTCTTTGCCCGGTTCAAGCAGCCCCAGCAGCGGCAGGTCCGGCATGGGGGGCGCGGGTACCTTCCTCATCAGAGCCCCAGGGACCCGGGGAATCGGGTCGTGCACCGGGCTGACCCATCCCCTCTCAAAGCACTCTGGCCAGGAAGGGCACGTGTCCCACGGCTGCTTCCGCACACCGTGGATGAAGTCCCCGATGGCGTCGGTCCCCGCCCAGGTAAGCGGGAAGTCTCCACTCTCCCCCTCGCTTTCCCAGGCTGGGACTAGCGAACAGGCGCCCATTCTGAGCGAGGACTCAGCCGACTCCGGTCGGTTCCGCTCCCTCAGCCGACGCAGGAGGTTCCGCAGATATCTGCGAACCCGGGGCAGCGGGTATTGCTGTCCGGGAGGGCGCTCCTCCTCTAGGAGCTCCCGGCCCCGGGTAGCCAGCTCCAGGGCCGACGGGTCCTCGCATACCGCCGGCTCCGCTATTAAGGACACGCAGACGTGCAGCAGCTCACGCCGATGGCAATCGAGCTGCTGCTGCGTGTCTTCCGGGAGACGCGGCATACTGTTGCGGTCCGGGGTGCGTGCAGGGCGAACAGAGGGGAGATCCAGGCAGGCGAACGGGGACGAACAAGGGTTTATTTCTCCCAGACTCCACATAAACAACATTTATGCCGCGTCTGCCGGAACAGACGCTGGCGCAGACTTAAATACATAAAACAAGGCACACGACAGGCGAGCGGCAGCGCCACACAGGTGAAAACACTGGGCAATCACAGGAGGTAACGAGGTGGGTGTTGCACACAGGGGGCTGGAACGGGACGGACGTCGCAGGACGTAACACTTATTGCCATCTGTGCATATAGATTTTTTGATATTCAGCTTGTACTTGCTTGCAAGTAATATTTGTTTTGGAAAGTAATAATCTGTCATGTAGATAACATTCATAGTACTACATGCTAAACAGCTCACTGAATGTTACCTAGTTCACTTTTGTCACCTGGACAACTTTGCTAAGTGACCAACAGTGGATTCCCTATGTATTGTCTAGTTTTACAGATATTTGAAACTCTGTTAGGTCAGTAGGAGACAATACACGTGAAGTAAACATAGTGTCACCTTAGAACCAAATACTCATATCTGTGGAGTAATGAGATGTGCATACTTCAAATATGTAATGATGTAGACAAGTTAGATGTCAGACATATTGTTTTTGGAGTCAACATGACATGAGGGTTAGCTACATCAGCTGTAACTCCTTTTACTACTACATTTCAATAATAAAATGGCTTGTCTAAGGGTAGCTCTCCCAACATTGGTTTGTTTAGTTGTTTAGTAGTCAGTTTAGTTCTGCCTTGAAAGATATTTGAGCCACTGATTACAAATGTGGGTAGGGCCTCACTAGGGGGCGACGTCTATTTCATGTAGTTCCGCCATGAAAAATAGCTGAGTCCATGAAATGATAGCCAAGCCTTAGCATCGCCCCATTCCACAGGCTACAGCTGGGTGGTGTAGGATCACACACGCACATATCACAGGGCTTAAATTCCAGGTGACCTGAGACAAGGCTGAACCTGGTATGAGAGGCACCAAAGGGGGGTTACACACGTAAACACACACACAGATAACAAGGGAGGCCAGCACTCCAACTTTTATTGCCCAAAGATTTAGGGACCTACAGACAAGCAGAGTGGACCTCAAGGACAGGGGTCCCTCGACTTGGCACACAATTCCCTCCCCAGACATCCTGCCTTGCATACCTCTCACCCAACAGACCCACAGCCTAAATAAAGTTTCTTTTAAGTTTGGCTTTTATACACCCTGTATATTGATTTACCCATGATCACCAGTCTCAATATACAGATACATGTTGCAGGTTATGCTTGTATGTGTCCTTAGACAATCTTAGTGTTTTGTGTGCTACCCTTATAACCTTGTTCACGGAATATCACCTGTTTTACCCGTTTACCCCTTTTCACTTGAACATGTATATAAATTTGAATAAATAATTATGTATAGCTACCACTGTATTCTCATGGTTATACCAGAAGAGTCTGGAAAATTAAATAGTGTAGCCAGTGTGTCCTAACTTCCAGAGAGTCTTTCTTTCTGTGCTTAACACCCCCCCCCCCTCCTTTTTCTCCACATTCTTTCTTGGTCCTTATCTGATCTTCGTCCATTAGCAAGTTTCCTTTGTTCTAACATGCTATGTTAAGAGAACTGAATTAAGGGGTACATTATCCATTTTGGAGAAGATCAATTGGGATAAGCCGCACCAACCAAGATATGTTGTGTCTAGATGTGCAACTCGATATTGGTATTACCACAAACTAACGGCCATGCCTATCTAAGGATAAGATGTGCTGTTTTAATGTGAATATGTGATGTAATGTCTGCACAAAGTGTAACATCTGTTGAGGTGCAACCCAAAACACCTGTATCTTATACTGAAATGAATCAGTCACATGCATAAAATAATTAATTGTTTAATCAATTAATACAGATGATATGAGGTGTGAACCTATGAAGTTGGTATGGCATGTTTGGTGTCAAACCGATGGACAATCACCCATGATTCCAAATCTGGTCAGTGATTACAATGAAAGTGGATGTATCAAAAGTTACAGCAGCTTAATGAAAATCATTATTAAAGGGAGAATCAGTCGGGCCATAAAAACTGGAATAAACAGTTAAACTGACAAGTAAAGAAAGCAGTTCGTTTTTCAGCCAATGAAATCATTAACAACAAGTCTCGCTAAACAATAAAGCATTCACAAGGGCATGAGACAGGGAGGAGAAAGGTGGGATGACCAGCGACACCTGTTGGCCATAACAGGGGACACACACAAAGGGTATGGTCAGACAGACACTGACCCTGATCGTGTAGCTCATTGTGGCTCTCTGTCTGTGATCAAAAGGTTGCTGGTTCAAGCCCAGCCTTGGCACATCTGTGGGTCCTTGAGCAAGGCCCTTAACCCCCACCTTCCTGGGTGCTACAACAGGGGGCTGCCCTTTGCAGCCAGCTTGCTCTTACCTACAGAGAGAAAGAATTTTCCTACAGGGATTAGTAAAGTATCAATTATTATTAATGACCACTGCCAGTGCGCGGTTTATTTGGCCAACATATCCTGGTCCTGTTTCAACTGCGGGAAAAAAAAGCTGAAAAAAATGCTTTAATTGGGTCTTCAGTAGTTTTTGCATTTGTGCCATTAATTGTGAACCAGAAACAAAACAGGCTTTCTAGAGCTGCCTTAGATATTATTCTTCCTGGTTTTCATCACCACTGTTTGAAGGCATTTTTAATAACATTGCCTATGTATGGCTTGTAAAATGGGCCATATAAACATATTCGCATTCATGATCACATGTTCGGATATTATTGATACTCTACATATTTTTGTGACAATAATCCATAATGCAAATTCAGATATCACCCCACCCTGCTTGCTACATTCTAGAATATTTTCTGTGTCGATATTTGCGCTGCTTTGATGCCTCGCTTTGTGTCTTGCCACCGGTGTCCATCAATTCCATCAATCTAACATCTATCATTTTAATTTTCATTTTTAATGACATTAAGATATATATACTTTAATTTTCATTCATTAATTTCCATTTTTAATGATTACTACATGTAACAGGCTAGTATATGCAGACCTGGGAAATACACCTCTAGCTGTGCTGCAGGTGTCTCGGAGTGTGCTGAAACGTGACTGTGATTTTTTATAGCAAATGTTGGTAAATTACCAGCAGTTTGGGATTGTGTGTGTGTGTGTGTGTGTGTGGCCTGCACGGCGATGAACTGGCATAATGTTCAGGATTTTTCCAAGTCTTGCCACACCCACCCCCCACAACCCTGTACTGGAGTGTGTATCTTATTTCTAAACTCCAATTATTTCTTTCACTGAAGTTTACTGCATCACTAAAATTAGATGGAACTAAAACTTTATTTTTATTCAAGTTTTCTGTTTTATAACATCATCCATTTTATATTCCAATATATAAAAATACATGTATACCACAATTCAGTAAAGATTAAACACTTCAATAAAACAAAAATATGCTATTTCTGGCATCCTGACAGTTGTATAAATTAGAATATGATTGAATATTAGTTGACAAACAGTGTAATTCAAGTTTAATATTTGTTCTGTTCACCATTCTGCTGAAGGCATAAACAAAGCAAATGGGAACAGGACAAGAATAGCAAGTTAGCACCAAGTTATTTGCAAGAAGAACATAAAGACCCCTCAGACAGGAAAGAGTGGTGCCCTAAGATATGCCAGCTGAAAAGAAATAACCAAATGTTAATGAGTATGGGACAAAAACTGGAATGAGAACAGCCCTGGAGAAAAAAGTGAGCAGGTGCCTGCTTTTGGGAGAGGGGGTGGGGAAGATTAGCCCAATTCAGAGCTAAAGCACAGAGCTGGAGGTACATTTTCTAATGGCTTGGGGTGAAAGTAGCTGAGCCCCATCGTGAGGGCAAGCTTTTCCTAAGACAGGCCAATGGAGAGCTACAGCAGTCTACATTGGTCCAGATCAGATGGCATCAGCTACCTGCCTGCTGGCATCTGAATATCCAGCTGCTGCAGTAAGGCTAGGATGCCCAGGAGCATCAGAGATGAGCTGTACTTATATCCCAAGTGTGCTTTTTTCCTACTGGTCCAGTCTATGGGGCTTTTGTTCCAAACCTCCACTGTCATCCGGTTTTGTCCACGTTTATATGTCCGCGCGATGCTGCAGATGCGTGTCAACCAAGACAGCCCTACAACATCCAGAGCCTTGAGGAACTCCAGGTGGATCTCATCCACCCCTGGGGCCGGCCACCAAGGAGCTTTTTAACCACCTCAGCGACCTCTGGGGGAGTCCACCCCCAAGTCCCCAGACTGCTTTCTCATTGGAAGGCGTGTCGGTGGGATTGAGGAGGTCTTCAGAGTATTCCTTCCACCGACCCACAAAGTCTCGAGTTGAGGTCAGCAGCACCCCATCCCCACCATAAACAGTGTTGATGCCGCACCGCTTTCCCACCCTGAGGTGCTGGATGGTGGACCAGAATCCCCTCGAAGCCATACGGAGTCAAACTCCTCCCATACCTGAGTTTTTGCCTCAGCGATCGCCGAAGCTGCGTTCCGCTTGGCCCACCGGTACTCATCAGCTTCGTACGGAGTCCCACAGGCAAAAAAGGCCCGATAGGACTCCTTCTTCAGCTTGACGGCATCCCTCACCACTGGTGCCCACCAGCCAGTTCGGGGATTGCTGCCGCCACAGGCACCAGCCACCTTACGGCCACAGCTCCGGTTAGCCGCCTCCACAATGGAGGCGCGGAACATGGCCCATTCGGACATGTCCCCCGCCTCCCCTGGAACATGGGTGAAGTTCTGCCGGAGGTAGGAGTTGAAGGTCCTTCCAACAGGGGATTCCGCCAGATGTTCCCAGCAGTCCCGCACTATACGCATGGGCCTTCCAGGTCTGACCGGCTTCCTCCCCCCCCAGCGGAGCCAACCCACCACCAGGTGTGAATTGTTTATTACTGAGGAGGTCCAAGGGGTTCATGTCCACCCACAAAACAGCATTTAGACCAGCAGCGACATCTCTGGTTGAGTTGCATTGAGTTCTCCGGATAGTTGCCTTTGTTGTTGATCCACCTTCCCATTTTAAAGGACATACCTTCGTTCTTCAAGATTTCATGAATTGTGCCCCAATCCAATCCTGAATGACACAGCACAGGACTGTCCTTCAATCTAGCAAAACATAAATATTTATTCAGAGCATCTCCAAAACAGTGGCTGTTGTGATGTATTCCATGTATGCAGTACGGAAGCCCTGAAGGGCAAAACACACCAACAAAATCCATAACACACCAGAAAAAGCAAAAGCACACCAGCAAAAGCGAAAACACACCAGCAAATTCAAAAACCCACCAGAAAAAGCAAAAATACCAGCAAAAGCAAAAACACACCAACAAAAACAAAAACACACCAGCAAAAGTGAAAACACACCAGCAAATTCAAAAACACACCAGCAAATTCAAAAACACACCAGCAAAAGCAAAACATGCCAGCAAAAGCGAAAACACACCAGCAAAAATGAAAAAAACTACAGCATTAACGGCACTAAAAACAGAAAGGGTATGTACCCACTGATCATCACGTGCTTGTTACTGATTGGTTAGGCAGCCTGTCAATCACTGTCCCGGCACCTTATAGGGGTAATACGTGAAGAAATAGAAAATGTGAGAATTTAGCTTGCGAGCTACTTATAAATGACTTATAATGTTCTTTCATATATGTTTTGTCAGATAGTAATATGATCCATCAAATACTTGCACTACATTTCACATTCACAATATAAAAAGTTTTGTTGTTTGTCTCGAAATTTAATCCACTTCAGGCTGTCACTCATACAATGCTTTTGCAAAGTGTGAAAATGATCCATCTTAGCATGAAAACATCTGAGGTGATGGCAGACAGGTCCCAAAACTATATATATTCGCCGTCCGGGAAATACAATTAATATCATTTAATGATGCGGTATAAAATTGCCAGCACTGAATCTTTGGTTTCACCTACAGATTGAACCTGAGAAGCAAACCAGACTAAGAAAGATGAAGAAGCACTAAAATGATGCCTAAAATGGCACAATTGGGCTAATCTTGTGATCAAAAGGACACTGTCTAACTTGATCACATGGATATTGTTAGAGATTTTGGACCCCATGAAGGTATATCATACTGGGCCAGGCGGTCCAGACCAATCCAGTTATTATCCAAATTTTCTAGGCCCCCTGTCACTCTGGGGCCCTTGAAATTGTTCAAACTTTGCCCTGCCTTATGATACCCCTACTTGAACATACCGCTTTCCACAGAGATATGTTTACTGTTGAACTGAGTAATTCCCAAACTATGATGTGTATGGATTTTATGTTGATTTCTCCATATATCACGTGACTTTATTGAAACGTGTTTCAATAGAATTTCATGATCAGTGTTTATACACCACAGCACACAACAACGAAATGTGTCCTCTGCGTTTAACCCATATGTGACATCGTGACATAGCAGAGGGCAACTAATACTGTGCCTGGGGAGCAGTCGTTTGGCGGTACCTTGTTCATGGTACCTCAGTGGTGCCTTGCTGGTTAGGGATTCAAAGCAGCAGTCTTTCAATTACAAGTGCGCTTCCCTAACTATTAAAGACACCACTCCCCGCAGACGCCACTCCCTGCAGACGCCACTGCCCGCAGACACCGCTGCCCGCAGTGATGAGTTCAATGAGGCGCTTCCAAGAAGCTGCGTGAAGTTCCAAATCCCTGCTAGCTCGTGTACATTTAATCCTCATCCTCCCTCAAAATCAAAAACTCATTATTATTAAAAGTGCCAGTATTTGTGCTTCACAACATCCAAAAGCATTATTCTCTCTCTTTGCTGTGTTACCACATAGGCACAGATTAAAACAGACTCTTCATTCTATTACTCTGAAAAGCTTTCCTTTCATGATCTCGTCTACCTGATGAATAAGAGACTTTGCGAATAACGTAACCACGCCCCCCGGATTCCTACAAAGATTGCCCGACCCCCGCCTGTCTACCGACCACGAGCCAGGAATCCCGTCTCTGCTTTTTCCCCTGGATTACTGTCCGTTTCATAAAAACCACTTGCACCTGACTGACCGCTGCAGTGTCCACCCTCTTCACACGACCCCCGAGCCCTGACAGCCACCATTTTTTGGTTGCTTATTAGTATTCCTATTGATTTTCTTTCTCTTTGCTTCCAGAGCATTGAACACATTTTCCTCATATGCTGCCTTAGCTACAGACAGCTGCGACCCAAGTGACTTTGTCCGATTTGTCGCTGCGGACCAGCCTCACCACACCCTGCTGCTCCATACCCACTGGGCCACGTCGCTCTCCCAGTCTCAGCCTGCACAGCCCCGATGTCCTCAGGACCTCAGACCGTTACCATCCCCATGACCCTCCCTCACCTGGCCCTCCACACCAGAGGCGTGACCCTCCCCAGTGCCATTACCATTACTACATACAGCATGAGCCGTTGTATTCTAGTCATTGTGTACATTATTTACAATTTATGCATCGTTATTATTATTAGTAATGTTTGATATTATTTACATTATCAGAGATATTTACAGATCCTGGGGCCTGTAGTACGAAGCGACTTCTTGTATTTAAGTCTGGGAAAAATGTAAGTAAATGAATATGAAGTCTATTTAAACTGTGGTACCTTAAATCAGACAAGTAACCCCCATAAGCCAGTAACCCCACTTTGTAGTACAAGCCACTGGTCTCATTATTATTATTATTATTATTATTATTATTATAATTATTATATTTTTTTTACATTGACATTATTATTGCTTTGACATGAATGCCAGCAAGACCAAGGAGCTAGTGGTGGATTTTAGGCAGAAACAGCAGCAGATATACAGTCCTATCAGCAAAAACGGAGTTCTTGTTGAGAGAGCGAGCGGTTTCAGATAACTGGGCGCGCACATTTCCGAGGACCTGACATGAACCCAGCACACAAGCTCCGGCAGGTCAGGAAGGCAAGACAGCCCCTTTCATCACCTGAGACGGCTGAAGGAATTCAAGGCCTCCGCACCTATTTTGAAAACTTTCTACACCGGTGCCATAGAGAGCATCATAACACAAAGCTGCACATCATGGTTTGGGGATTATTCAGATAAATATCAAAGAAGAAAAGGCTGAGTAGGAGCTTTTTCCACAGGCCATCACAGTGTTGAACTCTGACATGCCAACAAAAGAAACATCTAAACCTAAAACTCATACGCACCCACGGGTAGGCATGCCTACGGGTTTGGGTAGGCATGTCCAAACTTTTGACTGGACCCGTAGGTTCAAACAGATAGCCCAGTCGAGCTTCCCACACATACCAGGGCTGGATTTCCTACTGTCTTTCCCTGCACTGTTCCCTAGGCTCATGTCACTTTAGTTACTCAAAAACCGCTGTGTTGATGACACACGGTTCTATCTCTCTTTTCTCCATCTCAGATTTTACTTTCATCCCATATCTGTTCACAGCTTGCCAAGGTATCCATATGGATGGCAGTCCATCACCCACGGAACAGGCTGTCGAATGGAGAGATTCGTTACTCCAGCCAAAACATCAAGTCTCTGGAAACTCGAGATTAAAGTAACGCCACAATCTAATTCTCGTCTACCAAATGCTTTGGCACCACCATTAACAAAAGCCTCGCCTTGCCAGGATTAACCCAGACCTAAACATTCAAACTACGTTGTATACAATATTGCAGTATTCAGTACTAAACATCTAAAGCAGGGTTATTCAATTCACGGTCCTCGAGGTCCGAGCCCTGCTGGTTTTCCAGCCTTCCTTTACCTGTCAGTCAGGTGTGAAGCCCCTGACCAATCAGAATCAGTGATTATTAAACAACTACCTGGGAGAACCGAAAACACGGCCTGGATTTGGAATCGAGGTCCAGAGTTGAAGAACCCTGATCTAAAGTGTAGAAGCACATAGTTAAAAAAATGCTGCATATTTATGTGAACATGCCCATACCAGACATGAATGGCTTCCTCTGAGCTACATGGACCATAAACATTAATATAGCTCCATTCTTATGTTGCAGGTGATATTTTCTTAAATATTGTGACATAACTGTAATTGTGCAATAGAGTGTTATACACAGGGCCGGATCTACCTATTCAGGGACCCCAGGCAAAGCTTTACTTGGGAGGCCCCAGGTATTCAAGGGCCCTATAGCCATCCTTGTTTTTGCCTATACATAAATATAATTATTTGATATGTATCATGTAAATTTTTTATCGTTTTTAGTTTTGAATAACTACTCTTATTTATAAATTACACATATGAATATATATTTTTAGCATGATGTTAGTTACAAAGGAGCCAGAATAACTTTTTCGTCAGACCCACTTGTACCCCCTGGGACTTATGCCTGGACCTGGCCCTTGTTGTTTTAAATCCTTCCTCTATTTCCTGTCACAAAACAAGACATCTGAGTATCTCTTTATATCAATGACAGGCTACTTTTTTCTTCACAGGACACGGAATCCAAACACAGCCCCTCTATAACATATTTATTTCTGACATGAGGACCTATGTATCTTCAGTCCGTTCGCTCCATTTATCTGTCTCCTTCTTCACTTTGCCTTTAATAGTTTTAATGGATGTGATGTCTGTTAGATTTCAAAAGAAGGACTGGATGTTACAGTCTCAAGTGTTTCTGCACCACAATTGTCTTCCCAGGGGGTTCTTGGAGATGGCCACTCAGCAACGTTGCCGTCACGAGGACGCAGAAACGTCTTATGTTTTTTCTCGGCGGTCAAGAAAGCAAACTATTTAGCGACAGTGTGTATGTTTGTGTGCCCGTCTGGGTAGGGTCACTGCAGTAAAAAAGCGGGGCACCTTCACTCTCCATATGTGCTTGCAGGCTAACGAGCAGCCTGATTGATTAACCTCACCTGGCCGAGTACTCGGTGTGAGGAATTGTTTGTGTGTTGCGACACACTGAGAGCTTCATCTCTGTCTCGCGTCTTGCCCTTGCTCGCCTCTCCCCCCAGCTCCCGATTGCCTTTTTCACAGCCTCCCTCAGATCACCCCAGTGTCCTTACCTCCTCTACTCTGTGTGTTTGTGGGACTGACGCCCCCAGCTGCCGACCCTTCCACCTCCATGACCTTGACACTGATCTCTGTCTGCTGATTCACTGTTCACACTCCTTGTTGTCCCTCAGTGAACCCCAGCTCACTGCATTTGTGTCCCTGACATTCTGCTCTGACGGACACGTTCTTTAATGTAACAAAACAAATTCATAACAATGGCAAGGAAACCTGCAGTCTGTGGTTTGAATCCAATGAGAAATGAACCCTAAAACAACAGCTTTAAAAGGACATGAAATCCACTCTATTGAAATAAATCACTTTTAAAAACTGCAGCAGTTATATAAAGTATATAAAATAAACAAAACCTTTCCCATTAATAACATTAATTTGTATATATTATAAGTATATATTGTTATAACTTTAACAATGGGTATGGTTTCTGATATTCAGGGTTTCAGCTTTTCTGGAAGCACCACTGTTTACCAGTGCCACAGATCAAAAAGAATTTGAACTTTATTCAATGTAGCTGTTTAGCCCAAGGACTGTCAACCTGTCTGTGTGCCAAGACTTGTCTGCGTTTCGAATGAGAAAAAAAAAAATATGCTGGCTACTTTCTTTAATATTGTATCCGTGGTAAAAATCGCCATGGCGATAACCCCCTGGTTTAACCGATTTCAAAACCTTTTTGCAAACTAAAATCTTATTAGTTAAGTATGACATATATTTAAATTTCTTATGGATGCTGCTGCATTTAATGAAGAAATTTCTTTAACGTGTCCGAAAAAGGCCATAACTTGTAAAGACCATAAGTTCCACAGTTGCAATTTGAAATGCAGTAAGCATAAAACTGAAGCTCATGCGTGCAGCCAGCATTTTATACTACCAAGTGGTGAAAGCAGCTGATCTGTGACATTTCCTTTTAACCTTGGGGGAGTTATTGAGTCATTATGCACCCCATTGTGTTCTAAGTTAACACTTAATTGTTCATATACAAAGCACATTTCCAGCTATGCTGTTATACACAGCAGAAGGACACTCTGGCGCTGAGTGCTCCGTGCTGTAGAGAGGATTGTTTGTGTCATATGTAAAGGAGCCAGATTTAGGATTACATCACCAGCAAAAACAGGGCTCCTCATCTGCTGCACTTTTGCCTCTTGTTTATCTTCTGGTCTCCACTCCATGGCATCCCCCCTACTTCACTTATGACATCACAGGCAGCCTGGAGCCCATCCCAGGAAGCCCAAGGCATTCCATCGATGGCATTCCAGCTCTCAGCTTCTGTTCTCCTAACATTGCAATACTTCATTTCATAAAAATCAATCCCGGCGCCTGCATAGTATAACGTGGTGTGAACTTAGTATAACTTTTTGGAGAAAAAAATTGGCATTGTCTTAGCTTTCTCATAAGCATACTAACTAGACAATTTAATCTTAGATGGGGATGTAGATTAGTTGTTTGGTTAAATTATGTTTAAATATTTCAGTGTCATCCTAACTATTCTGTCACTTGCGTATGACCCACTTCTGGAACCCAGAAGGTAGATGAGATAACTTTTTGTGCACTGCTGTTGTATAGAGCTGTTATTTTTACACTTTAATGAGACTGCCCATTGTCCTCTGACCTCTATAATTCATCTGCAGAACTACTGCTGAGTAGGTTTACCAAGGCCGTCTTAGACACTCGGGTGAAGAGAGGAGATGAGCTGTCAGCTGATCACCAGCTGGCGGTGAGTTGGATCCGATGGTGGGGGAAGATGCCGGATAGACCTGGCAGACCCAAACACATAGTGATGGTGTGCGGGGAGTGTCTGATGGAGGCCCCTGTCCGGGAGATCGTCAACCCACACCTCTGGCAGCTCTTCGCTTGCATTCTCAGGAGGACTGCACACAGCTAACAATTTATGGTTTTAAGAACATTTACCAAATGTTACAATTAAGATATGGAAACACTCACAGTGTTAACCAGTTGGCCTGATGATCCCATGTTATCCCACTACTAAGACAAATAAACAAGGAAAAGTGAAGAGCATGTTAGAGCAGTGGGAAATGCTGCCATTTTACTCCTTGAAGGTCATGGGTTCAAGGCTAGCTGGCGTGATTAAATTTTAATTCATTAAAAATAAATGTTATTATGAATTAATTCATTAGTTAAAATGTTTTTCTACATTTATATTGTTGCGTCCAGCTCCGTCCGATCCTCATGTGTGCCACTCCCACCTCATTACCTCTTGTTTTTGCTGATTGTTTTCACCTGTCTCTCGTTACTGCCTGCCTGTTTTGTGTATTTAGTCAGCGTCAGCGTAACTTCTGGTAGACTTGTCATTGACGTTTGAAGTGTCTAGTGTTGGTGTTGTCCGACATAAACCCCGTCTACCCATACTACTGGCTGGACTTCCCTCCTTTTCGCCGCTCGCCGACACGCATCATAACAGATATAATAAACAATAATAATAAATCATCAAATTACATAATTTTAATAAACATAAAAAGACAAGGTAATGTCAATCACTCTACATAAAAAACAGTTTGTCATTGTAAGTTCCTAAAAAAGACCCATATATTCATATTTCTTTAATGTGATTTGCAGCTTACTCATTTCCAACAAAAATACTACTTGCAAACAAGTACAAGCTGGAGTTCAAAATCACAATATGTACAACTGGCAATAAGACAAGAGACAGCATTTTATTATATGTTGTATGTTAAACTGTTTTTTTTTTTAATTGCACCCTTAATTTAAAAAGCTCCTCAAAAAACACAGGCAATCGAAACTGTGGTTTAATGATCACACAGACACTCCTAACCTATAGTGTTGCTAACATGAATGTACAAACATGAGAGGCTTGGATGTTTAGTAATATTTCCCAGACGTGTGGCACAGTGGATACTAGCATTGATGACTCAAACCTCCAGGGCTGTGGGGTTGAATAGCACCTTTGCTGTGTGTGTGTGTGTGTGTGTGTGTGTGTGTATATGTTTGTTCGTTCTCCCCATATCATCCGGTTTTCCTCCAGCTACTCCGGGTTTCTCCTGCAGTCCAAAGACATGCAATTTAGCTGAACGGCATCATTCATATGCCTATGGTGTATGACTGGGTGCATGTATCTCCCCTGCAATGGCCTGGCCGTCTCATACAGTGTTAGGGCTGGGACAGAGCCATGTGCCCTGTGCGCTGCAGGCCCACAGAGACCCTGATCAGAATTGGCTGAGATATTTGATGAGCAAATAAAAAATATTTTAAAAACTTGTTCGAAAAGCATATATTGGGTTTGTTAAAATGTACAGTACATTTTGTATTCATGTTGGATTCATGTCATTTGAAGTGACATTTGCAGAATTTCTTACAAAAGGACTATCTGCGTGTCTATGTTTCTGTATGTGTCTATGTGTGTGTCTCTGTTTTTGGAGGTCTGAGGCTTTGTTTAGTTTTGAAATGCATCTTGGGAAATCTGATCACAAGTGGACAGTGCTAAATACGAGTATAAACAACCATCAAGACGCATTGTGATCCAATCCACTCCGACCCCTTCCTGAGGTGATCCGGGACACATTTAATCACATATCTTTCATAATGCAAATGCATCCTGCTATATCCCTGTCAAAGCAGAACATTCTGGCTGTTTTAATGACAGCACAACGATGCTTGAAAAAAATGGAGAGAAGCACTGATGTATGTGGCAAATGAAATCAGATGCCTAATTTATATTTGGGCAGAAGTTTCAGTTCAAAGAAAACCAGACGACTCCTATGGCAACAGGGCATTTTGTCATGACTAGCCTGTGCTCTGTGGCACTTGTCTGGTGACACGGATGTAATAACTGTGTGCAGGGCCATGTGACCATCTACAGGAAATGAGGTAGGCTTAATGAAATCTGAACATAAGTGGTCAGCTGGACACCTCGGAGATGCATGATAGACACAAATACAAATGGTGAAGTGTCTTGGCTGCCTACTTGTGATCCAGTCACCCAAGACACAACTCTAAACAAGGCCTGTGTCTCTGTCGATGCATGTGAGTCTCTCTGTTTGTGTGTGTGTGTGTGTGTGTGTGTGTGTGTGTGTGTGTAAACCACATCCCACTTCCTTTAGTAAATGCCCTTTGCAGCAGGTTCAGTGTTAATTTTCCTTGCTTAAAAGTTGCACCTATTAGGGGGAAAGAGACTCTATTATATTGTATTAATTATGAAATGGCAGATATTTCATAAATTGTATGTGCAGATGTAATTTTTACTCGGTATAAGTTAGAGGGGATCACAGCTCCTAAAATTTGGAATGATCTGCCCTTTCACATTAGAGAGGCCTCTTCTCTGTCTGTTTTTTTAAATATCTTTTTAAAACTCATCTCTTCTCCTTGCCCTTTAACACTACTTTAGTGTTCTTTGTTAAAATATGTAAACTCTTGTTTGTCTCTGAGCCTCAAGTGGACCATCACCTTGCAAAATGCTGCTGGAGACATGGCTGTCTGTAGAGGTAACAATGTAAGCCTGAAATATTAACGTGTTAATTATTGCCATCTTTAGATGTGCATTCTTTGTCTTCTGTAGGTGAGAAAATTTAAGGTGTTTTGGCCCAGATGGCCTTCCATACGGCTGGGTGAAGCGAAATGGGGCAAATTGGGCAGTTTTCGTAAAATATTCCGTAAAGTATAATGCCGCACATGAGCAGATGTATGAGGTACAAATCGGGCATGAACATTCGCATATTTCACAAAGCAAAGTTATCTGTAAACTTTGGGTCTTACCTTCTGAGGAGTTATGATTAAAATTTAATTTCCAGTTCAACGATAATCAATATGAAAGTTATAAAAAATATACCGACTTTTTATCTTAATGGCTAAAAATATGCTACCTCACAAGATTGCCCCACCTCACCCCTGTCTCTGATGTTTGCTGGACATGATTTCCCAAGTAAGCGTTTTCCAAACAAAGTGATCCCTGATCTCTTTACAAGTGCTTTAAATCCTATGGAGCTTGGCAGGAATTCGCCTTTAGAGAAAGTATGCATTAATTTCTTGACCTTACCTTTACCCCCAAAAGCAAAAGAAATTTACTTTAAAGTATTTAATTAGATACATCCCTCAGGAAAACTTCTTAGACGAAGATTCAGTTTTGATTACAATAACTGTGTATTCTGTGATGAGGACATGGAGACTATGGAGCACTTTGCTGTTTTGGTGTGACATGATCTCTTACAGAATTTTTTTTATTGATAAATGCATTAAGACAACCTTTATTGCTGGTATTGAGATTTATGCAAAAGAAATTACTGAATATTGAAGAAGCTTGGCTGTTTTATTCAGCATTTTTTTTGGTTATTTGTTCTTTTTTCAGTGGTTGTTTACATTGTCAAACGAGCATAAAACCTATATGTAGTGTCTCGTATTGTTGTTCAATTTCTGCTTCATGAATTAAAAAAAAAAAAACACTATCGGTACTTCCAGTGGTAATATGACAAATCTATTCGAGCACCTTAAAAGGAAGCATCCGACACGACAGCGTCATAATGCTCAGGGTCATTGTAACCCTGAATCGGAGAAGCAGGTACGGGAAAATGGATGGAACCCTGTGCGTCCTGGGATAGACTCCAGCCCCCCCATGACTGTGTATCGGATGATGAAGGTTATAGAAGATGGATGATGGACTGTGTGTGGGGAGCAAGGCCTCCATCTACCCTGAAAGACAAGGGACTGTAAACACCTGGGTTAAACTTCTGGGTCCCTGTTTAGTCCTCATGTCATGTGATTCTCTTCCTCATCCTGTGATTTATAATAACTGTATATGTTCAGATTTGCTCTGTCATGCATGGGTGAAATAGCATAGTGTGCACCTAGCATTTAATTCTGCAGTGAGTTGGGTAGTTGAGATTTCTTGTTTTTTGCATGCAGTGTGAGTTAGTAGCAGGACATGACTTTCAGATAGTGTTTCATTGGTCGAACCTTACATCCAGGACAAATAATGTGGATTCTGTCCTGGTCACAGAATACTAGACCAGCTCTTCATTCTCACAAAGATACTGAAGGATTCATGGTGGTTTTTCCCAGCCAGTCTACATGTATTTTACGAACTTGGAAAATGCATACCACCATGTCCCTTGGTGGGCCCTGTGTGGGGCATTTCATGAGCATGGGATGTTGATTGTGAAGTGGTCAGCAAGAGGATCAGCTCCTCCAAGGTTGAGGTCATGGTTCTTAGCTGTAAAGAGGTAGATTGCCCTCTTCACTTTGAGGATGAGCTGCTACAGTATATACACCCATTAAAGCCATAAAGTTGTCTGCCCGCTACTTTAGAATTTCCATTGAATAAGTGTTTGGAAAAAAAAACATTTATGCTAGAATCTTTTTTTTAAAAAGATGATGTGGCTGCTAATCTGTCCTTTCTTTGCAGTGACTTCAGTACTTATCACATCCATGTTCTACCAAAACAGAAGCATGCAGTGGGCTAATCGAATTTAATAAACATAAGGACATGCCAAATTTATACAGTTTACTTTTCGCATCACAATATGCCTCTCATTAATATTTTGGCCATACTACTAATCTAGTTGTAGATTTAAGTCACATCTGAATAGGGCCGAAAACACTGGCATATGTTATCTAAACTGCAGACTTTTTTGTTGTTGTTGTCAGAATACAATCAACTTAAACAAAACTGTCAATTCTATTTTATGCAGGAAAATTAATCCTTTAGATTAATCAACCAATTGGTAAAGTAGTCAACAGATTGATAGAGAAATAGTTGGCAGTGGCAGCCCTACAGGAGATCGATTGGTGGATCAGTACAGTGTCAGTAGTTAATACAGACATTGTACCAGTCGTGGTGAAGAGAGAGTTGACCAGAAAGGCAAAGCTATCTATATATTGGTCAGTACTTCGAGGGACTTAAAGTAGAGCCGCTGCTCCTCTGCGTCAAAAGGAGCCAGTTGAGGTTGTTCGGGCATCTGCCTAGGTTGCCTTCTGGAATTTTCCCTGGGGAGATGTTTTGGGCATGGCCAACAGGAAGGAGACCCTGGGGCAGACCCAGGACACGCTGGAGACATTATCTTTCTTGACTCCTCTGGGAATATCTTGGTATTCCCTGGAGGAAGTGGCTAGGGAGAGGGAGGTCTGGGCCTCCCTGCTCAGACTGCAGCCCCTATGATTGGGCCTGGATGGGTGATAGGGAATGGATACACAATTCTCTGTAAAAGCCTGAACACTGTAGTGCATGAACATATCAGGACGGTGGGTGTTTCTGGGATAATTGAACCAGCATGTCTGGCACCAACAATAGCGCTACATTCAAAATAACCTGAAATACTCAATTTTTATGCTTAGCTAAGCAGGCAATTTATGTTAATGGACAATTGTACCTAATAATCTGGCTACTTATTGTAGTTTCATACCTGATAACCTACATCAGCATTAATTCTAGGTAATTCAACATTTTGTCAAATAGATTTTTGTTGCATGATTTTCTCTAATGAATAACCACAGTTTTTAAGTAGCTTCTGCAACAAATTTCCAGCCATAATCACTAGTTACCTGTGGTAATTGAAGCTCTCATCACGGAACATAATATGCTCTTCAGTACAACAATTAGGTATTTTTTCCAGCTTCTGCCATCTGCATTCCCTGATGCTGAGAAGGTCAATTTATAGCCATTTCCCTTTTTGACACTTTGTTTCTAAGTGTGTTTTTTTTTTTAGTTTCAGCAAGCAGTACACTTTTGCGATTTTGACTTACTTTTCTCTGACGTCATTCGAAAAAGACCCTAAAGCAGATGAAAGTGTGACCGAATGTCACCTCAGTTGTTAAGAAGTGTTAGTCAGTGTGCTACTTCTGCTGTTTTTTCTGTGTGTGAGAGTTTAACCTCATTGCCAGCCTGGATGTCCCATGATGTGATTGCATTTTCTGTTTGTTCTTCAGCAGTGGGGCGCAATGGTAGGTTGCCGGTTTGAATACCATGAATGCCAGGGGTGGTTCTACTCCATTGGACACTTCAGCAAGGCCCTTACCCTGAAATTGCTTTGTCCTGGGTATGATGTTAATCTACATCCAGGTCCATCAACTTGCAGGGAAGATTTGGGGGGTAATCAGCACATGCTCCATACACCCCCCACCTTCTGCCATGTATAGGATGGGCGGCAATATGGAGTCTTCATATAACTGCACATAAGTGTGGCAACATGGCACAAGCTGGGCTGATTCCAGGATTTGATCCCTAGTGGGGAATCAGCCCCCTAAACAAATACAGGGTCCCCTGAGTCCCTCACAAGTACATTTTATGGGGGTTGGGGTGCAAAATGCAGGAGACTCACTAAATGGCCGTGGAAGTTGTATTTTTCAGAGAGACAGTGACAAAGTTTGGGCAGGGGTGCTAAATAGGGTCTAGAATGTAAACATGGTAATATGATAGTCATAAGATTCCCTGCCGAAATAAAGAGGATAAAGTAATTGAGTAGGTATTGAGTGACTTCCATAATAATGAAATGAAAATAATGAAAAGGAGGAGGAATTGGAATGAAGGAATACAGCTCATTTGCATGCTTTTCAGTCCCCAATGTCTGTATATTAATAATTTGTTTGTTCATTACTGTATCCTCATCTGTAATGGAAAATGCTACTAACGATCGGCCACTATCAGAAACGATGCTCACCAAAACAGACCTTTGTTTGCCCCAGTCCACTTGCTAATCCACAATCAAAAGGACATGGAGCTTGTTCATTTCATGTGTTGAATGCCTTCCCGATGTCAAAGAAGACCAGGCTCTTCAGTTACGACAGCCTAGAGCCGAAGAAACACTGGCTTAATTCTGGTGGATGCTGCCGGTGCTTCTGCCCAAGTTACTGGGCCAGCAATGGTAACATGACCAGAAATGCAAAACATTTCACATTAAACAATGAAGCATAAAGTACCATTCATAATGTCAATAACAATCAGTGTAATTTATTTTAAAGTCCAAATTAATAAAGGCAGTAGGGATGTAAACATAAAACTTAAAAGTATAAAGAATTAAACAATAAACTTTAATTACACCTGTTATTGTGTTTTATATGTACTGAATTTATGATACTAGGTATATATTATCTGATGTGAGTTTGTCAGACCAAGACACCTGCAATCATTGCAGAATCCAGATAATTACAGTCATGCTCTTAGGAGCTGAAGTCTGGGAAATCATCACACGTAATCTGGGTGATATCTATGGCCTCAGCCTTCCATCCTCTACCACAGTCATTGTGATTGGTGATAAATTGGCCACAGCTCGAAACCTCCTGCTGGCTCTGATATTTCTTCTACTAAATTATATTGTGTGAACTGGCAGAAGGATAGGTTAATCTGATCAGCTGCATCTCCATGGCAATTAATCACCAGCCCAGGGGTTTGCTAGCTCCTCTGCTAATGAAAGCCAGTTGATCATGATAATTCAAGAGTAAAGGGAAGGTTTTTAGAGGTTTATAAAGCTTGGAATGAGCAAAATTGTTTGAATATTAGATTGAGGATTAAGCTCAAGAACCTTGTGAAACACCTTTTCTGTTCATACCGCATCTCCTTTGATCTAATCGAGTTTATTGAAGAGCGTTACGAAACCTCCTCCTGTCTCTCAGTCTCCTCTGTAAGAACATCCTTATCAAGGGTTAAACTGGGTCAATTTGGAGGAAGAGTAAGAATATGAGGTACATTTCTCTTGCAGAGCAGTGCGTTACAGTGCAAAGCAGTACAGTCAGTGGTGGCTTCGGCATGGAAAGCCTGGTAGGGCACAATATACTCTGTTTGGGCAGCATCTGACTCGTCAGTGAAACTACACACAAACAGAACATTAAATCTGACTTTTTGAATTGTTGTCTTGCTTCATTATTGCCTTGCTGTTGGTAGTGACTAACATAGCTATGACAACTAACAAATGGCAATGCTAAAACCATACATAACGTTTGCTATAAAATAAAAAATAAAATATTTTTTTTTTATTGGCTGCTCTCAACATGGGGCCAATTTGATAATACCCCAGAGCTTATTACTGAAAGTGTATTGAACATGCACACAGTTTTTTCAACTGCTCACTTGGTTAAATGTACAGTATACCAACAGGCCAGCCCCAGGCTCATCAAACAAAGACTGCTAGGTGAAGTATTGACCTCTAAGCAGCAGGAAGATATTTGGAATGTATCAGGCAGTGCTACCCTTGTCATATGTAATAAGCATACAACAACAATAGTGTAACACATAATAATGCATATTGTTATTACACTGAATAACTGACTGTGCACATGTCGTGCACTGCGCCATGTGACATCTGAACTGTCCCCTAATGTTGAGTCACTCCTGAGTGTTGTTTCAATAGTGTTGTTTTATCTAAGATTACTTTAAATGGACCTCCACCCTCTGTACTGAGTTTTTTGTTGGTGTTCCAGTGTTGTTTTCTCTATGAAAATCTTAAAGGTATCTTCACACTCTGTATGGAACAGAGTTTTTTCAGAGCCACCTTGTTGTCCTGTACTTCTGTCTATCTGTTTGAGGAAGGTATCCACCCTGTAATCCACTACAAACAACATACCTAAGCTGTCAGTCACTGACTAATTACTTCAACTTGCAACTTATATGCATTGTTATTTCAGAGAGCTTTACAGAGATGTATGAATGCCTCTATTCTACAACCCCAGTTATATGACCTATTCTCATTACTGTGTGAGCAATGTTATCTTACTCAGCCAACACTGACTTTTAGTAAAAAAATGTCTTTTTACAGATAACATTTAATTATTGCAAAACCATTACTATAACAAACTGCTCATCCTATGGAGCTATGTCATTTACTTCAGAATGACTGCCAGGATCGGTCCCTACCTTATCCTCTCCATTGTTTCCCCGTTTGACCAGCAGGTGCCGCTGGCCATCCCTTCCTTTTTCTGTGTTCTGCTAGGTCTAGCACTGTTCCACAGTACATATTGTTTCCCCCAACACCCTGGGTCGCACTGTGGTTGAATGGGCTGAACACTATGTATCCCTTACTATTTGGATCAATATTATTACCTTATTATTCCAACATTATTTGATGTTTTTGTTACCAGTTGCCAGTTTTTTTATATTTGTGTATTTCTGTGTTAGTTATGGTTTTTGTGAATTTGCTCTTAGTTTTACCCCTGTTGGCATTTATATTTTTTGTAGTTATGTCTTGCTTCACCTTTCTTATTGGTATGTGTCCCTGGTCCTTGGTATAGCCCTAGACCCAAGAATTTGACTGATTGCTACTATCCCACACCTGTTCCTTGTCTAACCCTCATTATTTGTGTGTGTGTGTGTGTGTGTGTGTGTGTGTATGTATATATATATATATATATATATATATATATATATACAAACACAGCTAAAAAAAAAAAAAAGAACACTTTTTATTCAGAGTATAAAAAAAAGTCAGTTAAAT
>JABFEA020000029.1:5166000-5176014 GCA_019775915.2 Cyphomyrus plagiostoma
TAACCCCCTGTCCCCACCCCCCCCTCTTCGCACTGTTGGTCAAACTTTTTTATTGCAATGGTGGGGGCGCCTGCTCCAACCTAACCCCCAACCGAACCCCAACCCCCCCCCCCCCCCCCCCAAAGCGACATGCCTGGCCCCATTGGTAACAGCTCACATTGAATGAAAGATGTGTTCCTTTGCCTCAAGGTGTCCCACACAGATGCTCACACCCGGCCTGTGTTTGGGTAAAACATTGCTAAACAGGGGTATTATACAGTAGTAAACTCGTCGTCGAACTATTGGCAAGTCAAACATACTGTAGCTTCCTCCTGTTCAGCTCCTCACCCATATGTTCCTGCTCATATTAGCTGTTTCATTTCTAGAAAGAAAGGCTTGGATATCAGTTAAGAACTTTCACTTTGTCATTTATTTCTTCTAAAATGTGTTATATCAGAATGAAGTAAGTTTAAAACAGGTATTTTAAAATGACATTCACATATTGTATGAATGGAGATTTATGACCAGTGAGGGTCTGTTGGGATCACATAAGCAGAGACATGTAAATAGAGACATACAAATAACACCCTCTAGAAGCCCTGAGCATTTTTTTTAGAGAAACATGAGTAATCTGAATTTGTTATAGATCAACAAGGAATAGTTATGATGGAGTGGAGATCACATAATTGTTTGTTCCTTCTCCCTGGATGCTTTGGCTATTATTTCAAAACAAGTGGTGTGTGTGTGTGTGTGTGTGTGGGGGGGGGGGGGGTGTTCACCAGTGACACAAATTCACTGAAGACACAGTGGGTAGCTGTAAGAGCCGTTATCTAAATCAGTGACACCATGCCACAAAATATAGCCATGCTTGGCAGATTTCAAATCCTTCATAAGCAGTTATGAAAAGCTGTTTTCTAAAAGGACAGATGTTCAGCCAAGTAACACATCTGTCCTGTGAGACATTCATATTTGGGAATTTGACACAGCCTTGTGAAAATCACCAATAATAATCTTATGTTTCTGTACAAAGAACCCCATTCCTAGCTTACCCTGGGCTACTGGAGAGCAACTTTTCTGATTAAAGCTGTTGGTATTTATACAAATTTTAAATCCAGTCATTGTGTGCACATTCTTCAAGTTAATTATTGTAAGATTTTATTTATTTGGGAAATAAAACCCAGCTTACTCTAACCATATAATCAAAACCAAATCTATTTCTGAGAAGTCTATTGCATCATGTGTGTATTTCCCAATAAATGCCATTAATAGCGTTTAGTCACTAATCTGCTGTTGGTTCATTGTGTGTTCATATCAAATGCCTTGTGGAGGAAGCGGGAGAAATGGACATACTAGTATAAATAAGCTTTCAGATATCATTCTTATTGTCACTGCTGTTTTGGTTGGAATATTTGTTGATTGAAGCTTGTTTAGTCTTTTTGGGGAATTTGATTGAATGGAAAACCATATTGGCAGTTTTAAGTTAAAAGCAATTACTTTATTCGGACAGCAAAGTACGACAGTTATGATGACAAATGCTTTTGAATGATTGAAGGTTTGAAATAAAAATGAAATTTTCCCCCAACAACATTTAAAAAAACCATGTGCATAACAGTGGCAGATCTAGAAAATTTTGCATGGGGTGGCAAGAGGTGTTGACAGGGTGGCATGGAGGCTGGTATGTGGGAGTTTTCATATAGAAATGCAATTGCACTTCTACAGGCAAATACACTCAACAAAAGATCCACAGATACATTTCTACAATATTTATTTTGAAACAATGTTACAGCTTTTCTTGTTTGCTTCAGATTTCTCTCCATGTCCTGTTGTCTCAGTGATTTGAGCAGCTTATGGACACGGGGGTGATTGTGTTTTTATGATTACAGTTCTAGCAATTGAAAAGTCTTGCCCCCCTGTACATCCATCCCTGGTGCATAGGGTAAATAATAATATCATCTGGTTAATTTCACATCTCTAGGTGGTTTAGTGGAATGTTAATGTTTATAATTATTATGAATGTGTGACAGGCATGAAGAAAGCCAAGG
The DNA here is from genome assembly GCA_019775915.2 of Cyphomyrus plagiostoma. Taxonomy (NCBI): domain Eukaryota; kingdom Metazoa; phylum Chordata; class Actinopteri; order Osteoglossiformes; family Mormyridae; genus Cyphomyrus; species Cyphomyrus plagiostoma. The sequence continues at coordinate 5,168,022 of JABFEA020000029.1, forward strand.
AAACTGTAGCACTCAAAAGTTTTCCATGCCTCCCTGAAGTGAATTGGGAATTCCCCTTCCCTCTTCACCTAACACAACCTCTTTCATCCTTTAGCAAACAAAAAGAGATGGAATAAATGTGATATGAATGCCGGCATTTTCCATGAAGTGCAAATGAAACAAACAGGACGCCAGCTGCATATGTCACGGTCTCTCTCCTATGCACTGTAAACAAGATTTATTGTTAATTGAGCTTGTTTCATCTTGGCAACGGCTTTGGTTGAGTGAATGATACTTTCTTCCATGGTGGCCATTGTCCATGTAATTGGTTTTGATTTTCCTCTGAATTCTAACTGTACTTTTTCCCTCCCTTGTTTTTATTAAACATAAAGCATCTATTAAAAATAGTTCAGTTTAGTCACAGATATTATCCCTTTGAGTCATTGAAGTCATTAATGGTTGACACATTGTGTGCAGTTGCCAAATTGGTCAACCCATGCATTATTTACTTGCTATTTGAGAGAAAAAAACAAATAACACTGGAGTCAAACATTTTGTGGAGGCATCACTGGTAGTATATAATAGTTATACAAAGCAATACAATTTCATACAATCTCCAGAACACATTTATAATCCATATGATCTTTATTCTGTTATAGCATCAATGATTAACACTACAAAGTGAAAACTAGAATGGGAGCCATTCACCTGCCAAAGTGTAGCGCCAGCTACACAAACAGGTAGTTTTATTTTGCAGGAAATTCATGGGAGATGAATAGAATGAAATTAAATATTGGAGTTATAATTTTGAACTTTTCCTTAGCAATATATAGTTGACCATTGAACTGGATCGGGCTGAGCCTAGTCTGCTGAAACGTTTATTTTTGTATTATTCCTTACTGTCATAGTTGCTGTGTCAGTAATGGTGCATATTTATCCATCACCATTCCATGACAGAGTACCTGGTGCAGGGTCACAGTGAACCTTTTTAAGTCAATCATGAGCCAAACGTGGATACACAAAAATACCTACTTTTCCTTTAAATACATGTCTTAGGAACTATTACAGACCAAATACATTCAAATTCTATACGCCAGTCAGACCAGAGTTTGAAGAAGCTTGTTAAAATGTATAATACAGAAAGGAACTGTGGATTGAATTGAATTTATTAACATCCAAACAGAAAATGTTCTTGAAGTACTAAGATGAATGTAAGCCAGGCAAAGAAAAAAGACAAATACCCCTGAACTTGCATAATTTAAATAACTGCTCTATCAAAGCTCTCATACTCTCCTGTAAGATCTTTGTACTCTGATACTGTACAATTTCTGTGGAGCCAGTGAAAGATATTTGATAATAATTTACATGGGAACTGTAGTCATACAAAAACATTTGTTATAATTATCACAACTCTGACCCATTGGAAATTAACTATTAATCTTATTTAAAGAGAGCAGTGACTATAACTCACTATTACTCGGTAATGACACACTGCTAAGTCATCATCATTGCTCTTAGAGTGTTAATTGATTCAGCCTTTGCTTTGTGGGCCTGATTTAGTAGTTAGGATTTCTCTTGCATTTTTGTCAGTTGCCAGCAGGGATGCTTACCTGGGCTGAAGCACCAGGGCCTCCACTAAACAGGGGCCTCAACTAACCTTATTTAACAACTACACAATCGCAGAAAATAGCCCAGGCTACTGTCCTTGTTAAAGTACCTCAACATAATCGTCGGTTTGATGGTTTTGGTACCAGTATTTTGCTACGGGGTCCATGGTTCTCGTAAACAGGCATCTTGGCTTCTGCTCCTGATTAACTTGTGTTTTGTTCCTGGGTTAATGATTTGCCAGAGTTGCACAGCTAGTGTACTGGGTACTGTTGTCCCGTTTTTAGGTTTTCTGTGACTGTGCTGGCATATCAGCTGGCATATCAGCCTCACTTCCTGTTTCCTGCTTCCTCTTCTTCATGTTCCCTCCCTCTGCCCTGACTCACCCACCCATTCCCATTGGTTACCCGCTTCCTTGCATGTGGATAAAAGGCCCACTTTGAGGTGCTGATTCACATTGTGTATGTAAAAGCCAATAAATATGTTTTTGCTTGAATGCTCCTAGTCGTCACAATAAACTACCACCATGGCATACTTGGTTAAGGTAATTAGGTACTCATCCAACCCCATGTTAGCTAACTCTGATTGTGGAGTGCTGGTAGTTGAACATTACAAGTATATGAAAGGCTGTGGCATCTTGCTGTGAGAGCAGAGCACAATGTACAACAGAACTGTATATGTACATTGAAACTTTGGTGCTTTTATATTCTACCTGTACCCTGTAGAAATGGGGCTGTCGCTGATGCTTCATTAATAATGACAGTCCGATATCTTCAGCCAAAAGAGAATTTAACAGGCAAGAGATTCAGCTAAGTCAATTCAAGTCAACCTTTATTATCATCTCAGCCACTTACAAATATGCAGTGAAACAAAACAAGGGCACTTCAGTCGTGCTAGAGGCCTGCCGGAGGATCCCTCCGTCCCAGGAGCTGGATGGAGATTGACACTGAGAATATTTCATCTTAGCGATTTAAAATGCCTGCAGATGTAGTCAACAGGTAGTTGGTATAAAAAGTCTGCTTTGAGTTTTAGACAGATCCCTTCTATACCAGTATAACTTCTTCAGCAACCCGTTTGCCCCCAAAAAAACCTGCTGCTGATTCAAGATAAAAAGTAATGTTTTTTAGTTTTGTGCTTGTGCTGAATGGCCAATAAAACATTTATTAGGAATTGGGATTTTCGAAAGCAACACTTACACCTAAAACAGAAAATGGCTTAGAAGAGTAAGCCCAGAAATGAACTCTGAACTGAAGTCTAAACAAAAACAGAAACTTTCACTGTTAGTGTTTTCCTGTCTCTGTAAGTTGTTTAGGTTGAGTTGTGGCAGTCCAAATCTCCTGGCTGTATACTTTATGGACTGTGGGAAAACAATGGAGTCCCCAGAGGAAACCCATACAAACTCACACAGAACAATACAAACTCCACAAATTCAGGGCCCATGTTGGGAGGTGAACTGATCTCCACAGAGGTGTGAGGCTACAGTGTTACCAGCTGAGCCAGAATGCCATCCTGTTCATTCAGCACAGGATGTGGAGGGCCAAGAGCTGGCCCCTGGCAGCAAATGGCTGGTAGATATTTTATGATGTTACTCTTCTTTTTCTGAAATGAACTGGTATCCCCTGACTTGTGCCCTGTGCTGTTTAAGGGGGTGGTAGATGGATGGGTGTATTATAATTATTCCCAGGTTTTCAGCATTGATGGCCATTTTTTGCCAGTTTAAAAATAGCCAGATCCAGGGCCTGTATCACAAAGCCAGATAACTTGTAGGATGTAGGGGACCCCTGGTTAAATGAACTTTTTCTTCATTCACTTACATTTAGCCCAGACTACCTTAAACCTGACAAGTTATCCGCCTAAACAAGAAATCCGGCTTTATAATACAGGCCCCTGTTCCTGTGCTATGATACTATGAACATCCCTCAGTCTGTGTCCTTTATCCAGATAAAAGGAAAAACTGTAAAAATACGAGCTGGGACGTCATATACAGCACAGTCCGACCTGACAGAGGATGGGAAATGGTAACACTTCAATGCCAGACTCAACAGGATTATAGAAAGTATTGAATTAAAATAAAAACAAGAGAAGGCATGCAATAAGGCATACCCAACTGAAGGACATATTAGTTAACAGAACAATAAAACTTATTTTATATGAAATGATTGATTAAATGAGTTTTTCTGTGCATAAAGACTGACACTCTAGATCATTGTATATGAATTTTATCCAAAAATATTTCAACTGGGATCTGTGTGTACAAAACAGAAAAGTCAAATGAGTAGACAGGTAATCAGCCCTGGTGTTAAATAGGGACAGCAGCAAGTAGTTCTGAGGTTTCTAGAATGATCAACCATCGTTTTTAAAGTATTATGTATCACCTGATACTTAAAGACCAATCGAAGACTAAATCAGATGATGGAAGAAATTGTTTACAGTAAATGCATTGCAGCTTATTAGGGGAAATCTTGTGAATTTATTATTTAGGAAATCTCATTTAATCAGAATGTTCTTGTAACAGATTTGTAGCATTAGGAAAGGGAATCTGTAAAATGTATAATTACCAATAATTTACGGGCTGAATGTCATTCAGGGCTCTCCTTTGAGTATTATATAGTATATCATTTCTCATTTTAATATTTCTCTTCAGGCACATCCTTAAGATGACATGTACGCCATTGTACTTCATAGGTTTTCTAATCCGTTTCACAGTAAGCAATTAAAAATCCACAATAAAAAACATTTTCGTACAGGTTCCACTTATCGTTAATCTCCATTCTGTAAAGGGTTGACTTTGACTTACCTGTTCTGCAGTTGTTATTATGTTTTATTTCAGGAGCTGCATTTTAATAAAACTATAAAAAGCCAAGAATTAAAATACAGAAAAAAAAATAGTCTGAAAAGCTGAACGGGCTTAGATCAGGAATATTGGATTCAGGGGGTAGTTTCTCAATAGCAGCGAAGTATCCTTTGTTAGATATGAGAAGTTTCAGTGGTAATGGCTGTGGTTCCTTGTGGGGAGGTAACCATGGGGATGGAGGAGGAAGGCTTGATGTGCCAACAGACATATACAGCTGAGCTCAGGTTCAGGCATGGCCAGGAGCACATCCAAATAAAAGGTCGCCATTTAAATTTACATCAGCAAATACTTAAGAGCCAATGACTGGATCATTATTACAGCTCAGCAACTTTATGCAGCAATAAAGTGAAGTCAGCAGAGTACCTGAATCTACTGAATGGCCAGGTTACACCTCCATAGATAATAAATGGATTTTTTTTCTTCCCTGTTGGCATGGGCATATTTCAGGATAGGAATGCCAAGATTCAATGGGTTTGAATTGTCAAAGAGTGGTTCAGGGAGGATGAGGAATCATTTTCACGCATGACTTGGTCACCACAGAGTTATGACCTTAACCTCATTGAAGGTCTTTGGGATGTGCTGAAGGAGGCTTTATGGAGGTTCAACTCACTTGTCAATACAGGATCTAGGTGAGAAATGAATGCAAATATGGATGAAAATAAAAGGGTGAGATGTTGCATTAGCCTCTGGAAACAATGCCATGACAAATGTGCGGCATAATCAAAGCTAAAGGCGTCCAACGAAAAATTCAAATGGCAACCTTTTTTTTGGACCGGCAGTGTAATATACAGCACCTTCCACAATTATTGGCACCCCTTGTAAAGATTTGTAAAAAGAATTTTGAATTTTTTATAAATCCACACAAAAAATTGATAAAAATGTAACCTTTTATTAATATAATTTTTTTCTAAGAAAAATAAAAAATCCTTCATCAAGAAATAATTATCTTTAACAAAAACACATGTGCCACAATTATTGGCACCCCTGCTTTTAATACTTCGTACAACCTCCCTTTGCTAGTATAAAAACACTGAGTCTTCTCCTGTAACATTTTATAAGGTTACCAAGCAAGGCATCTGAGGTGGATTATTTCTAACCCTTTTTTACAAATCTTTACAAGGGGTGCCAATAATTGTGGAGGGCTCTGTATTTTACAAACTCCCTGACATTTGAATAAACATAAGTAAATTCCACCAAAAGAATTTCTCCTCTACTGAATATGCTGAAGAAATAAAGTCACCGAAAAGTAGGCTTATCCTGTTTACTTGTTATGATTTTCTTAGATAGATTGTATTGTTCATACGTAATGGTGCATTAGCATAACTGCTGACTCAGTCTGTGGCCTCTTTGTTGACCTCTCTGAGAACGTGTCATTGCTGTCACTTGGTAGAGGGGTCATATTGTTTTTCATGACATTTTACTGATTGGTACCTGAATTATTACAGCAGATATGACCTGCAGGCTCTGCGCTAGGATAATATAATTCATTCACTCATATTTAATAACTTTTCTTCTTAACCACAGCTACAGTACACCATAGACAGACACAAGCTAACGCTTAAATGCAAATGAGTTAGCCAAGAATGGAGCGTAAAGAACATTCACATAAACAGAGAAAAATTAAACACAGCTACTGGCATTTATTTAATTTCCAAGAGTAAATAAACTTTAGGACAACCACTGGGTACTTCACAAAACAAGAATACACAGTTAAACATGTTCACTGACAAGTATTTGACAAGATTCTGGTCTCTAACAGTAACCAAATACCAAGTGTGAATGCTGTATGATTTACACAATGGTGGGTTCTTCCATCAGTTTCCGTCACCAATAATGGCAGCAAATAACAGCTAACAAGTATCTTCAGCCTTTTCTTAGATGCAATACATCAGGATTTAGAAGTATCCAATCCCCAAAACTGAGAAAGAGGACTTCAGATATTCTCTAGGAAGTATAATTCAAGAGAACAACTGGTATACAGACCTCTGAACCACCATAGTTATATTACAAATTTATAAGGTAAATATATGTGGTACAGTATGGGGGTGGTACAGTAGTTACACTATTGCCTCATACTGGTAGGACCGAGGTTCAAATCTCTGCCAGGGCATCATGTGTGTGGAGCTTGCATGTTCTTCCTGTTTCCTCTAGGTACTCCAGTTTCCCCCTATGGTCCAAAAATATGCAGAGGTTGATTGGAGTTTCCAAATTGCCCATCGGTGTGTGAGTGAATGGTGTGTGACGTTGCTTTCACATATTTCACAGTTTATCATAAAGGAGTACATTGCTGGATAATAACAAATGCTTTATGTATGAAAATGAATATGTGTTGTGATGGCTCAGCTGATTTACTATGGCTTGTTTTTCCCATAGGGTGGAGTCGGTATACAGCTGTGGGTGTTTCCCATTGATTACATGATTAATTATCTCCTGGTTAAATAAGCTGAAGGGAGAGAGAGTGGTACAGGGTGTTTACCCAAGACCTGTACCTGTTTTCTTTTCCCCCTTCCTCCAGAAGTCCTCTTTGACTTGATTTGGATTTGGTTGGCGTTTGTACTTGGAGAAGTGCTTCTTTTGGAAGTAGTTAAATAAATGATTGCCAAAGCCTGTTGGTGTATGGTTTCCCCTTTATGTTGCCCTACCCGGAGCCAGGAAGGCATAACATTTGGGGGCTCGTGCGGGATGCCGGATTGGGTTATGTTGGTTGGAAGTTGTTTGGGGGAAACCTAGGTTTGGTTGTTGGGTGCGGTGTTCTGGAGGTGAGTTGGCTTGGCTGATGTAAGAGGAGATTGTGTTCAATGGCAGAGTAGTGCCATTGGGGAACTTTGTGCTGTAACCACTGGAGTGCTGTGAGTCCCTGCTGCAGGAAGTGGTAGTTTTGTTGTTAAGGCAGGAAATTGTTAAGTTTTGTGTGTCGGACGCGGCTAGACTGCAATATTTGCAGTTGAGCTGCATGTGGGTGCAGCCTGTCTAAATACAGACAAGCACTAGTGACTGCTAGGTCTGTGTATCTCTCCAGATTAATAGACGGGAACAAAACCAATACAAAATTCCTATTTGAATCCGTGGCTAGGTTAAAACAAAATTCTCCATTAAACTTGTAAGTCCCACAAGCTCTTAAAACTGATGACTTTATTACATTTTAGTGGTAAAATAACTAAGATTAGACAGACCATCCAGTGCACGTCCTTAGCTACCTACGGCTGCCAGCCTCCTGCTAGTCTTATGCCTATCAATAATGAGACCTTTTGAATCTTTCATTCCTATAAAACACCCCTCCTAGAGCCGACACCTTACCGTGGTGGAGGGGTTTGCGTGTTCCAATGATCCCAGGAGCTAAGTTGCCCGGGGCTTCATGCCCCTGGTAGGGTCACCCAAGGCAAACAGGTCCAGGGTGAGGAACCAGACGAAGTGCGGCTCATTAAGACTTGCTATGAAGGATAACATTACGGAACCACAGTTTTCCTTGCCCGGACGAGGGTCACCGGGGCCCCCCCCTGGAGCCAGGCCTGGGGGTGGGGCTCGATGGCGAGCGCCTGGTGGCCAGGCCTATAC
>JABFEA020000029.1:5184142-5209247 GCA_019775915.2 Cyphomyrus plagiostoma
ACAGGGCCGAGGTCAGAGGGCAGGAGGGCGTGGTCAGGTCAGAGGTCAGAGGGCAGGAGGGCGTGGTCGAGAGGCGGGCTGAAGTGGAACTCTTGGGGCAGATGGGAAATGATGTCCTGTACATATCTACACACTATTTGCACATAACACATTATTTAACTTGCTTGTGCCCAGTTTATACCAATGCCATGCATTCCTTGTATCTCCAGGTTTCCTTTAGTCCCTAGTGTTTAAATGTTTGTTAATGACCTACATCTGTCCCTCGTCTGGACCACGCTACCGGTGTAGATACTGTAAGTCCTTGTCTATCATTAGTTCCTTTATCGGCTCTTGAACACACTCTTTTCTGTGTGCTCTTCCCTGCTAAGTCCCTTGTTATGAGCCCGCCTGTTTGTTTAGTGTTTCCCTGTATATTGTGTAGGTCTTGTATTGCCTACCTGCCTTTGTTTAGAACCCTCATGGTCTCATTATTTTCTGAGTGTATGAGTTGTGTTTTGAGAATAAATTTCCCTTTGTTTGTTTTTAGGCTGCATAGTGGATCATTGTCAATCATGCTCCGTCATGACACAATACCAAAAACTGAACAATGAAAGACTGAAATAAGCTACACAAGTAGTAGACACTTGTAATTCTTAGGCATGTTTTCCTAGATGTTATTTATGTTTGTGCTCTTTATTTTATATTCTGTTTCTGTTCATTTTAAAAAATTACTTAAATTAATGGTGTAAAATCCTTTAACCACCATGAATCAGTTCTACCAATGGCCATACCTCTATATATTTACAAAACATCATTATTGATGCAATCATATTACGTCAGAGCTTTCAAGTATGCCAGTTCATTGTCTATCAACAGGATCATTAATATAATGTTAGCATTTGTCCAAAAGCAAGGAAATATCTTTGCGTCTTAAAAATCGCAAAGAATGATCTCTCTAAATTTTAGAAGTACACTTGAAAGAAGACTTACACTTACAAAAAAAAGGAAGTGAATGCCCTAAACAAAAAGGGCAGAATTTAAATAAAGGTTAATGATCAAATACCTCAGATGCATGGTCACGCACCTCCAGTGCATTGTTGATTTGCCAAAGGGAACCTCAGCATGTGTGTCAGTGGTTGCTATTAAACTCAACTGGTATACTTGAAAGCTAAATATTATACATTTCTGACAATATATATTACATGATCAATATGTAGTGTGTAGAGGTGACACAGTGGCCTCACACCTCCAGGCCTGTGGTTTGAGTCCCATTGCTGGCTCCCAGTGTGTGTATACTCATGTTCTCCCCATGTCTACGTGGGTGTCCTCTCACAGTCCAAATGAGGAGGTGTCTCTTAAGTTGGGTTTCCCAACCCGGACCCCAGCCAGTCCACATTACTGCTTCCTCCCAGCTCCCTGCCAGACTGCCTGCGGGTTCCTGAGGAGCAGGTTAGGGAACACTGCTTTAAAGTGTTCACAAAATGTTAGTCTTGGCATCCCACCCAGGGTGTTTCACTCCATAATATCCTTTGCTTATGGAAAATGAATTTATTAAATGAAGGATGTTGTCAAGTACAAACCGGACTGATGAAAGTGAAAAGTATGTAATTTCCCCTACAAAGAAATAGGTCTTCAATTCATAATCTTAATGAGTCTTATAAGGAGGACCTGACTCAATATTTTACTCATTGTCTCAAAGGCAAAATCAATTATTTGTCAGCAAACATTTAAAAGTAAACTAAAAACTGAAAAATGCCATGACTCTTAACAAGCCAAGGTTATAGAAGATGGATGGATGGATGGATCTTCAGACTGACAGTCTTTCTAATGATAGTGAAACTGAGGGGGGCAGAGGTTTATCACAAGCGGAGACCAACTGTAAGATAACTGTGTCCTCTGTAAGGCTGTTTTTTCCATCTGTGTCCGTTTCTCTCTCACCTGGAGCTTCCAGAGCACAGGGGTGAAATACATAAACAAGCAGTATTTCTCAGTTTTTGCAATAAAAATACAGAGAGGAAGAATATGTGTCTATCACTTGTAATTCAGGCAAATCTGATCATTTTGAGAGGGGCTCAATACTTTTGCAAGGCGCTGTACAGTGCAAGTCAAAAGCATTGACACGTCAACTGAAAATCATTTGTTTTACAAGAAGATAATGACCCGAAGCAAAACTCAAGATTAAATGAGTGCAGTAACAGTTGACCTGGCCCCACAAGCCCCTGACCTGACCTCTGCAGAGCTGCCTTGGGATGAGCTGGATTGAAGAGTAAAAGCAAGGTAGCTAACTTGTGCCCAGAGCTTGTGGAAACTCCTTCAGGACTGTTGGAGAAGCATTCCAGGGGGCTACATCTGGATGCTGGTTTAATAAATGCCAAGAGTGTGAAATACTGTTATCAAATCAAAGGGGGGCTGTTTTGAAAGGTCTACAATTTAATAAAATCTGAGATGTTGAAGATGTCTTTTACTATAAGGTGAATAACATGTATTAAATGCAAGTGTGTCCAGGCTTTTGACTGGTTCTGTATGTCTGATCAACGTGATGAAATACAGGCAGTTCTAATGAGCAGGGACTCCTTAGGGGAGTGTTGGCTGTAACCAGTCTGAGGTGAAATCATTCATAAGTCAGAAGTAAATCGAATAACTAATTTAAATGGGGCCAACTATTTGTCTGGGTAATCATTAAATTTTGTCTTCAAGATTATTCATTTTTTAATTCTCCACAGCAGGGTTGAGATACCTATATTTATACTACAATAGCTAATTGTGCATCATGTGTATTCCTCTCTAGAAGCTCAGAACAAATGCCAAGGTCGCCGTTTTGTATCTTGATCTCACTTTCATTAGCTTCTACTGTGGAACAAAAACAAAATGTAGAGGTAACTAATAATAAGCATTAACTAAAAATGGTTGTAGTTTTAGATGCAGTATCCAAAATAATTAAGTTACTAACTCAGGTGTATGAGGAAATATATAGACCTTAATCATAATGTAGCAAGTCATTCCAGACAGTATACAGCGTTTTCAATTAGATTACTGGCTTGAAAGATATGCACTTGTCATTCGTATCGCAGAGATATTCACAGATAGACTGCGTCTCCTCCAGGTCTCTCATACATCTTTCCATTAGGACTAGCTATTCCGCTCTAGCTTGGCGTCACCTGAATAACCATCACATATTTAGACATATATCACTCTTCACTCCACAGTCTGACAGTGGTAAACCATCCCTATGAATCATCACACATCTTATTCTGTGTGAATATTTGGACAACATAGACTAATGATCCCTTACTGGCTATGCAACAATTCTTATTATTTCCAAGAAAGCTTTCCTTTTTTATCTAGCCAGTGTGAAAACCAAATCTGGAACATTTTCAGTAATTGTTCTACATTAGAACTGAAATCAGCCTGAATGACTCACTTTCAGGGGAATGCATTCACCTGTTAGTTACTCATAATTAGCAGTCACACACATATACATGACCATCCAAGACACATGATTATAATTATTAAAATTGTAAGAACAAAACAATGACTTAATGAATTTGCTTTTAATCCATATGTGGTCAAAATACACAAGAAAACAAATTGCTTCTCCTGGAATAAATTATAATGAACGCTTGGCACGTTATGTAATGAAATAATGAGGGGAATCGAATACAGATGCCGGTTTACTTGATGATTCAGAATCAATCAGTTAGTCAAAACTCAGGCAGAATTTCATAGGGTAGGCAGGCCAAACACAGAGGATAGAAAAACAAACCCAAGACCTGATACAAAATGGAACAAATAATTTAAAACATAATGAATCAGGCAAGAGTTATAAACAAGGACAAAATAGCTAGACCAGTCCATGAGCTGATTTGGTATCAAACAGGGAAGAGCCTTGGCAGACTGGGCATGGTGGTGCGAAGACTATTCTGGAAGCAGGAGTGACACTGGTAAATGATTCAGTCTTTTGGAGGATTAAAAAAAAGGACAGAGATAAGGTTCTCAAAAGAAATGGGAACTGTGCACAAAGCACAATGGACATTTCCATTCTTCGACATTGTGCTTTAATGGGCTTTATAAACCATATGTATGACCAAGAATACTTCTGTAAGGCATATAAAAAATGTTGGTATGTTTCAGGTCTGTGCATTCTTTAAGATGTTAACTATGTTTATATTTTTTAATCAGATGACATCAAATGGAAACTGGAAAAGTCATAAGTCCTGCCTGCACCCTAATCTCTGGTGCCTCCTTATCCATCAAAATATTCAATCTTCTCCTAACCATCTATCCTGGCCAGGGTCACAGGCATGGTGCGGTATGTACAATGCAAATTTGCCCAATCACAGTTCATATGCCAGGCGGCCCTAACTGTAGTATAACATCAGCTGGAAGAGCGTGCAACCCTGGGCCCTGTACTGTAGCCCCTCTCCCCACTTGACTACTTTATTTATCTTTTGTTTTCTAGTAACAAAACACATTCATGAAATGTGCACTACAAACCATTTATATAACAATTAGATAATTGGTGAGTTTTACCTCTGGCACCCCATACTTTCATTAGCATATTATTGATGTTCCGTTGTTTTTAATTCCCTCTCTTTTCTTTTTCGGCTTCAAAAAATACCTCAAATAGCCCATTTACAGGCCCCCAGACAAGTTATTCTGACCCTACATCAGCTTGTGTCCAGCATTTTCATAAACCGCAAGTGAAACACATCTGCGAAGAAAGACACTTTCAGAGCCCGATGTGGATGAATCAGCCGCCAAGCACTCATTGGCTAGTGCCACCCTAAGGCTTGGCACTCAGGCTCATCCTTATGGGTCCCTGCACAACCACAAACACTCATTAGCTAGTACCACCCCATGGCCTGGCTCTCAGGTGCAGCCTTATTGGTCCCTGCTCAGCCACCAAGCACTGATTGGCTAATACCACCCCATGGCCTGGCTCTCAGGCGCAGCCTTATTGGTTCCTGCTCAGCCACCAAGCACCCATTGGCTAATACCACCCCATGGCCTGGCTCTCAGACATTTTTTTTTCCACCTCAGTGATAAACTTTCTTAATACTCCGACTTCTCTCAAAATAAAAATGCACATTAATAAAATAAAATTAAAATTAAATTGATATATTATTCACCTTCATTTTATACTGAAGTTATTTTATATATTTTTTAAAGGCCCGAGTCCCAAGTGCCACGCTGCCTTGGAAATCCCTTGAGAACAGTGAAGTAGTGATTCAGTATAGCTATGTTAATCACAAAAGTGCTTTTCTCACACGAAAACACACACTGCTATACAGCAAGCTCTAAACAGCTCAGTTGAACAGAGGTGTACCAGATCTGTTAGCTACTGTGGAGCCTTTGCCAGGAAAGACTCTGAACTTAAGCACCAATATCTTGAACTTGATTTTGAGCTGAACAGGAAGCAAATTAAGAGAATGTAAAATAGGAGTAATATGAGATATCCTCTTAGTTCTAGTTAAAAGCCTAGCAACTGCATTCTGAACAGTCTGAAGATATGAGAGAGCTGACTTGTTAAGACAAGTAAAAAGAGAATCGCAGCAATCTAACCATGAAGAAATAAAAGCATGAATCAACATTTCCAACTCCTCTGAAGAGAACACAAAACTCAAACTACTGTACACAAAGTTGTTAACTGAAAAAAGCAAGTGTGGGACCTAATAGGAGAATCAAATCTAAAATGACTGATTAAAAATGGCACCCAAGTTTCGAAGAGAAAATTTGGGTGAATGTGTGATGGATGCAATGAAACAATGTATATCTGAAGGAGCAAAATGAAAACCTCAGTTGTTGAGTGTGCATGCTGTTGTGTGTGATGGACTGGCTCGGTGTCCAGCCTGTACTTCTTCCCTGTTTGTATGGGATACATCACTCCTCTGTCCCTGACAGGATAAGGATAAGGGCAGGATGATGACTCTCTATGTCTGCCCCCCCCCCCATTTCCCGTGTTTTTTTTCTTGTTAACTGAATACTGAATCTCAGTGGCACAAAGCACAGCGATCCTGGGGTTGAACTCTCCCCAGTACTAATGATCTCGGACCCCCTCCGCGTTCAGCGGGGCATAATGACAGACAGCCTTCGATCGTGCCGCCTCCGTCGATGAATCTCAGCACCCCCCAGAGGCTCGACTGTGCTGGTGAAGGTAGCGAGCCTCAATCCTACCAGGCCATTAGCAAGACAATGGCGGCTGGGTTGGGTTGGGGGAGGGACACATGAGCCAACATCTATATAAGCATTGGGATGGGCAGTATTACACCCAGCGATTAATGGTTAAATGCTTGACTATACTCAACTGGACAGACATGAAGGCCCCCCAGCAATCATGGCCTTCAGTGAATCGCAGCTGTTGAAAGCAGACCTTCTCTTCTGCTTGTGTGCCGTTACGGCCAGGTTTGTCATTTCTGTTCTGTAAAACGTGACATTCACGTTCAATAAGGATGATATTGTTCCTTCAATGGAACTGTGAAGGCTTTATGTTGACGTCATACTCACCACGGGTCACGTTTCCACTTGTATGTCACTTGAAAATGGAACTTGGCCATTATACATTATGACGGCATGCTGTAAGTTACCGCATTTGATGGCTCATTTACTGAGCGTGCTTTGCAGGTTTTTAGCATTCGATGATGGGAACATCATTTATATGCAGGGATGCACGTAACTGATATGCAAGGAAATGATATGCATTCACCATATAAAGAGATACATGTGGCCATTTATTGACATAGCAGAATAAACGCACATAAAATAAATATGCATTTCCACTGCCGTGACAGGAAATCACTGCAAATGGGTACTTGCGTACCAGTTATGTGCAGCCCTGTTTATATGAGAAGAAGCTTTATTATGCTAAAGTTTAGCTAGATTTTTACTGCAGAGAAGTATGGTAGTGCAGTTTGCATCTCGGTAGAATCACACTTCCACGATTGTGGGTTTGTTGTTGTTCTTCATGTTAAGGTTGATTTATACTTCTGTACTGGAATCTACCTCCCTCCTGCAGTCCAAATACACACACTCAGCTGAGCTGTATGGTGGTCTTGTAGGGAAAAACACAACACAATAAGAAATTGTTGACAATCCATCCATCCATCCATCACTTACCTGGGTTTGGGACAAGGAGACTGTAGAGGTGCCCAGACCTCCGTCTCCCCAGCCTCCTGGGAGGTACAGTACATGGCTCATTCAGGCTCAATGTCTCCAGCCTCCTTCAGGATCCAAGCCAAGTTCTGCCAGAAGTTCGAGTTAAAGATCTCTCAAACAGGGCCCTCTGCCAGACACTCCCAGCATACCCTCACTATGCATTTGGGTCTCTCAAGTCTATCCGGCATCTTCCCCCACCATCTGATCCAACTCACCGCCAGCTGGCTATCAACTGACAGCACGGGTCCTCTGTTCACCGGAGTGTCCAGGTCCAATGACAAGGTTACAGTATCAGTCACAGAGCTGCGGCTTAGGATGCTCTTTTGCCAGGTGCAATAACAGAGCAGCACTCGGATTCAGATCAGGGAGACTGTTTCTCCCAAACACACCCTAACATGTGTCACTGTCGTTACCCACATGAGCAGTAAATTCTCCCAGCAAAACAATGGAGTCCCCAGTATTGGTGCCTTCCAGTATCCCATCCAAGGTTTCTAAGAAGACGAGATAGTGTGAACTAGAGTTCAGTTCAACAAACGAGCACAGACAACATTTGGAGCTTGTCCCGCAGTTTTAAGTTTCCCGGGGTGAATTCCAACATACTGACGTTACATCAGGGGGCTATGGGTAGCCCCACACCTGACCAGCGCCTGTCACCAAGGACAACTCCTGAGTGGAATAGGGTCCAGCCCTTGTCCTGTAGTTTGGTCCCAGAGCCTGTGCCGTGTGTTGACGTGAACCCACCTATATCTAGCCGGATTCTCCTTCTCATAGGCTCTTTTTCCACCAGGGAGGTTTTGTTTCATGTCCTTAAAGCCGGTTTCATTAACTGGGGATCAGTCCACCAAAGTCTTTGCCTTCTACTCTCACCCAATCCACGTCCCACCAGATTTGTCTGGGTCCTCTAGCAGGTTTGGGGGCTACAGAAGAAAAATGTTGCTAAACCATTAGTAAAACACAATTGTTTTTAAATGTTTTTTTTTTTTTTCGTACTTATGCTGATCAGTGAAAACGCACAGGCTAAGCTTTGTTCAATACCTTTTATAGAACCAAGCTGTTACTTTAATTAAGTACAGTAAGATATAACCATCTGTGGCTGCTTACATAGCTTATGTGTATCCTATTAACAATATGGTTATTGGTTATTTTTGTATTATGGGCAGCACATTGTAAAGTAACAGTAAGAGAACACAAGCAGAAAGCATCATTCCATGTATCAGTGCATGTTCTTCATCCTGAAGGTCTCTGCAAGAATGCAGTGAGAGAGGATGTCTGAAGCAGTTCTTCTAAAGCTGCAGTGCCTCCTACCTTTGTCTGTGCATCTCTGCAGCATTATACCTAAAGCTGTTGTGTCAGTACACCTGCCTGTGTATGTAATGCACCATCCATCCATCTTCCAGGGGCTTTTCCTGGTCAGGGTCTGGTCTGCATGTAGCTTCAGAATCAAACATCGCCCTCCTGCAGACATAAGGGGGAAATATCATTTTGGTGTCCTGCCAGGCCGAGAAGCTTTTGTGCATTTTTCATTACTCACATGCCACATGAGAATCATAACTAAAATGTGGAGCTCATTCAGTATGTATTTGCTGTCCTTGGAAGGTGCCTGAATGGGACATCTGCATAGTAAATCATAAATTTACATGGTTCCGTTTGATTAGGTTTCCTATCAAGATGTAGATAAGTGTGCTACTTTACGTGCAGCAAAAAGGGTTACAAAATCAACAGCCTGTAGCCTTACAACAAACATGTGTATTATTGTTCTCAGTTAGGGCAGGCGGTGCCAAAGGGTCTCTTCAGCAGCTATCGCCATAGAGACGGCTCACGGTCTGTGATAAGAGCAGTGGACATGTTTGTCCTTCTCTCTTAGATATGCACCGTTTAATGGACGACTTGTGCTTTGTCATAGCAGCAGGGAGTAGTGAGGTGTAGAAAATGCACATCTAAAATATTCTTTTTGCTGATGTTTGTGTAAGCAGACACAGTATGACCAAACAGTACAGCAGATGGAACTGAACCGAACTGTAAAGATTCAACAGTGGAGTTTTTATCAACCTGACCTTTCTGACATGTTTATGGTCTTGAGTTTCTGAAACAAATGGAAACTGGCAGGTTTACCAATCAACCACAATTTTAATGAAACAAAGAAATAAAGTCTAATATTCTACTTATAATCTGTTCCTCCAAACTTAGTTTTTGTTTATTAAATTCATGGTGACAGGCAACTGATTTTGTATTATAAGGCTTTGATTTTATGAAAAATTATAAAGCTTTGTTTGTAATGAATAGCTTTATTCTTAAGCTACATGTTAGCATATCTATTCCATCTGTCCCAAGCAAACATCCATCCATCCATCCATCCATCATCCTTCCATCTGCTTATCCTGGTCCTGATCACAGGAGTGGCTTGTAGCCTTTCCCAGACAGCACAAGGAACATGGCTAAAGTATTTAAACCTTGTTTTGTTGAGGTTATTGGATTGGTAATGCCTCAGATGATACATATAATTCTCTGTTCTGCCATTTGTTATTTTTAACCAACAGTTTAAATTTGTCAAGTGCTATATACAGCATACAGCAAATCTTCAGTGCATGCTACAGTTATGAGATAAGTATACTAGTCGCATGTCACCATGTGAACACAAAACTTCTATATAAGAAAAACATGTATCTTGAATGATTCTAGTATGTGCTTAAAAACGTAAGTACATATCAAGTGCATTTCCTGTTAAGTAAGTGGGCAGTACTGTGGTCTCACACATCCATTATTGTGGGTGTAACCTCCTCCCTGTGTGCAGTGTTTACATGTTCCGCTTGTGTTTGTGTGGTGTTTGCATGTTCCGCTTGTGTTTGCATGGTGTTTGCATGTTTCTCTTGTGTTTGTGTGGTGTTTGAATGTTCCTCTTGTGTTCATGCGGTGTTTGCATGTTCCTCTTGTGTTCAATTTACAAATGAGAGGAGGCCATTCGGCCCATCAAGCTCATTTGGGGAGAACTTAACTAATAGCTCTGAGTTGTTAAAATCTTATCTAACTCTGATTTGAAGGAACCCAGGGTTTTAGCTTGCGCTACACTTGCAGGAAGACTATTCCATACTCTAACTACACGCTGTGTAAAGAAGTGTTTTTCTCAAATTCAGTTTAAAATGTCCTCCCGCTAATTTCCACCTATGGCCACGAGTTCTAGTATTTAAATTAAAACAGTGGTACCTCAGTTCTCTAACATATGGGAATTCGAATTTCTTAAAAGTCGAACCAACCACTTCGAAAAAAAAATTACCCAGAGCTCGATCTGAATCTCAGAAGTCAAACTGTAAACGCCTACCTAAGATAACTTGTACATGCAGGGAAATGAGTCATGCAGCACGTCTCTCAGTGGAAACACAGGGTAACGCTTCAGTCTCAGCTTTGCATTCACTGTGATAGCATTGTGTATGTTTTCACAAAATGAATACATATATTTAGACAGTAAAAATATATTTAGACAATGATATACAGTAACAGTAATTATTATTATACAATAAAATACATTTAAAAATAAAGAGTTCTTATTCATTTTTTTGATACTAATAATAAACCATTCATACATTTATTTATAATAATATTGTTGAGCCGAGCGGGGACAGAATGGAGACAAAGGCGCAGATGTCAGGGTATCGGAGAATACGGTGTTTAATTACAGGTAAGGCAGGCAAAACGCAGATGGACAATACAAGGACTGGGCTGGGGAAACAAACTGAAATGAAATACAGAGGGCTAATGAAAACAACTTAGAAACAGCTGATCACACGGGGATTCCACACGGGGTTAACGAGGGGGCGTGGCACACGGAAGGAGCGGACATTTGGGGCAGGACACATTGTTTGAATACATTTATTTTCTTACTTTACAAATTACTGTTTTGGTAAATGTTCTTAGATGTGTTTAGTACACTATATGCTCTTCTTGTTTTATCCGGGTCAAAAATGTAAATTTTTTTTTTGGGGCCAGGAACCAATTAATTGGTTTTTCATTATTTCTTATTGGGTAAATTCGATCACAACTCGAACTTTTCAATCCGATTCAATCCGGAGTTCTAAATGGATTAAATTCGAGTTCTGAGGTACCACTATATTAAAGTAGCCATTTGTTTGAACAGCATCGAGACCTGTTAGAATCTTATATACCTGGATCGTGTCACCCCTTAATCTCCTTTGCGCGAGGCTGAACAGATTCAGCTCAACTAACCTCTCATCATAAGACATTCCTCTAAGACCTGGAATCATTCTTGTAGCTCTACGTTGAACCTTTTCCAATGCAGCAATGTCCTTTTTAATGTAAGGTGACCAAAACTGCACACAATATACTAGGTGGGGTCTTATCAAGGAATTGTTTCCCCTCCCTTGCCTTACACTAAGAGATGTAACCCAACATCCTATTGGTCTTTTTTATTGCTGCCCCTCACTGGTGAGAGTGAGACATGGAAGCATCAACATACACACCGAGGTCCTTCTTGTAATCAGCTACCTTTATTTCAGTGGAACCCATAAAATGTCTGCACTTTATATTTCTACTCCCTGCATGGATTACCTTACATTTATCTATTTTAAATTTCATCTGCCGGGTATCACCCTAGTCGCTAATTAAACCAAGATACCATTGTAGCCTCTGTGCTGCTAGATCAGTATCTGCTAGACCACCCACCTTGGTGTTGTCTGTAAATTTAACCATCTTACTGCATGTATTGGTGTCAGTATCATTAATGTAAATTAGGAATAATAGTGGTCCTAAAATTGAACCCTGCCCTATGAATGCAGGCCCACTCTGACATTGTGCCTCTAATAACTACTCGCAACTTCCTGTCCGTTAACCAGTTTTCGATGCAAGATGCTACAGTTCCTAAAATCCCTGCAGCTTTGAGCTTAAGCAAGTGCTGTTTGTGGGGGACAACATATCAAAGGCCTTCTGGAAATCTAAGTAGATCACATTGTAGGCCTTTTTGTGATCAATTTCTCTTGTAGCTTCCTCAAAGAACTCAAGTAAATTAGTTAAACAGGATCTACCTCTCCTAAATTCATGTTGGCTATCGTTCAAAATGTTATTTGAATCCAGGTAATCTACCATTTTCATTTGGATTATAGCTTCCATTACTTTCCCAGACATGCACGTTAAACTGATTGGCCTATAGTTTATTGGATTACTTCTATCCCCTTTTTTTGAATATGAGTGCAATATTAGCCTGCTTCCAATCAGAAGGTACCACACCAGCAGATAATGATTTCTGGGATAGTAAAGTTAAAGGTTGGCTAATGTGGATGGATGAGTGGTGTTACTGCAAATGAATATGAAACATTGTAATTAATCTTGGTTTAAACTTTAAGTTAAGCAGTTATCAGCCAGGTTCCTGTATAACTGTTTTGGATTTTGAAGAGAATGGTCAGAAAAAGGGTGCTGCAAATATAGCTAAATTTTTAAAAGAAATTTGAAGAATTACCGATAAAGAGAAAGATTTGGTGATTGTAGTGTATGGCTGAATAATGCCTAAATAGAAATTGTTTTATGTACTGAAATTGTACACTGGGGTTTCATAAGAAGTGAGTATTATCTGCTCTTGATGTGCAGCAAAGAAGTATTATGTGTGTGCATAAGTATGGAACATGCGATCCATTTGTTACCAGTAACTAAGAATGCCCTCACTCTTTGTCTGTATTGTAAGACAGTATATTGAGTGGATTTAAAGAAAAACTTCTAAGTAAAATGCCAAAAGAGGTGCAGAGCCCTAGCAGGCAACTCATCTGTCTAACCCTGAGCCTCAACATTCTCTGGCCCCATATTCTCTGACACATCAACTATGTGAAATTATCAGCAAAGTCCATTAACACATACAGTGCTGTAACCATTCAGCAGAAAGTCTGCATGATCTGAAGGTGTTGACTACACAAAGGTGACAGAATGAAGTGACCTTTTTAGTTGGTCTGTACTGATTCACAGAAAATGGTTTTCAGAACTTTCAGTCCTTAATCTCAACACAAAGTCAAGAAAACATACACTAGGATACTACTTTTTATGGAAGAGGATTTCAACATTTCACACACACACACTTAAGCACAAAGTACATTTCAATTTTTTATGAATAAATGACTTGTTACAGTTAATCAAAGATGGATAAACATAGATACCACAATCATAGCTGATTGATTTGTGGTCATTATTATCAAAATGTTGATACCAGTTACCCCAGAAAAGCCCCCAAAAACAACAAATTAAACAATCTATAAATACAATTCCAGCAAGGAACTGTAATGTTGGCGTCACATCCTCAGTTATTCCCTGGAGCTCCAGACCCCCGCAACCATACATAAGACAAACAGGTATGGAAAATGGATGTATGGAACAATGGATGTCTTTCTCATTAACACTTTATTTGGATAGTTCGCATACAGAGTGTCAACAGAATATTCGTAACGCTGCAACAATTTACATGAGATTTTGAGGACTGTTCAAATAAAGTGCCAAAAATCATCTTATGAACGAGATTCCATAACTAATTCATTGGTAGAATAAGGAGATTAATTAAACTCTGGTAGGAAATTAATTATTTTGGACGAATAGGTGGTGATATTAGGTATTGTGTGTCAACAGACATGCTGAGAAAAGTAGATATCCCATGAGTCAAAAACGGGGTTTAGTTGCTGAAACGCTTAGTTCACTGTTTGTGGTGCCCGCGATATACAAGATGCATTTATTTAGTAGATGCTTTTATCCAAAACAACATACAACAGAGAAAGCTGGGTGAGACATCTGCTGGAGTAATGGAGGTTAAGAACCTTGCTTAAGGGCCCAATGGTGCAACTGCTCTGAGCCACTGTCCTGCCAGTCACAGGTAGTACTAAGAGTCACACAGAAGCCGGGTACTCAGAATGAGCTTGTGGTAGAGCAGTTACTGGCTGAAAAGACTGGAATAACTGGAAAGTATCCATTTCCTTCCTCATAGCAGGGCTTTATGGAGGCAAGCTTAGCACTCTTCTGTGTAGTTTGCAGGAAATTCTTTAGTTAGGATGACCCTGTCGAAGAAGTCATCATCCGATCATCGATGCTGGCAGCCATACATGTGCAGTAGTCAAGTGCAGTGAGAGTACAGGAAGCCTGCATAAGTAGCTGCAACAACTAGAGAATGCTCAGGACATTCAGAGGCATAATTTGATTGAATCTGTCAGGCAGAAGTGGCAATGAAGCAATGGCAGTCATAAGGCACCTGCAATTTCTCAGCAGTAGCAAGTGATAAAAAGCAGGTCAACTGTACAAATGCATGGACCCTCTGTGCAGAAGTGTACCTCCCCCAGCAGGAACATGTGTTTATTCTGTCTCTGAACTCCCAGCATATCCAGAAAATGAAGAAGCCCCACTTTTTGTCTATTCCAACACCAATACATTTTTCCATCAGAATGTGCATTTTAAGCAGAACTCCTCGAAAGGCCTGACAAAGTTTACAGATAACTTTGCTTTGTTAAATATCTGACAGTGCACAATTTGTATCTCCCAAGTCTGCACGTGTGCAGCATTACACTTTACAGCATATTTATATCACTTCATTTCACTGCCTTTTCATGGCCCAACCTGATCTCATTAATATTTCTTTTCATTGCACCACATTCATTTTATGGACTTCTTGTTAGTGATCTCCACAAGGGCAGAATGGGATATTAAGCGAGATATTCCAGTTTTGATTATTTGTGATTTCTGTTTAATAAAAGTTCTATATATCTCCTGCACCTGTGTCTGAGTGTGTCTTTATGGATCTTGTTAGGTACCCCAGTCATGATGGGGTGATTGAATGTGTTCAAAGTGACCCAAAGCTATAAGTACAGACGCTGCTCTACTTACAAATGAGATACGTTCTGAACGGCCGTTCATAACTTGAAATATTCGTAAGTCGTTATTCAACATCATTTTAAGGGTTTACGCAAGTACAAAGACCTAGTATGCTGGGAGTACGCACGCTACACTGCTGCATAGCAGGAATAGCGGCCAGAAGTCGTACCAGGCGGAATTAGCATGCAGAAAAAAAAATGATGTTGCGGACAGGAAACGGGAGCCCAATGAGCACAATTTGGACTTACAATCCTCTTCGTTCATATGTCTGAAAGTTTGTAAGTTGAGGAGCGTCTGTATACCAAAATACTGTGTTGCTGGATTGCAGCAATTTCAACTGATATACATGTACATACAAAATAACAATTCAGATATGGGATATTAAGGAAATAGTGTTGATCGAAAAACTGGAAACAAATGGCCTGACTGAAGACTTTAGATGACAAGCAAAGAAAACAGATTTTTTTCAGTAAGTGGAATTAACTACAGTTCTCACTAAAAAAATAGTGAGTGTTATAGTTTGATTTAAATATAGACAATATGGTTTGCCATAATATGGTAAGAACGACAGACAGACATGCACAAACATAACAACCCAGGAAAAGCAAGCAAATTCCACACACAGAAACACAGGCAAAACAAAAAATTGGTCGAAAACAACTTAATGAAACCAATACACAAGTTTCCAACCATTTCCGTCTCTGGAAGGGTCAAAAGATTGATATCCATCATAGACCTTTAGTCTAAACACAAACTAAAATGCTGAAAATAGAAAATACTATTTCTGCAAATATGGAATACAGTTTTTCGGGAGCTACAGGGTATTGGGTGACTGATCGAGAGATCCACCAAAATGGATCATGCATCGTGATTTTCTTTTTCAAATCATTGGCTGGAATGGTTTACCTATAAGCTAGAACTGAATTTACTGGCTTGAGTGAGATCTCTGTTTAGGGTTGCCAACTGTCCCGAATTGTTTGGGACATCCTGAAATATGGGTGATTTTGATTTGTCCCTTCAGGGGCACCTCCAGTCCCATATTCCAGTCACAGCCTCATTGGCCAATAATAGACAGCTGTAAGCATGGCAAAACTCAGGCAAACATTGCTATGAGACGCGGCTGTTGGTGTGCATGTGTGGCACCATTAGTGGCTTGTCCTTTTACACTGTGAAATGTGTAGATTTATAGTATGAAACCTTGCAATTTCCATTATTGTTTGTCAGCTGCTCTGCGCGTGGACCTGCAAGAAAGTGTCCCTCATTTGAGGTTGAGAAAGTCGGCAACCCTTAGCTCTGTTGTACACTGTTTACGTGGATTAAACGCTGAAATCCATGGGGTACAAATGGATAATGTCACAGACATTGAGAAAACAAGTGTAGATTTTGCTACATTTAGCTTGTTTATCAAATAAGGATCTGCGACAGAAATGGCGATTTTGGACTCTTACCAAGGCACGGACACCGATGTCAGCATACTTTGAGCAGTGAGTGCTTTGTTATTTATGTAAACAAACTGGAAGTGCACATTTCAAGATGGCCACCAGTCGATATTTTATTAATATTTTTATTTAACTGGCTTCATGAAAGAAAAGAAAGAGTCCACCCACCTTTGTATTTAGTAGATTTTGTTGCCTAGTGTTTCCTTTGTATTAGTTTTTCTAGTTCCTGAGTTTTGTTGTTTGCATTCTGTTTTGGTTTTGTGCCCTTGGTTGTGTTTTACCTGTCTTTGTTATTTCCCTAGTGTTGGATTCTGTTCCCTAGTTTCTGAGGTCCATGATTTAGTTTATTAGATCCACCTGTTTGCTGTTTCCCTGAGCCTCTAGATCAGGGGTCACCAACATGCCCCCAGGATGCCCCCAAGGACCACATGAGTAGCCTGTTCTAAAAATACCACAACTCACCAGTGAGCAGCGTCTAAAAAATTTTTTTATCCTGTTGCTATTCTTCTTTAATCACATATGCATTAATATACTGTAGATTTGAAAATGACAATATAATTAAAAAAAAAAAGAATTTAAAACACATAAGTTTGGATAAGGGCATTTCAAACTGGTAGCTCTTTGTATGGCTCAATACCTGTGACGAAGGCTGATGACTCCTGCTCTAGATTGTTCTCACCTGTCCTATGTTTCCTTGTTAACCCTTTGTATCTAAGTACCTAATCCTGCACTGTTGCCTGAGGAGTCATTGACTGTGTTTTCTTGATTCTGTAATGATGGTTCTTCTGTTTGCTATGTGTGCTTTCCTTCCTGTTCTCTGTGGTACCATTTTCCCTTCGCAGACCATTTTTTGTTCTGTCAGTTATATTGTTCCCCTGTTTAGTTTTGACCCCTCGTGGTTGTTTAGTTTATATTGTTCCCATTGTTCTCATGATCTGTAAATAAACACCTGTTGTTTTCTCTTAGAGCTGTAAGAGGATCATCACCATCTTTTGCTCCCAGCATCATACCTTGCCCCCGTGACAAAATATCCTACATTGACTTCAGCTAATCTTGTTGACTGTCACACTTGATTTTCAGTGTCAATTTCTTCAACAAGCAATGGTCTTTGACTGCGGAATGTCTCTATGTCTTCATCACATAATATACAGTTATTGTGATCCAAACTGAATCTTTATCTAAGAAGTTCTCCTGAGGGATATATATATATATATATAATTACTTTTTTGCTTTTGGAGGTAAATGTAAGATTAAGAAGTTAATGCATAATTTCTCTAAAGTAGGCTAACCAAAATTTATACGATTAATTCCTGCCAAGCTCCATAGGATTTTAAGCACTTGTAAAGAGATCAGGGATCACTTTGTTTGGAAAACGCTTACTTGGGAAATCATGTCCAGCAAACATCAGAGAAAGGGGTGAGGTGGGGCAATCTTGTGAGGTAGCATATTTTTAGCCATTAAGATAAAAGTTGGTATACTTTTAATAACTTTTTAATATTGATTATGGTTGAACTGGAAATTAAATTTTGAAAGGCTAGAAGCTAGAAAAGCAAAAAATAAGATTCACTAACTGCAGAACCTTTTTTGCCTTTGGGGAGACAGTGAACTTCATTGCTGAGCTGTTTTGCAGGAGGTAAATGGCTAATGAATGGGAAAATTACAGAGAACCTTCTCCTCACAGTAGGCTTCCTATAACTTAAAACGGGAGATATCGGTGACCACCAGAGCAACGCTGAAAATTACATTCGTAGGGAGAAAGTTTATGCAGCCAGTGGGAGTCAGAGAATATGTCAGGAAACATGTTGACTGGAAATGTCTTCCTTGAAACACAGCATAATATATAGGACTTGTACATTAGCTTAATCATAAAAAAAATGAAACCTCAAAGCGGTTAATGAAGTTAATGATCTGATACATTAAACATAATACTTTAAAAATAAGTGTTTATATTAAGCTTCTATATAATAATGGGTTTTGGGAGTGTAATAAACTGAAGAAGAGAAGTGAGTACAGTGAGCAGCTTTTCCTGCTAGAGCACTGTGAGAAAATCACATAAGCCGCCATGTTTCAGAAAGTGTGAAACGCTTTAGGTGACCGAAAGATAACAGCAGACAGCAGGTGGATTAAGGGCACGTCGCCTGATTTTAAGCCACCCTGGGACTTCCTTGCTCTCCCCCATCCTTCAGTAACTCACAGTTTTAGCAGTGTACACAGCTGTAACAGTATAAAACACTCAACTGTCACCTCTACTTGCAGTAATGTGTCTTGGCTTCAGTTCTGGAAAATGTCTGCTTCACAATAACTGCTGATCCTCATTATAAAAAGCACAAATTTTATCAAGTCAAAGATGTATTTTTTTTTTTTTGCTGAACACCCTGCAGTGTCTCCAGCAAATCATGTGTAGTGGTTGTAGATTTTTACTTTGAGAGGGAAAATGCTAATCAGCCATATGAAGTGTAATTTATACTTTGATTAGGACTGGCTCAATCAGGCACACACTGAGGCTGGAAGGATTAAGAGCTGAGTGGGCCAGTGTCGTGTTGTTTTTGCCCATTGTGTCAGTCTAGTTCATGTTTTCCAGGTGGTACAGTATGTGCCCCCCTACAGCCAGTGGTGTATACAACCGATTCATACATGGAAGCAGATTACAGTAAATGGTGTTTTACATTAACCCCACCTTCATAATGCATTCATTACGCATTCATAGAACACTAAGTACTCCTTCGCAATGCATTCATAGAACATTCACAGCTTCACTCTATACTAATAACAAATATCATATGATAAATAACAAACATTATAATTGTATAGTTATATAATGTCATTAACGTATATTAAAGATGTTGACCCTCTCGAGTCTGAGGCCTCTTACGATACGCTACTTACGGTAATCTGATATACCTTGACAATTTTTAATATTTCACTTATCCAAAAACATTTATCCCCAAGTGCTAAAAATGCTTTTGTTCAACACAAACTCAGCACAAATAATCTGAGACCATTTAGAATGTAACCAACTCTAAACATACACTTCTCAAAAACCTCTTTTCAGAAAAATAATAGCACATTATAATCATTTCTAGCCAAGACTTTATAGATATAGGGTTTCCACACATTGGTTCCACAATGGCCTACACAACAAATATTGATGAGATAGGTGTCAATACACCTGTAATGGTTTGCATACTATTAGAGGAATATCATTATTACTGCACCCACACCCATCAGTTTGGAATGTCAGTTTGAAATGTAAAGAAAGAAGAGGCAATAATAGTCTTTTTGCAGATTATAACATGCAATGGATTAAATGTAAATGAATAAAAAGTGTAATCGCTTGGTGCCTTTCGAGAACCTGCCTGCGTTTCCACAGGTTTAAAAAAAACAACAGGCCGTAAAAAGTTAGCAGAAGTGTGAGCAAATGTGTGAATACTCTGTTTTTTGGATTTATTTTGATCTGTTTTAGATTTAAGTTTCTATACGTTTCTGTAGGATGTTAAATTATATTTACATGCTGCTTATGAGTGGTCTATGAATGGATTATGAAGGTGCACTGAATGTTCTCTAAATGTGAATAATGAGTAATTCCTCATCTGGGGTGATCTAGCTGTCTGGAGTACAGTACAGAGCAGAGGCACCAGTAGAGACTTTGGACCCCAAGAGTGCATCTCATATTGGGCCCCCAACCCAGATTAATCCAAACAAGTTCCTCTTAACTGGACTGACACTTGGAATTGTCTTGCTTAACAACACACTGGTACAGAGTGTAGCTGACTCCTGGAGCTGGTTTACTCTGGCTGAGAAGGAGTTTGTTGTGAACAGCCAAGGAAAAAAAAAAACTAAGAATCAAATCAGCAGGGGACCCAGTTCTTATTGGTGTTTGTTGCTGTTGTTGAGGACAAGGACTTTCTGTGAATACTGAGTGATACTTTGTACCTACTAAACAGTAAAATTGTGTAAAAGAAGTAAAGTTATTAAACTTGCATGATAGCCAAGTGCAATTACAGTATATCGTAATGTTTATTCATATGTTTAGAGTGACGGTTAGGGAAGGAATGTTTAAAAATTCAGATCGGATAAATTCATGGTGGTTTCAGTAATCCCATGCTGAGGAGCTAAGTAATCTTAATGACTTAATAAGTAATACACTCTGAAAAATGAATAGCATTCCAAGCAGTCTGTGCCCTTTCCTCCATGTTATCCTTGCATATAATCTCCGCCATGGTTTATTGTGCTGCATGGAGATGCTCCAGTCGACTTTGTTTTCCTAAACCCTGCTTTCGAGTCCTTCAGTTATTAGTCACAACAGAATCACTGGTCTCTACATATTGCCTAGCATCTATCCCCAGGGGCCTCTCACGCTCTGGATCTCTGCCTGGATGATTTCTCCTCAGTCTAAGCCTCTTCCTGGCACACCTCCATGGTTTGACCCACTGTGGTTCCACCACACGGCAGTTCTCCAGAATCTGCTGCGGTTCTGCTGCATGCATCTGCCAGATCTCCATATTTTTCCATAACTCTTGCCTCTGGGCATGAGAGGAAGAGGCAAAGAAAATTGGCTTTGCTCATGGCTACCCCTTTGTCTGAATCCGTGCAGCCTGAACCTGCCTCATCTGACTCCATACAGCCCGACCCCGCCTCTTCTGAACCTGTGCAGTCAGAGTCCACCTCATCTGACCTTGTGTCTCCACAATCCTGCCCAGAAGGAGACACCGCTTCACCTAGGCCTCCCAAAGCCCAGCCCCAGAGCTGCCGCCCTGCTTCTCTGGGACCTTACCTGGGGGAGACCACTGCCTTTACTGCACCTCTAGAGGGAGTCTTCACCTTTGCAGCACCCCCAGAGCCCATGCTTCAGGCTCGCGACCCTGAGAGGATGTCTCTGCCCTCATTCGAGGCTCCTGGCCCCTGGCTCCCAGAAGGGTCACTTTGGTTGAGTCCCAGGCTTTCGGCCCTGGCTTAGGCTGCTCTGCCCAAGTCCCAGGCTCCTGACCCAAGAGAGCCCATATTTAACACTTTCTTAGCAGCAGGGGCTCACTGTCCACCCAGTTTAACACAGAGAATGGCTGGGGTGCCCCTGAGGACATGTTTGAGAACAGAAGCTGTGTTCATCTAGCCATCCAACAAGACATCAGTAACTTGTTAGAGAACAGAAGAAATTTTTGGTACTTTTATTGTGTTACTGTTTATTTGTAAATATTGTAATGCTAAATTGTGTTGAGAAAATATATACTTACTACCCAAACCAACAATTTCTTTTCTTCCTTTTTATACTCTAAACATTTTCTTTGGCAGACTTTTGCAGAGTGTTTTATTCACATTAGCTGGCAAAGACTACAATTTAGATGCTAAAACATTTTGAAATAATGATTCTAATGAACTTAGAATCTTAATTGAAGATGCTAGTCTGAGAAAGTCATGTTTGCATATCGTTAGTGTGATGCATTCATTATCACACCAGATTCCTGTCTGTTACATGGAACAGCAAAGAATAAAGCATAGCATCAATCCCATTATATCATTCTGAAGCTGCCAGACCTTGGAATATAACATATATGTCCTGTCATGAACCACCCAGCTTCACAGGTTGAATTCAGCTGCCATCTTCATTGGTCAGACTTCTTCCTCAGCCGGGACATGTATGCATCCTCATTGGTCAGACTTCTTGACTTCTTCCTCAGCCGTTACATGTATGCATCCTCATTGGTCAGTCTTCTTCCTCAGCCGGGACATATATGCATCCTCATTGGTCAGACTTCTTCCTCAGCCGTTACATGTGTGCATCCTCATTGGTCAGACTTCTTCCTCCGCCGTTACATGTGTGCATCCTTATTGGTCAGTCTTCTTCCTCAGCTGGGACATGTGTGCATCCTCAATGGTCAGACTTCTTCCTCAGCCGTTACATGTGTGCATTCTCATTGGTCAGACTTCTTCCTCAGCCGTTACATGTGTGCATTCTCATTGGTCAGTTTTCTTCCTCAGCCATTACATGTGTGCATCCTTATTGGTCAGTCTTCTTCCTCAGCTGGGACATGTGTGCATCCTCACTGGTCAATTTTCTTCCTCAGCTGCGACATGTGTGCATCATTTATTCTTCAGATGAGACCATTTTAAAGAACCATGCAGCCCAGTTACAATGAGGAAATATAAGTAAGTACTAAACACATAAGTAAGTACTAAACACAAAGTAGTAATACAGTACCACAAGTGAACTCTGCTGAGCATTTTCCACCCATTCTTCTTCCTCCTTTTCCTATTCTTCTTCTTATGTGATAGGAAAGCAGCTATTATACAGTAGGCATGTTGCCTTTACATTAATATGCGTTCCAAACGGAAAGTACAATGTCACAGCACAAAATATTCAGAAAAGAATACAGAGATTAAATGGTTAATACTTCAAAAAGTTAAAGTACTTTCTTCGAGAGGGATTTTGGTGTTGCTATTTTAAGATTAAGTTTTATTCTGAATAAATGCTGGAACCAGACAGCTCTGCCTCCCTGCAACCTCGATAATTTCCCTTCACCCCTCTATCTGTGACACACTGGAAGAGAAAAAGAATTAAATCCATTTTCTAGTGACACAACTACTGCATGACACCATCTGTCAAGAAATGTGACTCTAAGCAGGGACCTGGCTTCCCAAAATGTGAGGTAAAAAGCATTTTAACTGTACTAGTGTACTCCATGGGTGAATCAGCAATAGTCCACTTAATTACAGCTCCAAGGGGTTAGCTTCAACAATGAGAAGCAAAAATGTCAAATTCAAATTCAATTATTCAGGCCTCCAGATAAAATAATGAGAACAATGGTAATATAAAAGAATGACAATATCTTAACTGTACTTATGTATAATAGAGAATACAATATGACACTTTAAATGGATAGGTTACATTTCAAAACCCGTGAAGAGAGCCCAGCTCTCAGACGCGAAGAGGCTCTGTTTATATGGACTAAATGTCCCAACTGAAGATGTACTTAAAATTTTATCTGCAAATTAAAATGATATCACTACCTATTGATTAGGTTGTTGGTGTTTTATTTATCCTGCCCACAATGTAAGTGAGCATGTGTGTCGTTAGATCTGCAATATAAATAGGTAAAGAGACTGACAGTATTTGTCTTGTCATACGCCCCTGGAATACAAATATCCAGCGAATCATATGTCATGAAAGTGCTGTTTCCATGGTGCATCTGTTTATGTTTCTCATTTATTTTAAATCAAGGGTGACTGACCTAAAGCTTACAAACTGTTGTCATTTTAAGAAGTGGCCAAAACATTTCCCAAAATATGCTGAAAAGCTGACAGGTGTTTACAAAAGGATTCTAAAAAATGTTTTTGAGTTAAAGGATTCCCCAGAGTCTCAAAATGAAACCAAATCGTTGTGCAGTTTGACATCATGGTCATTTCCATTTTAATGTAATCACTATATATTTGGAAGCAGAACACAATTTTAAGATCATATATTCTGAGCATATTTTGATTCCTCTAATAAAATCACTCACCAGTCAGAATGAGACAGTAAACAACAGAATGTGCTAAATAAAATAAATATCCTTCATTTTAGCAAAGTGACACTTCCCTCAGCTCAGCTGATCTTTATTGCACTATTTCTGAAGTCACCACAGGTATCCAAAATAACTTCAGTTAGTAATTATATATGTGCTATTGTATTGTTTAATATTAAGAAAGTAATGAAACCATAGATGTGTTATCGAACATGTTTGTTCTTGTCATTTTCCTTAAAGGTTTGTGGATGAACGGGGTTGGGTAAAGGCTGTGCTTTTTTCCTCTGAAAAGTGAAATTAGTTCAGAGCAGACTGGAGCTTCGTTCTCCCTTCCCACATCACAACTTCCTACATGTGAAGAACGAGGGCGGAAACTGACTGAAGACACTGACTCACCGCGTCGGCATCCTCATCTCTGTCTGCCCTGAGCTTCACTGTCCGGTATCTTCACCTTTGTCTGCATCTACCTTTAATCTCGCTGGCCAAGATCACTTTCATATGTGACCCTCACATTCAATTTCATTACCTTCAGCCTTACTGGTTGGCATCTTCAGCCTAGCAGCCAGGTCTCAGCTGACTGGGAGGAGCCTTAACCCTTATCTCACCAGAAAGTGACTGCAAATAATTCAAATAATTTTTACATAAATCTTAAACTGCTGCAGAATGGGAAGGCTGGGGTTAGAAGTCCCTTGCAAATATATTCTTAGAACAGCTCCAATACAATTACTTCATAATTGTCCAAAACAATTCTGTTGTTTTTTAGAAGGTTCCCTAAAGTGGGGCAATGTGTAACTTTGGATACCCTGCCTGTAATCAGAAGGTTGCTAGTTCACATCTCATGCCAGTGGAAGGATGTCACCATTGAGTGCTTGAAGA
This sequence comes from Cyphomyrus plagiostoma, assembly GCA_019775915.2. Classification (NCBI taxonomy): domain Eukaryota; kingdom Metazoa; phylum Chordata; class Actinopteri; order Osteoglossiformes; family Mormyridae; genus Cyphomyrus; species Cyphomyrus plagiostoma. The sequence goes on from JABFEA020000029.1 coordinate 5,208,930, forward strand.
AGGTCTTGACCCACACTGCTCCAGAGACCGGCTGATCCTGGATTCTCAAAAATGTATGGTACATGGGACAAAAACATCTGCTAAATAAGTCAATGTGGACTGTTATGGGACCAAGCAGTCAAGCCATGAGGACACAGAGGGGTTAATAAACAAACAGGGTTTTATTACTCAAAATAAAATAAACAACCAATATCAAATCATATTACACAACTAATTGGCACAAAAAAAGGCATAATGAAAACAGCATCTTGATGTGGCACACCTGTGAGGTGGGATGGATTATCTCAGCAAAGCAGAAGTGCTCACTATCACACATTT